>JAQQRF010000373.1:0-204974 GCA_030523145.1 Trissolcus brochymenae
AAAAAAAAAAAAAAAAAAAAAAAAAAAAAAAAAAAAAAAAAAAAAAAAAAAAAAAAAAAAAAAAAAAAAAAAAAAAAAAAAAAAAAAAAAAAACTAAAAGTATCTATTCACACAAAACTCACACTCGTTGTGTGTGTATTTGAAAGAAAAATCGTTCGCATCAACAAACTCGTTTAGATTAATGAAGCGAATTAAACTCGGTGTTTTAAATGTTCTAATGGAAATAATGGCCGATGGGGAACACGTGTAGCGAACAAATTTCCGCTCAAAACAATATAAAATATATGAAAGTGCGGCTGAGGTAACATAAATTTCGCCCTATAATCCGAAATAACTTTTTGGAAATCCAAAAAACAGGAACGCCGCGTTTGACCGAGTTGCGGCTCTCGGGCGCTGTTAGTCAAAGCCCTCGCAGGGAGTTAAAAATAGTTAACGAGCGCGGTCGGGTTTTGAAATAGACAGCATAAGTGAAATACTTAGTTGTCGAAATCAACTCCTGTGTCGAAGAACAAAGAACCCACGCGGCACTAAGTTCAGTTTTGGCGAGCGCCATTACACTGTAACGGCCATTACTTACACCCACCGCCGCTAGGGTCCCTCTGTCCCGCAAACTTTTCGGATTACACAAGTTTTCCGATTCTTTGAATGACCGGCAATTTGATCAGCCACCGGGTCCCGTGTGTTACGCCTTCCATGCATTTCACCGTAATAACCTGTTTCCTTCGAGGCTTTTGGTTTTATACCGTGGGGGAGCAAATTTATTCGACGTTAAAGTTTCATTCCCCCCATTGATTTTTTCCATCAAATATACATTCCTTTTGTTCTTAGTAACTAATCAATCCTCATTTTTATTTCAGTACACATTAGGTCCGAAATCAAACACTCAATTATTCACGCGGAATTGTGTTCATGCGTGTATACAAGTCCACTCAATACCAATTATATATCAATTCTATAACTGAATGACCATTGATTTTTTTGTACCTTTCGAATTGAAAATGAAAAAAATAGTTGCTATCATTTTCTGTTTTCCAGTTAAGAGTGTTTAGACGGAAATGTGGTTCCCAGGTGATATACAAACCAATATAAAAGATTTAAAAACGATCAATCACGGGCGAGGAGGCAAAAGTTTCAGATAGACGATAAGTCAAAAAGTTTTGGGAATAAAATAATGAAAAACGAATTGTCCAGCTGCATGTATTTTCGAAAATAGATCTCCCAGAAAAAAGGAGGAAGGTGGCGGAAGACTGCTCTCTCGAGGGAAGTGTCAACTTTCGTAGTTGTGACATTTTTCGATGCGTGGAAACATCTGTTCGAGAGGACTAATAAATCATTAGGCGACGAATGTTAAATCAAACGAAAAGAGGATAGGCGTACGACGAGCATGACGATTTGCCAACTGCGTGTGTTATTATATATAGACAATGAATCATAACTAAGCCAGAGTAATTAATTAGGGCGGATTACATATTAAGGTGGCACGCGAGACTCTCCGTGGACTCATAAAAACGTCACAAATTATGTATGTATATATATATATATATATATGTATAGCATATATACGCAAGTCAGTGGCACGTATTGTTAGTTGCGCGATATAGTTGCACGCGTGTCTGATTTCGCTTCGACTTGGCTTCAGACATCTTAATGCAAATTGATGCTTTTCAGCGGTTCGCCATTCAGTTTCCACCATCGAGTCCGCTGTTTCAATTATCGTTATCTTAACGTTTGAGACGAATTGTTTCGTTGCAACGTGTGTATACCGCCGCGATAAGTCCCTTCTCGAACATGAATACGCCGCGCTTGATACTCATGCGAACAATACATTTTCTATCTCGATTCCCAGTGCCGTAAATAATTACAATATTGTGCGCGATTTGTAGCAGTCAACGGTTACCGGAAATGCTAGTCGGTGGTTCAGCGTGCTAACCTTCCTCATGCTCTTTCACCCATGTCCCTGACCTGCTTAATTCAACTGATAAAATTAACACGAGTGACACACTCTATAAGAAAATAATAAAAATTGTTATTCCAACATTTATGTATATATTTTTCAAAATGATTGATCAATTCATACAAAAAATTGAAAAGTAAAAAATTGATTATTTGTGTTGTCGTTGTTTTGTAGTGTCTGGAATAAGTTCTCTAAACTACTCGAGTGATATTATTTACTTGATAAACCGTTTAAATATACATAAGCAGATGAAACTTCGGTCTACGCAAATTGGCAAGTAAAAGGACGAAAATTGAGTGAAAGCAATCTTGGCAATTAAACGGCTGTTCACATCTGTTTATATCTCATTTGGGTGTATCGAAGAATTGGGAAAATTTTGCGAGTTTGTTCACCAAATGTTGTTTTCTTTCAGCAGTGTCCCCGCCCTTATTTGAGGAGAAATAGCGAATGACATGCAAGACTCAAAGAGGCGCATGTTAATTATTTGCCAGGACGGGTATTTGGAAAGTCAGAGCGAGTAGAGGGAGAGACAAGTTTCGAGGTCGAGGGGAAACGTGATCGTCAAAGGCTAAGGGCACTTCGGCAACCATCGGCCACGAATACAAATGACCCTGCAACGTGATTGTCGAATAATCATCATTTAAGGATCATATTGATTGATTTACTCACTCACGACTTTGCGACTTTCTTTGCTAGAAAACGGACGTCATTACGATCTCTCGTTTCCTTCTCGATATTTTATCCGTAACGACGAATTACGCTCCGCTCTGTTGCTGCTAAAGTGCGTTCGTCCTCTTTTGTGCGCGCCACTATTTGCATCAAACTACTTTTCTGCCTCTACGAATAAAACGGACTGGATGCGAAGGCGCTCACAAAAGCGTCCAGGAAATATTATTATCAGGCAAATCAATTTCGAGAAAATCGTAGCGTAACAACAAAAAACTTAGATGTAAAAAACATTTACCAGCCCTCAATATTCCAAAACATCCACGTAAAATGCACATTTTTCTATTTTTATTATATTTTCAACGAATATATGTTTTCAATGTGCAGCTAAAACGTATTTCAGAGTAAAATTTTTTTATTTCAAACATTATTTCTCATTGATGGTTGCATTTTTTCTTTTTTCCTTAAATCTATAATTACCTTGAAAAAGTCATCCCAAGTATATACCTGACCAAACAGTTTAATAATGAATGAGATTTACCTGAAACAGAAAAAAAATTAGAATTCGATTAGAGCCGCCGGACGAGTAAAGAAAGAATAAATTTGTATGATCATAAGTTATTTCTTAGCAAGTGCACAGAGTCTATAAGATGTTGAAAGTAAAGAGCATTTTGATTTAAAAGTTGAAAACGAAATTATTTAAAAACTAATGAAAGTTTCGTCGATCAGACGAAAGTAAGGAAAGTTCCGATGGGGGTGATGAAAGAAAAGTAGAAGTTGATCTGACTTATAACCGACCTAATCAACTGATTGTGCAAAGAGAGCAAATCCACAGAAATCTAAAATTCCATCAGAATTGTTTTTCTTTGTCTTGGGTAAAACGTGGCGTACAAAGCGAAAAAGCATCAGAAAGGACAGGTCACGTCGAAATGAAAGCGCGTAGCCGTTTTCCTATTTCATTATATTATTCTTCTATCTTGCTTTTTGCTACCTTTCATTTCTCTTTACTCAGCCGCTGAGAGCTAGGCGCGCATCCATTTCCACGCTTTGATCTGAGCCGGGCCATTCAGCTCTTGTCTATCCGTCGCCGCGACGTGCGCACTGCGTCGCCATCGGCCCTAAACTAGCTTTACATCGATACAGCTTTGATCTTTGGTCAGTGAACAGAGTACTCGGCGTATGTGTATCATCGACAAACTGAATTTATACATTTCGCATTTTGATTTCTCATCACAATCTCAATTTTTCATATTTGCACTTTTTTTTTTGCTTTTTTTCTGTTGATTCATTATTTTGTTTCACTTTTTTCTAACTTTTCTACATTTCACAAATTGTGTTCTTTGATGATTTATCATCATTTTTTTATACCTTTGAACTTTTGAAAATGTTGCGATTTTTTGTTTGTCGTTGATTAATTATTATTTTAGGAAAATAATACAACGAAAATAGCAACAATATTCCATTCACGCGAGAATGGAACAAAAAAAAAAGAAAAAACACAATCAAACAAGAGAGACTCGTAAACAAATTTGCAAAAAGGTGCGTAAATTCCGTTGCGTTGAAAGGCTAAAGGTGTCCCAAAGACACGCGGCTACTTAAGATTTACACGGCATACACGTGAGCCTCTCAATCGCTGAATTCTAATCGCATCCTACATTTGCTTGCATAAAGAATCGCACGCGACAATATCTTATCGTTTCCGTTGTCGTGGATGTTTGAACATTTTGATAAATTTACTGTTTTTGTTGGCAATGTCAATGCGAAATGTATTCGCCAAGTTTGCCAATTCTTTCCAGCAACAAGGTTTTCCGACTGCACCAGGTCTCGGATGAATTGTATGGCCATTGTTATTCTCAGTACAACCTGAGGTGGATGAAAACGGAAAATATGTTCACAAAATATTGACATGAACAAAAATTAGAAAAAGAAAAAAAACCACAAAAAAAAGAATTCTGACAAAGAAATATACAAAACAACTAAATTAAATTTTATTACAAAATTACTTAGCATGAAATGACGACTATTTATCTCTTGGAGGCATACTTAAAATTCCATCTTGTAATTCTAAAAGACAGTTAAACACGAGACTGGTAAAGGACGTTTATGTAACTGTCATAAGTAAGAGAAAATATACTCAGTTAGAAATCTTGCATTTCGGGAACGCAAAATTCAACGGTTACATGCGTGTTTAGAGAAGTATATAAATTACCTTGATTGATTATAGTTGAAGATCGTTCAGATGAAAATTACATGTTATACACGCAACAAAATTATTTCCCTTTGACGGAACGTGTCATTTGGTAAAAATGAAAGGATGAAAAAACTTTGATTTAATATTTCCAAAGCAAACAGGCGAAGAGAAAATGAAAAAAAAAGTTATGAGCTCGGGGAATTTTTACTCTTACGATATATACGCAAATTAAAACATTAGAGATGAAGGAGAGGTTTGAAAGAGAGAGAAAAAGAACGAAAAAAAAAATGATTAAAACAAGTCTAATGGAGGCGGCACAGGATGAATGATTAAGTTATTCGTCAGAAGTTGGTTTGACTCAATTAAATGGGTCCCCATATAACGGCGGCGTTAGTTTGTTAAGGCTGAAATGGTTTTCGGTGGTCGCGCAACAATCGTCCCTCATTCGTATCGCAGCTCACACGATCAAGGTATCGTTTCTGAGTATCGCGCACCAACGTCAATTAAAATAATCGAGTTCCATTGGCTCATTGACGACCAGGGTACTCGAGAGTACACACTGAGAAACGGTCGTCGGGAGAGCGAGCTAAGGGGAGAGCCCCCGAGAACATTGATATACTCGAGCTCCGGAAACCGCCATTACAATATTTTAATGCTCAAGTATTTAAGCGTTAAGGGGCTCTAGGAAGTGGGCGGGAGAGACCACGCTGAGAGGGTGCTAGGCATTCAGAGAGCACCAGGGCCTTAAGCAACTAAGCGTCTAAGGCCCCCTGAAAGTGTATGCGCATGGCAGATGTGAGCTATTCGGCGCGAAAAAAAGACGACATGAAAGTCGACCTAATTGCATGTTGGCGCTTTGTGCAACATTTCATTTGTATTCATTTCTGATAGCACGCTGTATGCTAAGTGTCTTATGGACTCGGAAACTGAAAGCTAATACAAACTTGATGAGCATTTGCATATTCCAGGAGAGCGAGAGAGAAAGAGAGAGAGAGAGACACACACACACATTGTCTTAAGTTGCCGAACAATTTCGTTAACGAATTCCAGATCTTCGGTAGGCGTCATCGCACCTATATATAGTCACACTTGGTGTCCCACAAGATACGTGTTCCCTCGTGTATATACCTTCCATTTTATATTTTCTTATCAAAGCTCCGGAGCTCTCGAATTATATATTGACATTAATTTGTCCGTCGCGTTGTTTTTATTTGAAAGTATTATGTGGCTCTTGATTAAAGTGGCATTATTTATTTAGCCTAATTGACGATTCAGTGTGGGGCTTCTCATCAATGGTAATTTAATACTGCTTAGAAATTCCTGTATCAATTCGGGGATTTAATTTCCATTTACTATTTAAATGAAAGATTGGCATGCCCCTCTTCCCTATATCTAAGGCAGAGAAACAAAGTTCGTTGATCGAGTTGCATTACATGCATTTCTCTTTGCGCAAGACACTATTTGGCTTGGATGAATTTCAGCTGGGGCCGATCTATTTTTGTACACAAACACTCGGCCGAACCGGCCATTGTTGCTATTCAAATAGAATTAGCTATCACTTTCTGTGTCCGGGGCAAAGAAAAACATCAGACGAGACAGTGACTGAACAATCAATGCCTGCACGTGGCCAAAGCGCCGCGATAAGCACAAAGAAAATATCACACGGTGTAACCGAAGATTACAATGGTGCGCCCCGAAAGATATATACACCGGACCTGAAGAACGTCAGATTGTCTGATCCAAAAAAAAACTTTTGGCTCAAAAGCTTTACTACACGTTACTGAGACGAATAATCCAGCGCCATTTAACGTCACACATTAATCCCCCCCCCCCCCCACCAAGTTAAATTTATCGACACCAAGATACACGTACATTTAATAACAATTTTTTTTATCGCCCCCGTCTCTTGGCGCATTTGTCTTTTTTTTATCTAACATTCACAATCTCAAGCTGCGGATCACCCCTCGACCCAGATACAAGATCCCGTCGAACCCCCGAAAATTTCGAGATCGAACTCGTTGATATTCAAAAACGTATCTCTTTTGCTTTCCGGTGCATATCGTTTGGCGCAAAAACGTTTGTATATATCGATCGGAATCGGTAAATAATACGCGATAATCGAGTTAGTTACGCGCGGGTGTTATGGATCGATGCGCGTGAGAGTTCGGATCGCTTTCGTCACACGGATTAGCGGCGCGAATCTCGTGTTCACGAAGAACCCTGTTGACCGAACGAAAACATCAAATCCGAAACACTAACGGTGTACATTGGCGGGGCATTGACATTTGTATGGAGAGGCGGTTAGCCCGGGGGGTAACCTGAACACCGTGAACAAGGGTTTGGAATCTCCCTAAGGATTCGTTAGCGCCCATAGTGTACTTTTTAGTTGGGTCCCAGCGGGGCGACTCACTAGCTAGTTGTATATCAATGACACAGTGTTGTATCCCCCCTAAGAGCCTTTCGGCGTTGTGGTTTACGAGATAAAAGAAGAGTGGGATCTATCCCAAGAACGAGTTCTAGATCAACCCCTGTGATTTCAAAGCCCTCTCTCCGCGTCGACTACTAATTTTCTTTTACTTTCTTGGTCACGTGTGCGCGCTCTGCTTTTGACGTGGAAAACGATTTCAAGAGTTTTTTTTTTTTTTTTTTTCACTTGTTCTAGGCCTGTAATCATTTGACCCGCGATGACGGCAGGAGAGGATTGCTTACTTTTGACCTGGATACCTAAATGAGATATAACTAATCGAGTGACAAAAGCCAGATTGATTGCACGGCGTGATAAAGTTTCGAGTTCACGTGGGAATTCTGCTGATAACGTGATCTAAACTGGCTGGAGTGTCTGGTTGTGTCATCATATAGTTAATCAAGAATGCCGACACTAATTTAGTCGCGAATAACGAAATTAAAGAAACATTCAATTATAACCTCTCCTCCCCGACCTCGAATTTCAATCTAGCCAAATGACTATGGAGCCTAGTTCTCTCTTCCTTGCAATTAGCAATCGCTTATTAAGTGCTAATCTGAGCTATTAAAATCTCGCTGCGAATCGTCGAAGAGCAGATAAGAATAATACCATTGAGTGAAACTTACTCTCCGGTCGCTTTTAAAAACCCCAGAATTGGCCGGTCAAAAAAGTATCATCTCTCTTCGCAATTATCAAAACTCTTTTTGATTGCGGTGAGAGAGCAACATGGTTCTCTCATAACTGGTCTGTGTATGTGTGTGTGTGTGTGTGTGCGAGAGCTAGAATCTTAATGAATATCTAGCTACGTTTCCATTACTGTTAAATGCCGGTCGGAATTGTTACACGCGCCTTAGAGTTGCGGACATTCATTCTTAATAATCAACATTTATGTTTGAATGCTCTATAATCCCAGGGTATAATAACGAACGCTTTTCCACCCTTAGCAACTATCAATTCTTGTTTATTTCATAAATGTGTGTGCAAGTAAAAAAAGTGAGATTACCACGGGCGCACATAAAGCCCGCACACCTCCAACCAAAATTTATCGTCGCTGCGTATAACTTAACTTATATACAATCGCAGAGTCATATCCATGCGTTATCCTCGCCTAATTACTCTCATTAGCGAAATAAATCAAAATTCATTGTATCAGTTGGACAATCGGGCAAAACCGTTATCAGCCATAATTAGGTATTGGATATATATATATTAATTGGAATCGGGTTCGTTAATTAACATATTACGTCTCGCGTCAACGGGACAGACATTGACGTAAATATTATTGTTTATAGAGCGGTGCTCGGCGTTCTCTATCCGCGTATTGAATTTCCGTTCCGTAGCGGCCGGAACAGAAAAGTACCGGGAGTGTGTAATCAAGTTTGGTGTTTTGTTAGAACAGGCGTGTTGTATATTTGCTATTCCATAAGCCTGTCAGAATGTTCAAACTCATGCTTTGAGCTGGCGCGCGGGGGTGTTTCTCTCGGCAATCCATCAAATCCACTGAGCAGAGTTTCTACGACTGGAGAATATCGCGTCGCATCCAACAGCAGCAGCAGCAGCATCAGCAGCAGCAGCATCTTTCGAATGTATAATCTACATTCTCTTCTGCAAAACTTCCGACACACTTCATACACAAGAACTTGTACCCAATGATAAGACAACGTATATCTCAGTTGATAATAGCAGCAGCGATACGTTATTTACCTCGCGGTTTCGTACGGTGCAGTAATCATTATAAATCACCGACGTCTGGGTTGACTTGTTTGCCGTGTACGCGCGCGTCTATATGTACTTTGCGAGTAAACCTTTGAACGGTCGCCTGTACGCTCGATTCTACGACCCTTCTCAATACTTTAAAGTATGAAGAGTAGCATCCACTCGACACGCCGAAAACGAAAATTTATCAAGCTTTTACCTCCAATTTATATTCCGCTGTTGTTTATTCCTCTCTCACTCGTTCTTTCTCTCACTAGCTCTCAACGTATACAAAGATTATACGACGCAAAATAATGATTTACAAATAATTCCTAAATCAATTAGACCTCTATCCGCCTTTGCCAAATATATTTATCATGTCAAGAGGAGAGCCAAATGAAGAAATCCTGCGTCCTCTGTGTATGTTTTAGTTGCAAGAAAAAAGGAGGATTTGCTTCCCATAGTCGGCGGGTGGCGTCGTCGTTTTACAAACACCACGCAGTCAGCCAGGTATAGAGGAGAGTTTTGTCTTACTATTTTATTAAAACAGAGCCGATACAACCTGCCTTGTTGCACCTTGAAAGACGACCACAGTGCGTACGTGTTCGAGCGCAGCACAGAATCGGAACCCAGATGGAAATAAAAAGCCGAATCCCCCTATTAGCATATGTAAATTCATCGACGTTTATTCGGGCCCCGAAGTTCGTCAAACTGCTCTCTTTCTCTTTCTCCCTTTACTTCAGTCGACCTGCATCGACACTGAAAAAAATATTTGCTTCGTATCCAGCTCCAGTTCTGAGGTTGAGAAACTTGACACACATTAAATAAACCAAAAATGATCTTTTTCAATGCAAGTGACAGAAAAGAACTTTAATGTGAAACTTTTATTCAACCCAACTTTGCTTTGATTCAGCCCGACCACCTACTTTTTTTATATCTTTACTTTGAATTTTTTATTTCTCTTTTAAGAACTCATTTTTTTTTGTCTGTTCTTTAACAAATTCGTAAAAGTTGAATGGGTTTAGGGACTGGAATCGGTGTCCATATGTAGAGCAGTTGCTCGTGTCATCCCATGATGCAAACAAATCGATCGTTTAAAAAAAGTAATTTGCTCGAAGAAAGCGCAACAATTGGACGCACACACTCTTTGTCGCGACAGCCATGTGTCAGATCGACCCCCTGTGTGTGACTTGTCGCCCTAACGAACGCGCAAATTTTCCATAAGAAAGAATCGCAAAAATGGATGTGTGTTAGAACAATGTGCCGATCCTGACTCGAGAGGGGTCCGGGCCTTTGTTGTTCTCGCTGATAGTTGTAGTTGCGTGGTGGATGACGGGGGGCACTGCACCGGTTTTGCCAGCCCCCCCTTGGCGAGAGCGTGCCACAGCCTTTTTTCCGATCAACCGAGCACGCGTTTCTAAATAAGAAAATTATCAGCCATCCTGAAGAATGATTTCATTTTCGATGACACACGCGGCTATCGATAAAGGGGGCAAGATCAAGAGAGCGCGCGACAGATTCCAGCAACTTATTATTGCTATCGAATTTCAACCATCACCAGAGAGACAGACCGCGCGATGTCACTGACTTTTCCCTCCTGACATCTGTCCCAAAAGTGTATTTTTAGTCAAAAACCAATAGGTCAATTTAAATGAAACCCAAAGTCGCCCACGTTTACTGTCCAAATATTAATATCGCTTATTGTTCAATCTGGGCGGTCCATTCTTTTTGTATCCAAATTTGTCGTTGAACAAATTTGAAAATTGAATTTTTATTTTCAATTTTCAAATCTGATTTCACTTTTATATCTTTTTATTGTGAGTATATTTTGAAAAATGCAAGATATCAAAATTGTCAAATTGACAAATATTCAAATATAAATTTGACATTTAATGAAAATAAAAAGAAAGTAATTAATTTTTTAGAGAAAGAATAAAATGATTGCCATAATGTTATGATTCAGGTCGGTGGAGATTAAGCTGCTCGATTTGGTGTGCTGATATTATGACATTAAGTCTACGGGTAAACATGAAAGGAGCTATTATGCCTAAACACGACGTGTGCACTGTATATGTTAAAGTCGTGACTCGGGTCTGCAAAAATGCGTATGAGATGATGGGAAAAGCGACTCTCTCGGGCTGGACCGTTAACCGAAGCTGAGCTTGTGATTAAAGTGACTGGTCTGACATTCATGTGCGTTTTGAAAGTTTCATGTAAGGCGCGCGAGTTTTCAATTCACGTGTCATATATGAGAACCACTTGCGCAATCGATTATATTTCCTCATGCTAAAAAAGTATGTGAAATAACGTCTGAAATTTATTTATTCGATGGCGCAAGTTGCATATCAAACACAGCCTGTGTGTACTCGCAAATCACCAGCAAACGCGTTCATATTAGTTAAAACACAACCATGAAGTCTGCAAGGAGAAAAGGGCTTGGCGTTAAATATTGTCGTAATGAAGGGCAATTTTTCGTTACAAGGAAATCTGCTTTGCTAAGATATTATGAGCCCTGGTGGCGTGCGAATTCCAAAGCAAACACCTAGGTATTTAATAAGATGCATAACTTGATCGTAATGAGTTGCCAGCAATATAAATCGAACGCAACGCAAAAAGGATAATGAAAAATTCCGCGTCTCGCAGATAGAGTGCGAGGCTCTCCTTCATTTATTATAATACTTATAAGCAAAATCACTTGTTCCTAAGTAATTACACCGAATAATTTGTTGAATAACTGAGAAATCTTTTGTTTTACATTTCTTTTCAAATTTCCTTCAGTCCGCTAAAATACCTCATTGTATAATCCAAAAGTGACTGCAAAACATCCTTTTGAACAATTACAAACGCATTGCAATTCTTCTAAACGAATTTAATATTTAAAATTCCAACATGTATTTTTTAGTGGGGAGGGAACGGGAAGTTAAGGATAATTTTTGGAAACGCGAAAGTTGCAAAAAAAAAAAAAAAAGGAGCAGAGAACGGCCAATTTTTATATCGTCGGTCGTTTCCATTTCGTGACGATAATACGATCGAAACTAATCGACGAGTCGTGGGAGGTTTTCATTAAATTCCTGTACAACGTTATGAGTTGAATATTCGGCAGGATCGGTGGCGGCGATGCCTATGAAAAGAGCGAAGGGACAGGGGCGTGTCTGATACCAAATCCTTTGGTATCCTTCCTTGTAAAATATGGAGTCCCGGGGTAAATCCAGAAACTCTCTCGTAACCACAGTTCTCTCGGGCACTCTTGTGCAGAATCGAGACTAAAGGCTCGACAGGGCGTGGTCGCAAAATTACGTTGATTAAATTCATACAGGGGAGAGAGAGAGAGAGAGAGAGAGAGAAATGAGAGTTTTTGGTGAGTCAAACTTGGTGCGTAAGACAATGCACGCATGTGGCCAAACTCGCGCGCTCTCACACCGCGGTTTATATATATAGTTAATAAAGCGTACGCATCAAAGTCTTCCGTCTAATTACTCCAACACTTGTGAATTCGCCTGGGCCAACAACCAATTTTGCAATCATACAAAGCCCCTCCGAGGGGGCTAAGTAGCCCCCTCTTCCTCCTCCCCTACAGCCGAACTGAAAAGTTCGTACGATGAGGAAAATGTTATGCGATCGCATTAGCCGATGCAAAAAAGGAAAAACAAAGATGTCGAAAGAGTGCGAAACGTGGAGGCAAAGAGGACACGCGGACCCCTTCATTCGCGTTAAATATTTAGAGCTCTCTTGGTGCAGCAACTCGTAATCGGGATAACGAAGACGGAAGAGATTTCTCTGGTACGTGAAGCATCATTATACATGTAGTTAGCCAAGTCCGCGCGTGTACACAAGTTTTTGGCAAGCTTGGGGAACGAGCGCTGCGACCGGGTGTCACTCCGCTAAACTACCACCTTTTTGCTTTCATCGGGTTAATGTAATTTCCAGCTTTGCGCAATTGCGGCCTAGACAAGATATGATAATGTAGCTTCTCTGTGTGTACACACGTCTTTGTTTTACTTCCAAACATTGTTGCCGACGACTCAACAGTTGTTCCAACAATGATGAATCTCTTATTATGTAACGAAATCTTGAAACCGTCGAGCGTGGACATCATGATTATTATACGCGTTAGTTCAAATATATGATTACTTCAATTTAATATAACCATTAAATGTAACAAAATTATAGGTTCGCAAGTAAGTTTTACTTGTTCACCAAAAACTATTTTGTTAGAACAACATTAAATTAATTTGATTAAATAAAAACACTAAATGATTGTTTTACTTATCTCTTTTATAATTCCAGCTATAGCTTAACAAGTTTTAGAGGAACTTAACTAAAGTTGATCTAAATAACAGTTTCTATTAGGCAATGATTTCACAGGTTGAAATTCGTTGCAGGGCACAGTACTCTATTATCTAGAAGTGTAATAGGATTAAGGATGTTTGTCACTTGAAGTGAGCTTTAGAGTAATGGCACAAGCTGGCAAACGAGGAAGAGATCGCGTCGTAGAGAAAATTGATACATTAATGAAATGAAACCAAAAGAAGATATCACACAGCGCGGCGGGCGGTCCATTCAAAAACGGGGGACTCATAAAAACTCTCTAGGGTGTGTGTATCGCGTTGGGCTCATCTAGCCTGCATCCACAATCTAATTAATAGTTCTTAAAATGCGCTGTTATTGGACTTCAGGGTGCTCATTACCGCGCTCACTAATTTCACTCCCGGCTTTATAGAGGACTCTGGGATATTCAGTCTCTGAGAAACCGGCTTGAAACATTTACATGGCGCTGATTGATCGATAGATCGCACGTTGATGTTCGGCCACGGAAAAGCGTCTGCTTTCATTACAGAGACGTTGTTGAGTATTGAATATTCATGTCGCGACAATTAGTCGCCTTGCTCAAGATATAAGCGCACTTTTGTGATTGGCGCTCGTTCATCGAGAGAAAATAAAAAAAAAGTTTAAAAACAGGCAAAATAAAAATCCACCGTCCCACGTATGTACCAAGTTTAATTAGAATTTTGTCGAAGGTGTCAGCCGAGCATGATCGATCGGAGTGTTTATTTTTGCACTCGTTGCTACCAGTTTGCATCTTGCGACAAAAAAAAAGGAAATAAAAGACCACTTTCGAGGCTTGTCACAATATCAACACACGCAAAACGCTAATTAGCGGAGAAGGTAGAGTGGGGAGAGAGAGAGAGAGAGAGAGAGGGGGGGGGGAGGGGACGGTTTCACATAATATGACAACTGAATGTGTTTCTCTTCGCGGCGAGCAACAATGCCCTGGCTTCAATGCCCAAATTAACCAATAAAGGCGCCCGTGCGACAATGCAATTGTTTGGCCAGCGTGCATTATTCCACCATCTCCCCGTTTTGTTTACTCTCGACGACGAGAGCCGAGTATTATGGCACGAATCAATGTTGCCGAGCGCGCGTATAATAATGCTCTGATTCAAATTAACGTCTTAGAGGTCCTTGCCCCGGCCCGAATGAAGACTCTTCCAATCCCAACTGGCATATTCAAAATGTCAAAACATTTAGCTCCTTAAAGGTGAAGGGCTGGCCTTTCAGATCAAAAAAACAATCCAAGTGCAGACGGCGCGCGGTAGTTGTAGAAAGAGACCGTGAGGCAGGACTTTTTCTTATAAATTGCTTATCCGATAGAACCATCGTCGCGGACTGTAATTTGTTCTTTGATAAATTTCAGTTTAATTCTCGATTCATTGTTTGCGTGCCCATTATTTCATACACACTGCTGTACATGAAAAAGCTTGATTATAAATACACAATCACTTGTTCTTATCTTTCATTTGGTAACATAATTGAAAAACAAAAGATATAGAAAAGAAAAGAATGAAAAATAGTTATAGTGAAGAAGAACAAAAAAGAAATTCGCAAACTCCTGATCTAGTGGATGAATAATGGCGAAGATGATTAAAAGGTCCCAGAGATTTTGTAGCCGATGAGTATCGGCTTGATATAGGAGCAGATGCGCTGGCACACGACACGGAGAAATATGAAATTCATGCGCGTTTTTACAGCGTATTCAATTAATGTAATGTGATTTCTATAAGGCCATCCAGCTCGCAGATGGTGTAGGGCGACATATGGATGGGTCGCGCGTTATGAAGTATGAGCGACCTCTCGTATCATTGTGCCGGCTTACGGGTGACAATGCACGTTAGTTTATGACGAAGAAAGAGTGAAAATCGCGCAGGGGGTGCATCCGCGTCTTGTCGGAGGGTGTGACCCTGCTAATTTATCGCGTTCCAAATGCACCAGGGGCCCGCCTATTACGTTCGTATCCATAACGTAATTGGCCAAATCTGCCGAGATTTTCGAAATTGTATTTAAGCATTAGAACGCTTATTCATGGGGATTTGTCCATATATATTAATGTACTTGTAACAGAAATAGACTTAACCAATATTTGTAGTCAATATTTATCAAGTATTAATTATCTTTAGTGCCTCAAAATAAGAACTTGCTTTTTTAATTTTGAAATTCTGAACATTTTTTGTAGTGACGAAAAAGTCGTGGCAAAAAGTTGGAACAAGTTGGATCTGTGAAATAGTTATGCAGCCGTGGCCATAATGACCGCGCCATTCCCATTTAAATAGAAAGATATCACGATTATCTTGTCGAGCGTTGCACAGCGCACTGCGACAAAGACGGAACGACGAGACGGCCTGATGAAATATATACATATGGAGCCCGACGAAATGGAACGACGACCACCGCCGCGTGCGCCAAACATATATGATAATGAGAACGAACTTAAGCACCACGGGCTGATGAAACTGCCGTGAGTTAGGTGCCATTTAACCTCGTGTTATTCCAACGCGACAGCAACACAGTGTCACCAATTATCGCACACTTCGACATTCAATCTGTTACTGTTCGAGAGATGCGCGCACCAAATTTGCCTCCCAACTCTGTAACGACAAGCTCATTATTTCCTCAATTTGCTCGCGAATGCATCCCAAATCATTTGATAGAAATTTGATTTGCAGATGCTCGGGATTATTATATGTTTGCAATTTTATTCATATATTTGTTTATTATTTTCATGCTCATTGTTTGTTCAATTTCAAATTTTAATTTGCAAATTTGTAGATGCTTTTTTTTCTGTAATTATTTTTATTTATTGTTATTCGAGTTGGAGACTATTGTAAAAGTGTAATACAAGTTGAAAAAACAGGAAAGTTTTGAACAAGTATGAAAAAAAAAAAGTCAAGAGTTGAACACTTGAGAGATCGCAAGGTGGCACGCTGAGATGTTTGAGATTAACACTTCATAGTTGGTCTTACAACAAAGTGGTCATGAAACAAGGCTGTTTTCGCAAAAATTACTGGTACAACAGCGTGTTCCCATCCGCCTACTACGCGCGATACGCCGCAGCCCTGACAAAGATTAAAATGTCGTGGCATGCAAACAGTCGGACGTGCATGCGTCATTAATTTCTTAACGTCCTTTTCTTAGATCTAACATTAGAGTCGGCCTGATGATCTTAAACCGCGCGACCTACGCGCGCCTCGCTCTCACACTTTTATTTGCACTAATCCACACGGTTGATTCTGATCAAACAAAAAGAATCACGTTTCGACATATATTATAATCTTAATTAGAAATCCTGTTGAGACGAGAGTTTCAATGAATAAACAACATTGCTGAACATTTGTTTCACTCCTTTATTTATATTCTTGTAAAAATAAAAATCTGTAAATCTGTGAACACGTCCGTTTATTTTTAAGCGAGAATATCGAATTACAAATAAAAAATGCATGCGACTTTTAGAATTATTCACTTCTTCCATGACTTTTAGTGGCTTTTGTTAAAAAGAAAGAAAAAAAATTAAATTTGCATCTTTCACTGCAAATTGAATCATTTTTGTAAAAACAAAACTGACACAATACACTTGGCTTGCCTCCGGAGAAATTCAATCCTATGCTTTTTGGGTGGATTTGAAAATTAGCATTGTAAAATAAGTATCAGTGGCAAAAGCACACAACCGTCTAGTATTATTTAGTATTATATCTGTCAGGGCGAGTTGTGTATTGTCAAGTACGTAGTTACTCATAGCCAGAGTGCCCTGCGTATGAAACTGTCATGCAACGGAATGTTTAATGATATCCTCAGCGTTTATCCCTCGGCCGTGTCTTAATTACGGTAACATTATGTAAATAGACAATTTACCAAAAGGTCCAGAGATGAGAACCGAGACTCCAAGCGAGCGAGCG
Organism: Trissolcus brochymenae; assembly: GCA_030523145.1. Taxonomy (NCBI): domain Eukaryota; kingdom Metazoa; phylum Arthropoda; class Insecta; order Hymenoptera; family Scelionidae; genus Trissolcus; species Trissolcus brochymenae. Next base: position 17,199 of record JAQQRF010000373.1, read on the forward strand.
CCGTCAATCGTCGCGCGCATGCGTCGCTAAATGTTCAACCGAGGGAGATACGCTGTTGCGAGAAGGGCTCGCGGGATTAACATAAACAAACACGCGCCGTTTGATGGTCTCGCGTATATACAATATAATTGTATTATTAAAAAGCAAGTAATTAATGGTTGCGTGGCAATCCAGCCGCGCGGAATAATTTCTACAGCTAGAGACGAATGTAGTCGCCGTCAAAACAAACTCTCTTTTCAACCGGGTGTATTTGCGTTCAAGCGATCTCGCGTGATCAAAGTTCCCCGGCAACGCGCCGCGCTTGATCGAAAAAATTAAACGGGAATAATTAGATTTTTCTTGTTTCGCATTTGAACGCGCTCCTCCGTCGTGGCACCATCGTTGGGCAAAAACTTTGCCATTCCGAACTAAATAAGTAAAAGTTATTTCACGGAGCCAACTGAAATAAAAGACCAAGTCGGATTAGCAAAGTTTAAACAAAATGTTTCACCTAACGGCCTGAAAAAAAAAAAAAAAAAAAAAAAAAAAAATAAGCTGAGGAGTAATCGACTGAGAAAATGGACCCGATTGGCTATCTCCACAACAGACTTCCCATTTCAATATTACTCTTTTATTAACGTTACGGTAGAGGTTGTCTTGTGCGCCACAAAATTGAACGATAATTCGTTCGACATGTATAGAGCAGGGTTTTTTACGAATCGTTCTTTCTTTTTCTTTTTTCCTTTTTTTTTTTCTTTTTTTTGCAAATGCAGGCGACAGCAATCAGGAATGAAGAACACGTCTCGTACACGAAGCTCGAGTTGGAAATTTAAATCTAAATATCTTGGCTGGGCTTAAGTAAATAAACGGCTGCGCACAGTGGAGAAGTCTAGATGGCGCTGGTTCAACGGCAAATATTTACAAAAGACCACGACGGATGACTGTTTCGCATACACGAGGACACCGCTCTTGAAACTTAATACTTTGCTATTTATTTGCAATCATAATACAAATCGCAATGCGGATTATAACGCTAGCACACATACACACACTTAGCGAACAAAACTCCAGCCACGAGTTATTACAGACATTTTTCTTTCACCCAACTTTCGCACACTTTTCTTAACAAATTTGCTTGAACCCTAAGTTGAGCTTAATAAACAGCAAAAATAACAAAAATAATGGTCGGATAAAAAATTTTTTGTCTGATCTCAGATGATGCTTCTAGACGGCGGAGAACTTAATTTCAATGTTATATAAAAGGTTTTTGGTTTTCTTAGTTTGTGCGCTCTGTTTGTAATTGAAAGAAAAATATATGTGGAACAGCAAAAGAAACTGAACGAGCTTACAAAAATATCAGCAACGAGGGGGTCATGAGATAAAAAAAGGGGATCGACAAGAGAACAACAAAAAGACAGCCATTTATTGGAGGGAGCAGAAGACGGAGAATTGTTTATACGGGACCAGTTTTTCCGCACGAGGATTTTCATGCGACCTTTCTTTTCTCGGTCTGATTCGAGTAGGCGATCTTGGGACGTACCAGAAGAGGGCGTATAAGGTGACGATAATGCCGAGAGCGGCGTGTTGTGGGGACGAGACGAAAAGTGTTTCGGCAAGTGGTAGCATCTGTGCTTAAGCGCAACGAAGTGTCGCGGCGAAGAAACTTGGCAACCAAGCGGCGTGTACACAACGATACGACCCAAAACTAACGAGTGTTCACCGGGCTGATTTATCGATTGCGAATCATACGCGTATTCGACTATCGCATTTATCAATGACGTTGAATGCGACTGGCGAGCGAATATATAGTGCATGGCTTTTATGCCAATCAACCTTTTTTTTCAAACTCCCACATCCCACAGTTGTAATCTTCATTTGATATCAACTACCTTCTATTTGCATTTATTTGATTCAAAATTCTATATTATTTTAAAATGACATTCTAAATATTGTTTAATCTTTAGACCAAAAATAGTTCAATATTTTGTTATTATACAATGTTCATTGTTAAAAGTTGGAATAGTTTAAAAAACATATACAACATTTTTAACATTGTACTCAAATTAAATAGCAAAAAAAAAAGAAATTTATGACCTGTGCGATGACAAATATGCAAGACGCAACAATGTATTGACTTGAAAACACTATTAAATGAAGTCATTTCTCATTCTTGTCTGTGAGTGTGAAAAACCAGAGTCATAGTGATATTTTATTTCTATTTTTATTTAGATTTCATTTTTAGGGTGTGGAATTCCAAAGTTACTTGAAACATTAGGGTCAATTCCATAAAGGGGATACATCTGAAGACGAAATAAATAATATGATTTTGAGGATTTCGGACGATTATCTACTCATACAATATTGATCATGAATAATATATTTTCTGTCTGGTCCTTCAAATGTTTAAAACTTCATTTTTCAGAGATAAAAATATATTTATCGATAAATAATAAATAATTGAAACAATATCTCAGGTCTCATGACGCAACATAAAAAAACTTTGTAAGAAGATAAATTACACTTCTTCGTAGACATGTTTTATAAAACTTTCCCGAAAACATAAGTTGAAACTCACTAAAAAATGTATGAGACTGGAATGGCTGGAAATGTACGGCTAATGCGACAGATAAAATTAGGCACATCGCCGATCAATATTCGAAGTCGAGGGGAGGTCATGAGAATTACGGAAACAATATTTTTACATCCGAAAAACATGTGTTTATTAATCTCATTTAAATTGATGCTTCAACATTTTTTTCCACTTTAGTCAAAATGTATTTGATACTTAAATTTCGGTTGAAAGATCGTTAAAAGGATTTTCATTAAATTACATTAATAACACCAGTCATGTAAGAACTTTTAAAAAATATTATTGAGTTGGAATAAAACAAAAAAAAACTAAAAAGAAGGGAAAAAAGTTCAAACAAAAATTTCATTTTAGCAGTTTACAGTTATTGTCGTTTATTTTAAGAACGACAAAATGTTTTAAAGCTCTAAAAATTTAAAAGAAAAATACATCGGTTGAAGTAGATCGGTGAATATGCAATAAAGTCATAGTCCCGATGTCAGGACAAAATTGATAAGACAGTGGCTGTGGAGTTTGTGGCGATGGTCGAAGGCTGTCAGAGTCGTTAGAAGATTCCGTGAATGCTATCTTCGTCGCAGCTGCAGTTCCGGAAACAACGTTTAAAGTAGGCCCGAGAGTTTGAAAAGAACAAGACACACGCAATCAATATATTGCAATCGCAGTGGCCATCAATTCGAGCCCAACTATGTATATACACTGCGGCATATTCGCGCGCCACTTAGAGCCTTTGTGTCTCTTATGTAAAAAAGATCTTGGCCGCGTGCTCTAATAGATTTATCGCGAATGCACGAATTTCTACCTGCAGTCCCTCTGCGAGTCACGAGCGCGAGAGACGATTTATCGAACTGTTATTAAACCCAATCGCCCAAGGCGCTGAATGCCAACGCATCATAAAAAATATTAACTTTCAATGTACTTTGTTAAAGATAATGCAACTCTGCAAATAAGTTCACTCCGATCCAGTCTCTTCAATTAATCTCCGTTTTTTATTTTGCTCTAAAGTATCAACTTTATCTACACTTAACGTTATTAAAATGATGTCTGAGATAAGAGTTTGTTTCAAGTTGGAAAATAATGTGCATTAAAAGGAACAACTAAAGTCTGATTTTTTTTTTTTTTTTTTTTAAGTCTGAACCTTAATTTTTTAAGTTTCAAACTTAGTTAGCAGACTATTTTGAGATGTGCTGTAACATGAAAAGAAAAAAACTCCTATTTTTACGAAGTATATTTGTTGCACCTCACTAGCTCATATTTCTTTTACATTTGCACATAAACCAGCACATAGACTGTAATCTTGTCTATAATTATAACTCAAGTTGAAAAAAAAGTTTGTCTCAACTTTGTTGACTGTCCCTCTGGCTAAGATATAAAAGAGTTTATGAACATGCTTCGGAATTATTTTGCAAAATTCGATATCATTAATAACAATTTTCCAATTACATAAGTTACTCCAAATAATTCAATCAACTGGATTTTGCATATTTTGTACCATAAATATATTTCAACTAAAATGTTTAAAGCTTAATTTTTGTAATTAAAATTACATTATCTGGATGGATGTAATGATCTAATTCTGCAAACTACAAATTTCCCTCGATTTTGGTGAAGGAAATTGGAAACACGATAATATCGATTTTCGAATTAAAATGTTGTATTTTTAATTGAAAAATATAATGTTTCTTATAATTGTTGTTTTTTGCATTCAACAAAATAAAATTTATATGTTAAAAAAAAAAAACAAAATATGAAAAGGTAACTGAAAATAATTTTGATTGCACAATCATATATTGTATTTCTCGTCAAATAAGAGATCTCTGAAATTCTCGAAACGACAATCAAAAAATAACACGTTGAAAGACATTGTTATTGGAAGCACAAAAAGAATTTTTGGGTAAATTCTGGGAAAACTTCTTGAGAACAATTAATAATCAAGTTTGAAAAAAGTTGATTTCGTTGCGTGTGTATAAATAAAAAATGAATAGTAATAAACGAAAAGAACAAGATTGATTGCAATGAAGAAATTGTCACATTTTAAACACGTATAGGTAACCTGAATGAATAATACATTTTCTGTGACCATTTGAATCTGTAAACGATCCTCAGGCATGAACTGAAGCACACGTCAGACCTACGCCGTCGCTATCTTTGGTATTGCAATATAGCCACGAATTAATTATTTATCGGTATACCTCATTCTTGATTTGTCTGCTGCGCCAACGAGAGTTTATGATTTATTATTACCTTCCGTTGTTTCTAAAATTATCTGATCGTTTAGCGGGCGATACAAAAGTTAAATTTTTATTTTATCCATTATTCAGCGTGTCTCAGGTTATTTGGATACGAAAACCACAGTGCGACGCTGTTTCGCCTCCTAAACCAACAATTCGTCTCCAACAAGTGCATTTGACAGACCAAACATTTTTAGACTCGCACTCTGTTTTGTGTTTTTATTTTTCTTTCATTTTTTATTTCTCTGTTCCTTTTTTTTGCTTTTGTTTTAGTTATTCTTTTTTATTCCAACCGGTCAGCGCACTCGTTTGATATCTGTGGGCGTTTTTTAAGTGGTGAAACTTATTTTCCAATTGTAATGTTAAAAAGAGCCGAATACTCACTTTTTGCCCACTTATATGTAACTTATGCTAATTTCAGGCCCAGAAGATAATTTATCTGACAAAAAACGTTCGAATAAACAACGTATGCCCTCTTATTATTCACAAAAGTTCATTTTTGTGGGATATTTATGTTCATGTTAATAAGCTTTTTTTACGCAATTCAACTGAAATAGTGATGGATAGGTTTTTCAAGTATCTTTCAAGTTCTTTAGAACAAAATTAAAAATATTAATTTAACGGATCGATGTTTCTTTTTTTGAAGAGTTATGTTTTTTCATATACTATTTATTAAATGTGATATATATCTGATTTCATTTGTGTAACGGGGTCAAAAAGTTTTATTATCATACAAATTTCCAAATTTTCGAGTAGGCACTCAAAACGCCTACAATGTTAATGTTAATGTTATTGTTTTTATTATTGTTTACTAACCTTGAACGCTGTGCACAAATATCGTAGACAAGATCAGCCAAATTATCCCTTGATGCAGCATATTGGCCGGTAATATCCAAAAACAGCTTGGAATCCGAAAGAAAAAAGCACTGCTATCTTTTTAAACCAACAGCCACCACATAATGAATTTTTTTTCGCACTATTCAGACGCAACACTCAACCGACTTCTCGACACTGTAATTGTAGAACACTTTAGAATCAATAGACATCATCACGATCTAAAAGCGCGATTTCCCATTGTTTGTCACTTGAAACTGTCAAACGAGTCCCTTCCGAATAAAAGTTTGACAACTCAGACACTGACGCAATTCAAGCTGGATTTTGAGGTTAGAACAAGATCGCCAACTTTCATTGAACTTTCGTCATAATAATAGAAAATGTTGCAACAATCGTGAGCCTGGTGGATGTAAACATGCCCGGTTTTTTAAACGACGAGCTATACGGTATAGTCGTTTGAAACGCGGCGGCCGACTCGCGACTGATCCAGGCTGAGATTCTTTCCACTAACTGGCGCCACGCGCCCTTTCGGCTACTTCCGCTGGCGCTCGGCCGCGCTCGGCTCCAGTCTATTGGGACTATCGTGCGCGTGCGTTCTCTCTCATGCACACGTTCCAATGATGTTGGTGTGTAAAGAACAGACGTACACAATTTTCCACTTGCGCATCTTCACAAATTCGCGACAAAATTGGTCCCAAAGCCATCTGGTGGACAGAAACTAAACTACAGACGGGGACAGTTGTAAAATCTCCGCAATTGCACTTTTTTGGTGAAAATAATCGGTTATCGGACTGTTTACACAAGAAATATGATCTCTATAGATAGATCGAATTGTGTTTTTTTTTTGTTTTGTTTACTTTGCTGAGTTGTTCATAATAAACACAAAAATGGAATCACATAAAGGTATATATATATATATATATATATAATGAAAGAAATTGATTTATTGTTTTTATTCTTATTTTATTTGCATTGAAATACGCTGAGACCCAGGGCAATTTTTATGTTATTAGTTGGTTATAAAAACAACAGAGACAAAGTAAACATATCTTGAATTGTTAAAAAAAACATCTAATGTTTTTAATGCATGTTGCTAAAAACAAGAAATTCTCCCGGTTCAAAATTACATTGAGTTAATCAAGAGAGATACATTTCGTACATGCTACTCTTTTGAATATACGTAATAAATTAATGCCGTAAAATGTACCTATTTCACCAAAAATAGCATTATTTATAATTCATTTAATTATAAAAATAATGAAAAGATTCCCATTGAAATAATGAATTTGCTTTTATTAAAACTAAGTTGTTCCGCCCGTTAGCCGGGTTTCACCCCCCCCCCCCCAGTAGTAGTATGTATTATTTAAATAAAAAGTATATAATTTTTTATTTATTAATTTACATTAAAATATTTTAGCTGCTGATCCCTTTATTGTACATGAAAAACAAAATTAACAAAATGATAAATAAATACAGTGGACGATTCACAGCGGATTTGCTGCATATTCACAGCATATATAAAATGCCTGATGAGATGACGGAAACAGCGGCGAAACTTTTTGTTTAATATAAGTAAAGGTAGATATTTTATGATGTTTCGTTTTGGTTTGTAACAAATTATTTTATCAAAACCTTTTACTGTTGTTTTGTATACAATACGGAGTTATGACAAAAGTTAAATGTTTTACTGCTTTCTTGCAGATGCTCGATAAAGGTATTCTGGCGGCACTAAGTAAAAAAATTAGTCTGGTATAAGTGAAAGAGGACGAAGAGGATGCCAAACTGGAGATAGAAAAATGAGGGGACCAACGAATGAGAATGCCAGGAAACACATAATAAATACGGACTAGTGAAAAATATTGTGGTTACTGAAACCTACCGCACTCCTAAGTGCCTTGGCGCCCTTTAGTCCTTGCGCGACGAATTCTCATACATCATTATGCCTCCTCGGCCGAAAAACCAGCGAAAAATCAGCATGGCAACTCATTTAGATAAATCTTTTTTGCACAATAACAGCAATCTTGGCAATTCTCTTCGAATCGGCTAAGTAATTGAAACAAACTCCGCTTAAAGTCAACGAATCTACCAATAATCAATACTCTGGTCATAGATTATTCAAACTGTAAAGCTCACATCACATTATAATTTTATACAATAAACCGATTTATATGTACTAAGACATCATAACAAATACTTACATTAAAACATTGTTATTTTGTGATCACAAAAGTTTGTTTATTTTTATCAATATTAATGATTCAGTTAAAAAATTGGTTGCAAATAATGCTGAGCTTTGATCAGCGTTCTATCTCATGCTTGATGAAATTAAAACGAATCAGTATCAACTTAAATTATCTAATAATAATAAAGAATTCTGTTTAATGTCCAACCAGCGTTCGCAAAACACATTTATCATTTACAGTCGTAATGACTGGCACAAACCGTTAGTCAAAATTGGTTTAGTAATACAATAATTTCTGAAAAGCTCGAGGGATGGACGTATGGATTTAACTAGTCTAAAGGGCGGCCTATACACGAAAGGGTCAAGCTATCTGGCTTTCAGCCAAAATTTAAAATTATCTATTATCTTGTTCCGTATTCTGTGTTTGATTTCGATTACTCTTTCAGATTGTCACTGACAACTCCTTCAATCGAATTTTTTATTTTTTTATTTTTCATTCAAATTCATTTTCCACATTGTCCTAATGAAAAACAAAGAGCAGAACTATACTAACATAAAAGATATGATGAAGCAGTCGATCAAGTAATTTTGTTTTTATATACAGCATGAAAAGTGATATGAAATTTATATAATAAATGATGCAATTTTTTTTATCGTAAATAGAACTGCTGTTGTAATCAGTTGCCTGTTTCATGCAATCCACTCTACTTTGATGTCATACGGTGTACGTGTTGCCTGGCGCATCGCAACTACCAATTCTTTTACTTTATTATGGTACTTCATGATTTTTATCGTAGCAGTAATCTCGTATATTCCAAACTAGATGTACATTTGACTAAAATAAAAATGTTTTTTACTGCCCAATAATGCATATATAAAAATTGTATTCAACGATTCTCATTTGAATTTTATTATTTTCAACTGTTTAGATTATTTTATCCAAGTGCAATTAACAAAATTTTAATCATGAATTCATTATTATTATATTAACATACAAGTCATAAAAATATAATTTCAGAATTTTAATTCAATCGAAATTAAAAAATGTTTTTCTCGCAATTTAAATTCTTAATTTATTTTTTACTAAGGCGAGTAACTTAAACTGAAACTTAATTACATTAGGAACACGTAAACGCGTAACTCATGAGTAGTAGCTACTTTTTTGTGCCAGCTTAACAACCTCCACTGTTATGCTTGGCTCGTTATTGCATCCCGACATCGTACTTGCTTCTTCATTAGTAAAACTAAATATCCGAAAAAATTAAAGAACAACGTGAGCCTGCAAGCAGTTCAGTTAAATTATCAGCGATTTAGCGAGTGCATATTTATATAACTTCAAACAAAAATGAATCTTGCTCACTAAAGAAAAAGTTAATCTTTGTAATATTATTATAAGTCATATCACTTTTCATTAACTTCGACACCATTTCGAATTAGTATGATTTTTGATTGAAGTGTAATTTTGCATACTGTGTGGTATAAGTTTACCTATGCCATAATAGGCAGTTTGGTAGGATGGCGATATTTTACGTCTAGATGTATTTATGTTCCACGGTAAAACTATCCGTTTCGGCTGTCGCGTCTGAATGGGTTGGTTTTCGGGGTTCTGCAACTTCTCCTAGCTTTAAGAGAACAATTTATTGTACCGATAACATCCGCCTCTGCAAGCATTGATCGTTACTAAATTCGACGACTTCATCCCGTATCAGTGAATTTCATGCAACGTTCACTTTAGTCAATCTTAATTGTTCCGACTTCGTTCATCTTGGCCCTTCGCTATCAGAACTTGGGAATTGAATCATAAAAAAATAAACGCTATTTAAGAAAAAAAAAAAAAAAAAAAAGAAAGAAAGAAATTAAAATCAATCTAAAAACAATTCACGTTTTTGAAACAAATGTTTAGAATGTGCCATTCATGTCTTCAAAATTGAAAATGAAAATAAGAGCATCGGTGTGTGATGGAAAACGTTATCGTTCGTAAAATATTAGATTGTCAGTCTGTTTCTGAAATTTCATCTGACGAATTTTGCAAGCTTATCCGATGCTCCGTGAGCTGTTTTCATACAAAACTTTGGCTTACAATGCTCTATTGTTTCTGGTTGCACAAGCACCATAGAAAATGCCTGTTCTGTGTTTTCATTCAGCTTGTACCACCGCTAAGCACGGATGTTGTACACAAATAACGAGAAACGAATTTCTACCACTAATTACCGGTTTGAGCATTCAACATCAGATAGGCTCTCTGAATCACCGCCAAAGATCTGTGACTCTTATTAGACCCCATTCAGATGTGAAGTCGAACAATGTTTTCTTAGCAGCCTCCCCCTCTCTTCGAATACTTCTTAGTTTCCTCAAATTATTTTGCATGTTATGACGAATGTATGATTTCTCTGGACATTTGTTCAAGCAATTTACAAATTGTTATCAAAATCGTATTGCATGCTATCAAATTATAATAACTGTAAGGAACAATGTCGGAAAGTTTTCATTGTAATGCATTAGTGTTAGAGCTTCAAGCAGAAGCAACTTTAGCAATTTCTCTTCAATAAATCCATAACTCCAAAGGAATTTAGAACTATTAAACAGCTGTTTTACATGCATAGACTATTATTGAAGTAAAATTAAAAAAAATCACTCATCCGGATTCCAACAATGTTTTGAAGTTGGAGTGTTCGAATTTTGTCTTGAAACTCTATTTAAAAAAAAAAAAAAAAAAAAAAAAAAAAAAAGAAAAGGTAGACATTGAAATTGTGGTCAGCTGAATGGTAGTTGAGAATAAAGTTCAATTGTTTTTCATACTCAACAGGTGAACACTAAATAAACTTTAATCATTTACATTTAACTAGACAATAACAGGAATCAGTGATCGAATACGTGATATATGCAAAGTAGGAGATGGAATCACATCAATTGTACTCGCATTACGCTGCCAAGTTGAGAGTAATTTCTATGTTCACACATTTACTGTGACGAATTAATCAAGTTCCACAAAAGCGATGTGTTGTACCGCCGCCATCAATCGGCCTCGATATATTTTAACGCAGTTTTCAGTTGCTTACTCAGAAAAGTTTGCAATCATTCGGTCAGATGATCCATTTCCGGCTTCAATTCCGCACAGTTCTCTTTTAAATTCACCTCGACCCGTTCCAATATATCTGTTTTGTAAACTAAACTTTATTGCTTTTTAAACATTCGCTTTTTCAGCCACTTTTAATCTTGAATTCAATTTTCGAATATAATATGATTCATTTTGTATCATTCAATTCAGTACGTTGATTGAAACAAATGTAGAAACGTTGTGACATTGTGCGAGTTTTGTTTTTGATTTGATTCAAGTTTTCGTGGTAAGTAAAAAATTAATGATTTTTGGAGCGTAGCAATTTAAAGAATATAGTTAGGACTGATAAAAACGGAGTGATGCTGCGCAAGCAGATACAGTACAATGACAGCGCTATCCGTACAGTGAATCGGCGATGCACGTGACATTGTCCAAAGCAGTACAGTAAGCGTCACAACATATTTGAACGCATGAGATACTGAGTTGTACTAATTAATGTTCATGCGTACGACAAATCTATCAGACACACTGACTGCGTGTAATTTTGTGCATAGCTTTAAAGCAAGCATGCCAACTGAATACAATTCGTGCATCTGATGTGTGCAATATGTGATGTTCACCTTTGATTTAATGACTAATTAATGTTCCAATGTATTCCATCTGAATATTGAGTTTAAGGTATAAATAAGTAAACGCGGGTTTGCTCCCGCTCCATTATCTAAGCTGATTTCATATGACACAACGCTCCGCACTACAGCATTACATAATATAATATTGGCAATAATATTTCTTTGCTCAATCTGAATGTATCAGAAATTGTTCAAACTTCTTGCTTTATTTTGCTCAAGCTTTCGGATCAAACACGACTGATCAGAAACAATAGTTTGTACAAAACTAATTGTGAAATATCAAATAGTTATAAACGTATGTAAACGAGCATAAGTCCTTGACAAAGCAAATGACGATTCAAAGAAGATCCATTTGGAGGTAAACTTTCCGTCTGCCTTGGGAAGCATTCTCAATTTACAGAAGCCCTTTGTGAATCTATCTGACACCAATCCGCGGAATCCTGCAAACCAATTGAAAGGACTGTTGGATCTAAACGAGTTCACATAATAACTAGCCCTGTAGAGCGAACATCCCTTATATCCCATAAGCTCTAATTAAATCTCAAATTGCGTAGAGTCGTTGATGCAACACCATGGTGTCATCGAATATCAAACAATGTTTGCCGTTTGACATATGAACTCACCTCTTCTTAATGGTACCATCGATTCGGTTAAGTTGAAAAACCAATTTCATGGGTGCAACATTTGCTAAACAAGAAAACATTTTTTTTATCAAGAGACACGCCCATCGAGGTATAAACCTACCTTTATACCAACTTCTGTCCTTTTGTATTGAAAGGTAGACATTTATTTCCTGAGAAAATGTTTGTTATAAAAAAATAATGTTTCAGTTATATGATGCGCGAGTCAGCTCAACAAATGACGATACGAATTATATAGATCTAACGATCAAGCAGTCAATTTAAAGTCGCGTCTTTACGTCTGGTAATTAATATAATGCTGGTGTGTGAGAGAAATGAATCCTCTTTACCGAGACTAAAGTGCTAGTCAACTAAGGTTTCTGAATTCAACAAAGGAGCCGTTTCCTTTCAAGTTGTTTGTATATTCGTATGAGATAAATAAAGGAAACTGGGAGATTGGTCATGCACTGAATTGATACTCAAATAACATTGTTACAGGAAATTAGGGTGTATCCTTACAACTTTTCTTTTTTTAATCCTGAGAACGAAAACGAACGAACACGACTGATCTCACACGAAGGAAATTTTTTATCAAAGCAACCAACTAAAGATCGACAATTGTTAAATTCTGTTTATTCATTTTTTATTTTAGTTTTAGTTATTTACATGATGAAATTGAAATATTTTTACCTTCATTGATAAAAAAGCACCAATTCTTTATAATTTCTCTCAACGTGAAATTCAATTTACAAACGTGCAATTCAATTCAAACTATAAAATTATTTATTACAAATTGACAACTTGTGTATCTCGGTGCAAATCGGTTATCGATTTGCTTGGTCACTAATTTTCTATCACGTGGTGGTGGTCCTATTGGGGATCCAACGGGGAAACCCCGTTGCTTCGGAGAAGCACCCTTACTTTTTACGTAACTAAATTAGACAACACATTGCTTCGTCTGAGCCTGTTATGTAGCCTTGAAGATTAAAGGCTGATGTAATTTTGAATCTAAATTTGACAACTGATTACACGAGATTGTTCCTCTTAAGACAATTTGATTTTGATACTCTCACTTAATAGACACGCACGATTCCACGATGTTTTCATCGAAATTCATCTCAACATTTAAAATTCAGTGTACGACGAGTTTTAGAAAACAGGACGACTACATCCAAGGGATAATTGAAATTATCGTGTTCGTTATTCAAATTTCATTCTTAGTTGTCAGGCATTTAAATTTTAATCTATATAAGAAGGCAGAAGGGTTGTAATGCACTTTAATAGTGAAATTATTACATTGAAAATGACATTTTGGCTTCAAAAATACACATTTCAAACAATAAAAACAGTTTAATTTCAAATGATTGATAAGTTTAATTGGGTATATAAATTGTGTTTCTAATCACGTCGTATTTGTTTTTGTCTCTGATGATGCTGCCCATGTCTTTTTTGGTAACGCTTACGACCGTAGTCGGTTTGCCTGTAATTGAATTCACATTTGCGGAACAAATTGAACTGCTTTGCAACAAGTCCCAGAATTCATCTTCATAATTTTCAATCACCTTGGTGTGCATGCAATTTACCAAAGTGAGTGATTTTTCTGCCTTTTCTAAGGCTCCATCAAAATTCTCGTCCATACTTTTCATGAAGCTGCTAATTAATTTGTATGCATCCTTAAGGGTACTCTGTAACAATGAACAAAATCGCAATCAATTATCATTCAGAAGTGAGTCATCAAAATATGACTGATAAACATGAATATCGTCACTCACGAATTTGAAACATTTGACAAATTTATAAGCATAGTTTCCCTCAGTTTTTACAATGCAATCCCAAGTTGTCTTCATTTTTTCAACGTAATAATTGATCTGTTCTAATGCCATATCATCAACTAAATCTACGGCTGAAGATCCTTGAGCTATTACTCTTACAACACAATTCACTGTACTGTCCAATACTGCTCTCAAAGCAGCTTTCAGATTTATCAACATTTTTGAACATTCCTCTGTCAGCAAGCCAGGATATTGCACTTTGACTGATTCGATTGTATTAGTCACCTAAAATGTCAAGTTACATTGTTCATTTAATTGAACAAAAAACATACGCTACATCTTTTACCTTGGAATTTTATTTTTAATGTTTGTCATCTTACCTTTACAGTATGACGATTGACAAAAGTCGTAAAACTATTTAAACCTCTATCAATAGCCATAAGCATATTTTCAGTTCTATTGTGTAAGTGTATCCTTAAATTTCTTAAGTTGTTAGCAAGTCCATGACGAAATTCTCCAGGAGTGAACATTGATGGAGAAGTATTCACAGCTGTAGTGTTATCACGATCGGGAATCGTGTAAATCTATAAATAAATTATTTCAGATATTATATAAAATATAATAATAATAAAGTATATAAAATGAGAAGTATTAAATTGCAAAATAAATAAAATTGATATTGTTATATGATAAATGATAATTAAAGTCTCATTAAATTTCTAGTCTTTCTAGTTATTAAGAATTTAGACAATCAAAAAGTTTTATTAATCGATACTCGTTATTAAAATAATATGATTAATTACGTACAAGCATATTAATGTAAGAATAAATGTTCTTGATAAAAGATCTTGGTACGTGAATTTAATATCTGAGTCGATAAAAAGTTTAATTTTTTTAAAAGGAGTTTTATACATCCTCGCCGCGAAAAATAGTTTTTCATTTTAAAATATAATGTTTTATTTTGTGAATTTAACAAACATTTTTCTAGAGTGAAGAAAAAACGTTATAAAGTAAAACTTCACTTTTTGAATGTAATACTAAAATGATAAAAATAAGAATAATTTGTTTAATATGATTTATATAAATACTTACAGAGTCTGCAAAATTATTCAAATAAAAGTCAACATTCTTTTGAACAAAACGTAGAAGATTTTTCAGACCATCCGTCAATACATAACTATGGTTTTGAATCTTGTTATTATAACTGATGATTTGTTCTTTCATGACATCTAATTCTACACTATCCGGTTCATCAAATGATACGGAAATCTCATTATTCGTTTCATTTTGGTAGGACAATCCAACCACCTTTAAAAAATTCAAATTGATTGCATTATTTTCAGTTGTTGTATGAATATTAATTCGATAATAATAAAAATAATGAGCAATCCACTACTTACACCTGAAAGAACAATCCAAAACAGAAATTTCATGTCTTTTTACCGGTAAATCAGCAGTGTTTGAATCAAACGATCTAACTTGAAAGAGGCAGTTAATTACTGTCAAAATTCTTTTATACTTTTGGAAGACATTAAATATTAATTAATATTTAAAAAACGATATAATGACGTATTTTAATAAATTTGTCAATTATACAGTCATTTAATACTTGAAGTTTATTCATGACTACACAAATAAAATTAACGTAACACGTAACACAAACGTCTTTAATTAAAACAATAAATTTGCACCATTTCATAGACATATTGGAATAAAACTGATTGATTTTTGAATCGCACATAGAAAAAGAAATTTAAGACAAAACGTGTAATTCAACTTTAGATAGTTGTTATATACGTTTCAAAGACTAAATCGATGTGAAGTATCAGGCATGTGAAACTGATCCCGGCGTAATTGAAATTTGACGACCCAACAATCGCCCAAGGTTTTCTAAAAGCTCGAGCATAATGGTCCATCAATGAGTAGCAGCATCGATATGGCTAATTCAATTTTCCAGTCGCTTTTCATTCAATTTAAATAATTTCTCTCCGATATATTTATGTGTCATGAGCAGAAAACTAAATCAGAAGCCTATTATGTAATTGATTAAGGGTCCGCGGACGCATTCTTTCGTTTCAAAGCACTTGTCGTTTTTAGTGCTCCTCGCAAGGAGGGCTTGACGAATTTCGTATCTATATTTATAATATGATTTCAAAATGACCCTTTCGTCCATTCCATCCTGATCTTTTCATTCTTACTAATATACACATTTCAAAATGTGTGTGTCAATTTGAAAGCATTTTGTTTTCAATTTTTGCAAATGCCACTATTCGTCAAATGAAAATCTTGTTCAATTGAAAGATATTTGTTTACACAGTACAAATAGAGATAAACTTTATTTGTATAAATAATATATTTTTAGATACTTTCTGGAGCATAAAATTATACGAGATTATAAAATTATGTGAGAAGTTCTAAAGCAATGAAATATAAGTCATATTAAATATTTTTTTAATATCGTATTACTTGAAATTCTCTGATAATTATAATTCAAACGTTTCGAAAGCTTGAATTGAATATAAAGGCTTAGATTCGCCCTAAAAACTTAGAAATATGCAAATTTAATATTTTGAGTAACGAACTGAACATGATACGAAATTTTCTTATATTTTCAAGGTCCGTGCAAACTTATAATTTTCAACTAATTACCCATTAATCAACTTCTTTAATTTATTTTCATTTTTTTATTTTTATTCAAAAAATACAGTGTAAAAAAATATATATTTATATATTGATTCAAAAACATTATTTATATCACAATTACAAATGTTGAATTCGAAAACCAGTCGCACTCAAGTCAAAATTGCACACAATTAGGTTTAAACTAACAATTGCAATTAACAAAGTTTTGTTTCAATAAAATTCAAATTTTTTTCTCGCAAAACAGATTACATTACTCATTCTTGTGAATTCTTCGGAAAACGCATTTACGATTTCCTTATTAACACAAACACCGGTACGATTGTATTATTTCAATAAAACCAATATTGATGACACATATACATGTCAACTAGTCGACATTTGTTTTTTAATCCAAAACTATTGACATCAAAATTCACACTGAAATCCCAAGAAAATATGCATTTAATGAATACAAGACTAGTTCTTTGATGAATACCTTTTTCTGTATAATATTCATTTATAAATGAAAATAAAATTTCCCAAGATGATAAATATATGATATCACTTCAAGAACATAAAACGATCATCCAGTTTAAAAACTTGTACATCCAAATATAATTAAAAAAATGAGATCAAAATTTTATTGCATATTGACGATCAACTATCATTATTAATTACCATTCTATAATAATGCAAATAATTTATGTTTTCAATTATGACAATTCCAACATTGTTTTAAACTTTTCATTGTGCAAAAAAATTTTGACTCCAATTTTATGATCTCAATGTAATTATATTCGGTGATCTCTTTGTGATTATACAGCGATCAGTTTTTTTTTTTCTCGGGAATTATATATGACTCTATTTGAAACAGAATTTTTTCAAAATTTGAAATAATATGTTCATCCAAAATAAAAAATGTAGTATTGCATTGTTCATAAACAATTAAAATTATTGCAATAATATTGATAATAAGAAAATCGCTAAAGAAATAGTGCTTAAGAAGTGCACTGCAATTTTTGTAATACATTTCCGTAAAGTCGTTGTTTAGTTGACTTTCATGCCAGGATTTGCAATATATTTAACCCGCTTAGATTATCTTGGCTATTCATATGTACATTTCGTATTTACTTATCAATTTTAAAATATGCAATGGCACATAAGCTACGCGGCCTGTAATTATACTCTTAAACAGTTCTAGAAATTCAAAATATCACTTACTACTCCACACCATAAAATAGATTACATCATTAAATCAATTATTATAGTTGTAGTGGTTATTAATAATTAATCACATTAATTAAATCAAGCATTCATACTGACATAGCTGATCAAAACATGATCGTTTCAAAAAATGTTTAAAAATAAGCATTAAAGATGAAAGTGTGAATAATAGAAATTGAATTTCTTGGAATAAAAAAATCTTTTAGAACGTGTCAATATAAAACGTGTTGCTATAATTCAATAATAATCG
The DNA here is from genome assembly GCA_030523145.1 of Trissolcus brochymenae. Classification (NCBI taxonomy): domain Eukaryota; kingdom Metazoa; phylum Arthropoda; class Insecta; order Hymenoptera; family Scelionidae; genus Trissolcus; species Trissolcus brochymenae. The sequence continues at coordinate 35,184 of JAQQRF010000373.1, forward strand.
TCTTTGCCCAGATGTAGCGCAAATTAATACTTTACACGGACTCAACTAATTTGTCATTCAATGATATTCATCTATTCTGCACACGACTTTCCTCAATCGAGATTCCCGAAGTTGCTACTTATATAACAATACACCTATTGCAGACAAGAGTATAATAATTGCTATATTTTGATAGATTTTTTTTTAATTTGGTCCACCAAATTTATTTGTTTTATTTTAAAACGTTTGATCATCATATTTTGATATGAACTCATTTGCATGAAACATTTCTGGATGGAAAACGTTTTAACCGTATAGGCAAAATGAAACATCACTTTTTACATTGTTACCCATAACATAAATTTTTGATCAATAAAATTAAACACAATTACACATCACTCAGCAGTCGGTTTCTTTATTAGACGCATTTTTTGCAGGATAGTTGTCCTCAATTTTTTGTTAACCAACAAAATAATAATCCATAATACCGGCTGCAACACTCTGCAGAACTTCAAAATAAAAAGTTCGTTGTAGATGAATGCGAGGAGACATCCAAAAAACCACGGTGCTCCCATTAGAAGGTACAACTTAAGAAACAGGAAATACTTCTTCTTCACCGTTTGAGACTGATTTTTTGTTGCTATTTCTGTGCTCTGGTTGATCCTAATCATCTTATAAGTTGTATAAATGAAGAAAGCATTGTTACAGATGAGGGTCAATGTGGGCAAGAAGAAGAAATAATAATTGACGATCCAGCGCCTCTCGCCACGGTATGCAAGGTAGTTGGCTTTGAATATGAATTCATCCGATATTCCAGGCATGAATTCAAAAATCCCAGCAATTAACGTCGGAACGGCGGAAAAGGTCCAAACAAAGATTGAGTAGAGAAATAATTTTCTGTAATCTTCAGAGGCGCTTCTGAGCCACTCGAACTTGGTGATCACCAGGGTCATGTCATAGCAGATGACGTTGAGCCAAAAAACAGTGGAGAGAGTGAAAAACTGCAGACCAAGCCAGAGACAGATGAGAATAGGGTCGCTGACTTTGCAGTGGCAGAGGTCGACGTAGCCGATGGTACTGAGCATGATGCCAAGACACATGAGGGAGACATAGTGCCGTAAGACCGCTCGGTTGTACAAATTCTTGTTAAGTTCTGGCACAAAATAGTATATTGCAATGATGATGAAGCAGAGAATGACATGAGCTAAGTTTGCCGGCATGTAAATTTGGGTGCCCCACATCGTTATCGTGCCTACTCCATCGCCTTTTTTGTCGTCCGCGTGGCAGCTCGCGAATATTTCACTGCCATTTGATATCAGTTCCGAGCATAAGTTGAGAGTTGAATTTTCCAAGACGAAACTATAAAGCGTCGAATGCCCCTCTGGACATTTGAACTTCATTTCAGCACTTTGAACGGTGGCATTGTAAATTTCATAACTGTTGTTGTTAGAACTTCGTTCGCACTGGTATTCGCTGCTGAATGAATACCCCACATCGCAGCATTTGCTTTGGGGTATATCTAGCTCGTAGTAGGTATCCATGCTGCGCGAAATAGTTCGTCTAAGGAACTGATGAACTCACTTTGTCATAAAACGCAACACCAACTCATCGCTTGTGTATAAATTTGAAATGTCAAATTTTGAACAGAAATAAAACATAAGATCAATTTTTCCTAAACATAACAGCTTCGACGGTAAGGTAGAGACTGGTCAGTTTTTCCGGTTTCCTCATCCACAGAACGATGCATCCTTGAACAAAAAAGAGGGAGTAAATTCTGAAATTGTTAAGAATTGACTAAGAGGCGTGGCTTAAAAAAATATAGCTGATGCTCCCAGTTGATACATAATACTCATGAACAATATAGAAATGTTACAATTTTTGATTTGCGAAAAGCCAAAATCAAATCAAATGGCTGTCACTTATTACTAAGAATAGTTTTTTTCCAACTCAAATTTAGATGACATCTTGTCACAAGCCAGTTTTCTATTAACTCGCGTTTTCATATGTTGCAAAAGACAAGAATGTTTCATAAGCTGATCTAACTAGAATTCATCTTAATTGCTGTGAATTTACAATATCAAAGTTTCCTTCTTCGACGATTATTCACGTCTTACAAAGGGAAATTGTTCTCATTGTTGAAGAGTTAAAAAATTTTGGTATTAAGTAACACTCACTAACAGTCAAAAGTAATTATTTATGTGATTGATTATTTATGTCATTATTTATGAAAGTAACTTCATCTTGGACTATATTTGAAAGGACAAATAAAGATTTCGACAAGGATTTTTGTTCATTTTAAAATACATATGTATTATCATCGAATAGTGAAACATAATTGGATTCAACACAGTCCACTGTTGAAACGTACATTTATTTTTTCAACTGAATTATTTTTATTAGTCAATGACAATCAAATCGCAAATTAATTTTAACTAAAAGCGCGAGATTCTCTAACTTATTTTACACTTTCCTTAACAAAAATATTGAAGTTTTATAATAAATTATTAATGAATAACAGTTTTTTTGTTTTTCAGGTGTAACTAAATCATAAGAATTATAGTTTATTTTCATCCTTCAACGTAAAATGATATTAAATTGTGCAAAAAATTTTTTCATCTTTGCAAGATCTCGCTCTTCTCAATTTTTTAGAAAACAACAGGTATTTTAACTTTTATAAACAAAGTCTTTAATTCCGTGGCGGAAAATTTTACGTGTAAAATTTCTACAATACTTTGATGTTTGATCTAAAATATTCGTAATATTTGATCAGGATTAAGGTTTCTTACAAAAAAGTTTTTTTTTCACCATCCCTATATAATAGCATTACATGTGAGATTTACTTTAACTACTCACATAAAATTCACATGTTTTTTCATAGAGCTTGGATGAATCATGACAATTTAACTCATTCCGCAGCATTCGTCGCGAATCGTCGCGACCACTATTTGTTAGGGTGTTTTGGTCATGTGGCTGTGCTGGTTATGCCAGCCAATCAAATCGCACCATCGTTTAGTAAACAGTACTATAGTACTGGTTGTTTACATAGAACTATAGTTTATTGTTATTGATAATTTGGAAATTATAGAAATTTCAAATTAGCGCTAACACAGCGTACGCATCAAATGTGGAGGGGAGACGAAATGCTGCAGAATGAGTTAATATTATTTGAAGAAAAAAATGTTAGTTCTGTCACGATTTTGACCGAAGATTGATTCAAGAATAAATTTTTGTATTCCTATGAATTCGGTTTTAAGTATAAGCCAAGAATAAAGATACTTGATGCCAGAAGTTTATTTGCGTCTTATTTAAAACTAGAATGTGAAAAATGACAATTTCATGGTTTTGATTAATGCATCAAAACTTATAATTAAAGCATTATTTTAAAAATAATAAAAGCAAACTAATAAAAAAGGACATTCCTAGAGTTGAAATGCAATAATAGCATGAATGTTAAGAGAATTCAATTACTTCAATATTTCAATTTTTCAATAGAAGAGAATTCAATTATTCAATAGATTCTTTGGTTTTGGTATGATAATTTCACAAAGATTAAAAGATTAGAAATTGACCCTATCTTACTCATTAGTTAGACTGACCAAAGATTCATTCGATTCAGTTAAACTGACTTCACCACATCCACCTTCAATGCAAAGATCTCGGAGTAAATTCAGGTGATTTTTATTTTCCATAGCATGATTGAGTTTAATCAAGTGCGGTTTCAATGAAGATACTGTCATGAAATCCTTTCGTCCAGATAATTTAGTTTTGATTTCCAATGTATCCACCCATAGAGTATTCCCGATATTGAAGAGAACCTGTAATGTTTTCAAACATTTCAATACAGAATGAAAATAATGTCAATTAATGGACAAAATTGAATGACTTACTTTTCCTTGTATGAAAGTTGTCTCTTTCTTGCCGTACGTTCTAAACCAATCATGGGCAGTTTTGATAGTACATTCGTTCCAATCATATTCGTCATCGAATGGAACAATCCCAATTATAATAACATCAACGATGTGAGAGGGAAAATTTTTCAATTCATCTGGTAATTCATAGAGCTTTCGCGCCTACAATTTTTTTATTGTAATTTTATTTTGTTTGACTATTTTTTCATCGTTACTTTGTGTAGGAAATCAAAATTCAAAATTTTGTTTCAAATTTAAAATTTTCAACTTACTTCGATTCTGTTGAAATAGTTTCCATTATCAACTGACTGAATAGAAACATCAACTGGTTTTCCGAACTCATCTTTTGATAAAACATTAGTTACTTTAACTCGATCAAATTGATATAGTTCTGGTAAGACGCACATTGTCCCAACTTGAATGTTTTTACATCGACGCCTAAAATATAAATGAATTGCATCCATTTAATTTGTCAGTTTTTAACCAAATGTCTTTAGAAAATTAGTTTGTATCTCATACTGATTTTTCGGTCGTGAAAAGTAATTATGCAGTTTGTCACTAAAGGTAATAAATGGTATCGCAGAGAGTTTTTTTGTTTGCTTATTTCCATCATCATCGATTCGACTGTATTCAGTAATCCGCACAGAAAAACATGATGCATCGTGAATAAAATTTACAACGAATGTAATTTCGTCGCCTCTAAAAAACAAACATTACAATATTATCAATGTATGAACAATTAATTTTATAAAAAAATGAGGAATTCTTACATCTTTATATCAGGTACAGGTTGGTCAATCTCTCTCATGATACAGTGCCTGTAAGGACAAAAATTTTTATTGGGACAAAAACCAAATCCCTTCAGCTTGTTGCATATTCCATAGTTCTGCTTCTCCTTTTCTTGGCAGGCTACATAATACTAAAATAAATTTATACTTTAAATCGTGATATAAAATTAGTATAGTAATACAAAACAATTAAATATTATTACTTCAATTGATTTTTCTATCTCGTCCGGTATTGGGATTTTCAATCTTTTCATTGGACCTACAATTGACTTCAATTGTAATTCATTGGTTTCATCGATCAGCAGAGTAATTCTACTTTTTTTGTTACCCTGAATCCAATTGAAATGAAATTTTATTAATATTATTTATTGAAAAATCGATTAAAATTGATTATAAAAATTGCATCTGCGAAATTCATTTCATAAATCAAATATGTTCAGTTATGAATTGCACGCTTGTATACATTTTTTCGGTGCTGTAGGAGCTACAAATAAAGCCTATATTCTTTAATATAGGTGTGTTATCATTACCTTGATCAGATTATCAATTAAAGTAGAAAACCGGAAGTTGAACTGCTTTTTTGAAGTGGACGGGAAAGAGAAGTGTATCAGATGATCGGCATTGTTAACAGACAGTCCATGCAGTACTTCGTCAGTGCAAATTAAAACTTCATATGCACCGGAAACACCTTCTTCTGCCCAGAACCTTTTTTCCGCTGATGAATTGTATATCATTTTTTAAAAATAAAATTAAAAACAAATCTATAATCCATTTTTAATAAAAATATAGCATACCAATATGTTTTACGTATGTTATGTTTACTTACATTCGATATGAAGACAGTCCATATTACCATGAAGTGCAATCGTTTTTATAGACTGTGAGCTCAAGTAATTATCGAGCTCGATTGTTTCACTTTTCTTCGAACAAACGATAATTGTACGCAAAACTTTGTATGTGTCTTTCAACAGGCCTATAAAAATATTTTAAATATTATCCCACCGGTATCTAGAATGCTATGATCAGTGATTTTATAGCAATATCTTACTGAGCACTTTCTCTGCTTTTTTAATTGATTCAACTAAAATTGCACGCGATTCAGTGCCAGTGAAAGTGGCAGCTTCCATACAGGAATCAATACAGATGTATGGTTCTTCAATGAATGTTTCGATGAAAGTTTTCATCGATTCAGTCCATTTATCAGCGACACCGATAATCTGTAGATTTACAGAGTTTACAATACGATGCTTGTTGTTGATTAAGTGAAATCGGTAGATGAGCTTTAGAACCTGAAAAGTAAATAAATTTCAATGCAAAAATGCAAACAAGTTTTTTAATTTAAAAAGTTTTGTGTATTTACCGCATCATAATATTTTTCAAGAATGATATCCATCTTGTCCAAAACAAGGAACTGAAGTTTATTAAAGTTAATTAACATTTTGTCATACTTTTCCAACAGCCTATTTAAATAGGGAGGCGTAGACACTAAAATTTGACAACCAGAAGCAATTTCTGCCTGAAACAATTGAAATATTTATTTTTGTGCATTAGTTTTAATCCTTAAAGTGAAATGCAGTTTATTAGTACAAAATTTGATTTGTTTCTAGATTTTATTATTTTAAGTTTTATAAAATTAACATATATTCTATTCGTTTGTAAAACTTACTGCAAGAGACTTTTCATCTTTTCCACTGTATGCAGAAACAATGTTTAGATTGTTGGAATTTGACAGAAATCGCTCATATAAAATGGAGATTTGAAAAACTTCTTTCGTAGTGGAGCATAGAACCAAAACTATTGGACTATTTCCTTTCGGAATCTGTAATATAAAATTAACTTAGTAAACTTGTCATATTGATTCGTAAATAATATTATAATAATAATTTAATTTTCACTTTCAAAGATTGACTCAGGGAACTTGTAATTGAAACTGCATGGCCATATGTCTTTCCATTGCCTGATGAGCTTATGGCAATAACAGAAGCACCTTTACTTATCGCGGGCCACATGTAAGATTGAATTTTACGAACCATCGTAACATCATTCTGTTTTAGTTTCTAGAAATATTATTATGTCATTAGTCATCGTCACTTACTTTTTTCTATAAGTTATATGAGAATGTAATAATTTCGTGTTATACCTCATGAAACTTTGGTGGAAAAGGGGCAGCATCAAGACTGTTCAATCTCTTGACGTGGAAGTTGCTATGTATCAGTACGGTTTGACCATCTTCTTTATATCCTAACAAATTCCGGTTTTTACTCGTTGGTGACGATAAATAGTCATCACTAAAATGAATGATATGAGTTTACAAATTTATCTATAAAATAACCACTTTATAAACAATTTCGGAACGTATTTCTTGCCTTTTTTCTTTATCCGATGATGATTTTTCGAATGATTCATTGAAAGATAAAGTTTGAGAATCATCACTTGATCGATTGAAATTGCTAGAAAAGTAATCGATGCATACCGAATCATTTTCCATTTCCTGAATGTTTATCCTTGCCAATTGACTTATTTCTGAATATATTATTAATTATATTAATTTAATGTAACTATCAAATATAATATCCATAATCCATAATGAAAATTGTTTAGAGGATTAATGTGGTCGAGGATCAGACTGTTGGCCAAGTTAATTCATCAAAAGTCTATTTTTGGGCTTGGAGGTTTTTACTTTGTTGAAGTTTGAGGATTAATACATAAAATTAAAAAAAATGAAACCATAAAAGTATAGCTTTTATGGTTGATATCAGAAGTCATTTTAACACTCACCTTTGTTTAAATAAACAGCATGCAGATTTTGTACCAGCATGTTTTTCAAGTTTACAACAGTGTCTTGAATTGTCAAATACAATTCTCCATACTGTTGGCCATATTTATCCTCCTTCACAGGAAGAAATGTCACATTTGAGGCTGCGTGTATCATATCTTTTGTAAATTCGACTGCCTTTTCAGTCCATTGCTTCACTAATCTAAAGAAACAAAAAAATAATTACAATTTATTTATAATAAAGTATAAAAATAAAATTTCGATAGAAGTATATATAAAGAAATCAGGATGAACATACCTGATTATTATTTCACCATCATCTTTTTTCAGTTGACGTTTAGTTTTTTGTAAAGAAACTTCAACGGGTATGATATCATACAGGCCAATTATGTAAGTCAAAAATTGGTCTTTCAACTTTGATGATTTTATGCTAACAAATTCATCCCAATTCAATTCAATGGAATATCCATAATCAACCAAGAACACTGTGTACAAGGATGTTTTTTCATTCAGATCAGTTAATATTCCTCGACAGATGAAACTTGGCATATCATTGTCATATCTGTGACATATAGCGAGGCCAGTGAGTACCATCTACAAATGAAAAATAAAATAAGATTTTTGTTAATTATTTTTTATTATGATAAATTATTATAATAAAATTAATAAATTATGTTTTACTTACACTTCCTAATGGAAGGTCTACCTTCGTCTTAGGTTTTATCATGTAATCAAGATATTTTTCTAGTTTTGAATTCAGTTCGGTTCTTCTTTTAACATAATCCTTTGGTTCATAGACACAAATTATAAAAGGGTCCACCAAATTTGTCACGCTAACGTTGAAAGCCATTTTTGCAATATTACATTACAATTACCTTAAACCCAATTTTATTTTCGCTTTGTTAAAACGTCAACTTTTTGAAAATTATTTTTTCAGAAATTAATATAAACCAGTATAGTAATTTCTCAGGTTTCAAACTAGGTTTCAAAGTTTAACCTTAATAAAAAATTGAATATAATTAAAATAATGGATCCCTTTCCTTATTTGCAATATTCAATTTCAGTTTTTTTTATTAAAACATTCAATGATCTCTCACTGAAAAACTCAAAACAGATATGAAGTACTATTTATGTTTATACCCTAATTTTTTTTCTACTTACCTATAACTTTTTTTATTTCTGTTTGTTGTTGCCCGATGGTTCAGTATTAAAAAAAACTGTTACCATTCATTTTGAAATAGTTGTGAGGAGACATTTCAGAATATTTCAATTTCCTTTGTGCAAAAACTAAATCAAATCTACAACTAGCACATTTTTTGTAGGGAGTTGTAACGGCTTTATGATCTAGCCCTACGCCATACACACTTTGAGAACACGAGAACTGGATCTGTAAACAATTTAGAATTCAAATAATAATAAACTATTTGCTAATGCTCTAATTTTTGTCAACATAGTAAACAAAAGTAATGCCAATACCTTGTTTTTCTTTTGTTAGTTTATTTTAACAATTGCAAATCTGACAAACTGTCCTTATTAGTTTTAAAATTGCTAAGTAGAATATAAAAAGAATAGTAAAACGTTAAAAGTTGCTGTTTGTCACATCTCATGCAGCAGCATGCAATTGAATCGAACAACCGGTGACAACCGGCAACCAAGACGACGAAGGAATTTCGACTATGAATTTGAAATAGTAAGAATTGGGATCGTAAGAAACATAAGAACCTTCGTTATCAGAGACACTGATGGCGCTGACGTCGGAAACCGCGGGACATCTTGAAATAATCTGTCGCGCAGGTCGAGTGCTCCGAAAACCCTTTTGATTTACAAAACTGTTCATTCCGAATGAAGCAGTGATGCAACCTCTGAACATTGAAATACAACGTCGGGAAAAACAACGATAACATTACCGACGCGGCGGCGGCAATCTGACCTCCTGGCACACAGCACATGGAGAGCCAGAAGTAAAATGGCGTTACCCGTTGCGTGTCTAGCTGGTGAGTCGCTAAAGCAACATATTTATGCGTAGAAGATGCTCAACGAGTGAATTCGCGGGCACCCGAGTGTAGGTCCCAATAGCTGACGGGGTTTTGTTCTCGGACGTGAAAAACCCTCGTTTATGCGGTTGCCCTATATTCAACAGCGTGCAGAGATTATACCCTGCATAGCACATTTTTCGTAGCCACGAGTTCAATCTGATCTCCTGTCACATAAAACTTGTTTCTCAATTTGGTTAAGCAGTTAAATCATTTTTATTACGCTCTTTTATCAATCAACTTGATTTGTTTACCTTTTGATTTATTCCAATACTGAATTGTGTAAATAAATTTTGTTTTTAATAAAACATTCGATAGGAATTATTATTAAAATTTGACTCAACTTGGATAAAATGTTATCCAATGTTAATGTTGAATATTTAATTTCATTTGTTTGGGCGTTTTACAGTGCGTGGTTCGACCGGTATCAACTTGAGTCAAGGTCCCCCAACATATGAAACCGTATCTGCGTTTACCAAAGATGACAGCAAGCATTGCAAAGCGATGCTCTTCAGCCCCAACGGCAAGTACTTCGCCTGGGCTAACAGGTCGAATGTGCGTATCGTATTGTGTGATACGTGGAAAGTCGTCGCTGATATCCCCAGGCCCAAGGTCAGCTTTCTCAAGTTCTCCCCACTGGACAACTATTTGCTAACTTGGGAACCTTACACAGGCATGTCCTTTTTTATTTCTATTTTTATCATTTTTTTTTTTTGAACAAGAAATGAAAATGTTATTGTTGTTTTTATAGTTACGGTTCACGACTCTAAACCAGTTCCCAATCTTCATATCTACAAATCGAACGACGGCGAAATTGTTAAAGATTTTGTCCAGAAGAAATATGATTGGTAAGTTAGTTTATTGAGAAAATTGTCATTGTTTGAAGATTATTTTGTTGTTCTATTTGATGTCATTTTTTAGGGAACCCGAATGGTCGAGCGATGAGAAACTGTGTGGCATGTTGATTAACAATGAGGCACTATTTTATGAGGACGTAAATTTCAATAAGCCTGCTCACAGATTTAGCAGTGGCAAAATTGACTATATCAGCATTTCGCCTGGAAAGGCTCCTTATCATGTCCTTTGTTACATGCCAGGCAAATATAACTTCAATAGTTACAATTCTCCATAATGTTTGAATTGAGAAATTTAATTTAAAAAATATGACAAATTTCAGGCAAACCAGGTCAACCATCTCTCGTTAGGCTGTTTCAGTATCCCAAATTTGAAACGACTCAGTCAGTTGCCAACAAAACTTTCTTCCAGGTAACAATTTTTAAAACAGTTAAATAATAAATGAAAATTTGCATCTTTTATCACTCAATTATTTTTTACAGGCTGACAAAGTCTCAGTTTATTGGAATAACATAGGAAACAGTGCACTGGTCATGACGAGCACTGAGGTAGACAAGACAGGCACTTCTTATTACGGCAAACAAACGTTACATTACATTTCGACGAAAGGAGAAACGTCGCTAGTTTCTTTCAGTAAGTAAACAGTCTACCGATTGAAATGGAAATAATAACAATTTGTCAAGATCAACCGTTTATTTTTAATCATCACTTTTTCTGTAGGCAAGGAAGGTACTGTTCACGCGGTTGCCTGGTCTCCAAAAAATACAGAATTTTGTTGCATCTATGGGATCATGCCTTCCAAAGCCACTCTCTTCAATCAAAAGTGCGAGCCAATCTTTGAATTCGGTGTCAAGCATCGCAATAGCATTTTCTTCAATCCTCATGGGAATTATATCCTTTTCAAAACTTTTATTTTATAACGCCAATATTTTCTATTATAAATATTTTATTTATGAATCCTTAACTTCTGTGCACTGTTGATGTTGGCTGGTTTCGGTAATCTGCAAGGTAATGTCGAAATTTGGGACATGGTTAATAGAAAGTTTATAGCTTCGACTGTAGCATCGGACACCACACTTCTTCAATGGTCTCCGGATGGTGAACATTTCATGACAGCAACGACGGCACCGAGACTTCGCATAAGTAATGGGTAATTGAAAGTTTTAATATTCAAATAGCTCTTCAAAGTACCAATATGTTGGAAAAAATTATTAAATAAAATTAATTCTCAGTTACAAAATCTGGCATTACACCGGAACGTTACTTTACGAAAGACCTTGGAACGTTCAAGAAGAACTCTGGGAAGTTCAATGGCAGACTTTCCCTGAGAAAACGTTCCCTCAGAAACCTATTTCTTATAAAGCTGTCGAAGGAATTGCTCCAAGCCAACCCCAAGGTACAAATCAAAATATACTAGATTGATGTTCGATTTCATCAATAATTGAAATATGATTTTTGCCAATTGATTATTCAATTTTTCAGCCTCGAAACAAGTGTACTTGCCTCCATGCGCCAGAGGGCGACAACAAACCACAAAATTCCAATTGTATGATAACCAAGAATTGTTCGATCGTAAGTAAAAAAATGACATTAAAATATGTTCAGTTTTTATTTATTTTTATTTATATTTTTGATCTATCATTTATGTTAATAATGACATACAAATTTTGCTACAGCCACGAAAGCAAAAAATCCACCGTCAAAAGCTACGATAAAATTGAAAAAGAAAAAGGAGGCAAAGAAAGCCAAAAAGGAATTGGAAGGAAATTGCTCTCAGGCACAATCGATTCCTGTTGTAAACGGTCAGACAAATAACGCACCTAAATCTCCCAGTGCTACTTCCAATAATGTTGAACTCACAGACGACCCCGAGAAAAACAAGAAAATTAAGAAAATAAAAATGGTTTGTGTACAAAACTGGTGCCAAATAATTTACCAAAAAATTTTTCATTACATTTTCTGACTATATTTTCTTGTTTTCTTTTAGAAATTGGAACAAATTTCTAAGCTCAAAGAGCAACAGATGACAGGCAAACAACTAGAAATGAATCAGCTAGAAAAAATTAAGAAAGAAGCCGAGCTGACGAAGGAGCTTCAGGACCTGATATTGTGATGTTATTTCTGGCTTGCGACTACAAACCGCAATTTTTACAAGATCATATGACTCGATCAGACACTTTGGATACGCTAAGTGTCGGTTTACTTTCCAACGTCAAAACCGAGTACTTAGCGTTGAGCCGTTTTTTTGTTGCCTGCAACAAACCACAACGCAAAATACAAACAAAAACTTATGTCAATTCAAAAAATTACGCGTCTCTTTCAGTCCAATGAATCACCCACTGTAATTAACTCACAGATCAATTTCTTCGTGGATCTCAATTATGTCACAATTAAGACTACGTTACTTTATTAAAAATACAGTCAAAGTACCAGAATGAATTTGTATAAAAACAAAATGAAATTTCAAATCAATTATAATTAGTGAATAAATCTTTTATTTTACAAATTGTTGCGACTGTATTTTTTAATAAAGTCTGATGAATTCTTCGCGTGCGAATTGTTAGGTAAAATCGCGGTAGATGCAAAAATTATGAGCAAGACTGGCTGAATGGCAGTTTTTGACTGTCCAATTATTGTAAACATCATGAAAACGATAAACAAATAACAAAACATTTTGAGCCAACTGTAAAACTTGAAGATTAGCTGTTTTTTTTATTCTTGACTTTCTCAGTTTGAATCAAATTAGCCAACCGAATACTGTGCAATCTGAAGCGATTATGAGCGAAGACTAAAATGTACGGACGCGATTGTAAATACACGCAAGGTGGAGTAGGACTTTTTGTCAAATCATCATTTAGAATAATTTTAAGGATAAAATTTAGTGAGGGAGATCAATGAGAAATCAAATCCAAGGGCGAAGAATTTAAAAGTGCACAAAGTGTGTCGAGTTTTGTTACTCTTGGAAAGTTTGAAAAAAAACGGATAATAAATAACATGAAACAAAATGCAAAACTATAAAGTAAAAGAAAAAACAGTGTGTCCGAAGATCAACTGTTCTTTGTAAATAATACACTTTTTGCTCATTTGCATGCGTTTGTAAATCACTAAGGGTTTTGTTCTTTTGAAAAATCCTCTATCATTGTTGATTTCTGCAGAGAATTTTGAGTTTGTTTTATGACCGTAACACGAATGTTTCTATTAATTATAATAATTATATCAATTAATTTCGATGACTGATTAAAGTTAAAATTATTAAAAACTAACGTTACTTTTTTGCGCCGTACCAAGCAACTACAGAGTTCAATTAAGTACATTTTTTTTAGACAAACAAAATTTTAGACTTTATTAACATATATCGACAAATATGAATAAATGATCAAGTTTACATCAACATTAATCATTTCTGCAATATTTGTATCAATTATGAATTTTAACTTAAAGACGGTTCGAAACCAGGTTTCCTAAAAAAAAATTAGCTTCGGATGTATAATACGGCCCTGATCTTAAACGTCTTTTATTGCACTCTCAAACACGCATGCTGATCTGTAGAGACGCATCGGTACCACAAAAGGTAGAGCAGGTAACCTACGGGGGAAGTAAGAGACAGCTGCTACATGAAAGGGTCCCGTGTGAAAAAGTGACCCATGAGCTTGAAAAGATTCGCTAATCAGGACAATGGCCCCGGAGGTTTCGAGCCAAAATATCTATTTAATAAAGTTCATCAAACCCGCATTAAACTATCAGATATGAAATCACCCTCAAGATTTATATCTCAAATTGTATTCCATATTTCAATCGATGAAGCAATTCATGTGATTAACATTTTGTTTTTAATTGAAATATTGTAATCTTGAGATTTTTAAATCTTATCTCTTTAAACGTGAGAAGAATTGTATAACTTGAAGAAGTTATGTTAAACACATTTTTCTACTTGTAAATGAGTTGAGTTGTAACATTGTGACAATAAATCAACCGATGAAGATCCAAAATAAAAAAGTCCAAATGTTCGGTGAAGAGTGAACGCGCGACCCAGATAACGACTGTAAAACTATAAAGCCTATCAATTGTTTCACGGTTGCTTTGACGCATTTTATTGTTACGCGCGGTATTATGTTCATACGTGCAATAAATTCGAATTGCACTATTGTTAAGGCTGGGAGCGATTTCCTGGAGGTGCATCGTGTCATTGCCAATGACTCGGGTTCAGCTGATCACTTAAACTCAATAGCTAATATTCCCTTCTGGTGAGTTGATTAATTTTAGTTAATTTTGACGACAAACATTTTGTCGTACACGCTTAATTAAATTTCATTTAAATTCATCATACACTTTTTAGCTGTTTCAGATTCTCAATCGCGGATCCTTGGAAATTTTGCAAACACAGCTTGTGTTGCAAAAATAAGACATTTATCATCTTGAAAGTGACTTACAGTTTCAAATGTAAATTACATGAATTTTAATTCCGGCTAATTGCTTCAAGACAAATTTTATTATATAAAAAAATTATGTACGAATGAAACATCTGGAGCATTTCTAGTAAGAAATGTTTTACTTATGACAATACATGGAGCGAATATAAAATATTACTTAAAAATTAAATTGTAGCAAAATTGTGAACTTTTCAATCTTTACAAGTATTGTTTAGACAAGTAAAAATATTGAAGTGACGTTTTTCAGGTGTTGCGAAACATGTTTTGCCCTCGAGCCAAACAACCCGACTTGAGTGCATGAATTGTGAGCAGTGACTGTGACATTAGTATTGGTGGAAACTCTTTTCAGCCCCTCGATGTGTGAGCGCAACGCTGTCTGCAGTCTTCGTTGGTACCTCGGCGCGTTCGCTCCTGCCAGAATGTCACAGAGTCGCGCGATCCGGCTTTTTCATTCACTCGCACGATCTCTATTTGTACGCAATATTTCGTAATTTTTGTTAATTATTTGTCATGATGACAATTTGATTCAACATTTGTAACATTAAAAAAAAGGAAACCGAAAATTGTACGTGTACGTTTCATCGAATCAAAATCGGGGATTAAATAAGTTTCTGACAGTCAATGTCAGCGGAGGGTTTTATCGATTGTGCGTAACTGGTCGAAAACCAACGGAGGCCACTTTATGTGATTAAATCACACTGCCCTTAAGGATTAGGATTTAGTTCTTTCGCGTGCCATTTGTTAGGAGTGAAATGAAGGTAAATATTTGCAATACTAAATATTTTGTATCGCATACTATTTGATTGCTTTGACATATAATATTATAATTACATTCTGTATCACTTTTTTCTAATTTTGTAGCAAGAGTTAAGATGGATTGTGATGTTTCATTGTGAATCATAAACGATAATAAAAGAAAATGTTGTATTTATACTTGTTACATCTGATACTTTTTGATAAAGTGAACATGTTTTTTTCCTTCACCGACTTTATCGTTCTATTGATGAAATATGTCTTGGTTTAATTGGAATTCGATCTCCGATTTCTCCAAAACCATTTTTTGTTATAGCTGACGAATTCACGGAATTAGTTATTCAGTATTAACAGTGTTAAATTCGTGAATATTCAATTTCTTTTATTTGCAAAAGTTGCAAAAACATAGAGTAAAATATTTGAATGAAAGATAAATTCACCAAAGAAAATATAATAAATTTTATCAGTTGTCGAATTATCAATTATTTTCAAATAAGTTTCGAGCATTAAAATATAATTTGATAAGATTAAACTGAAGTTACATCGAAACGTTATAGAATCAAACCCGTTCGACAATCACTTGAAAGAAAATATAATCGCGGATTTCATCGGTTCGTAATTACTTTGGCTCTTGAGATTTTAGATGACTTATAAATGTTCGACAAGTAAGTTCATGAAATTC
Source organism: Trissolcus brochymenae (assembly GCA_030523145.1). Classification (NCBI taxonomy): domain Eukaryota; kingdom Metazoa; phylum Arthropoda; class Insecta; order Hymenoptera; family Scelionidae; genus Trissolcus; species Trissolcus brochymenae. The sequence goes on from JAQQRF010000373.1 coordinate 51,388, forward strand.
AAATTCAACATTTTTTCTATTTTTTTATTTAAAGGAAATACTTTTCAGAATATTGTGAATCAGTAAAATTGCTCTACTCGATTATAAAAAATTGTATCTTTACGCCAGGTCAAAAGTCACTTTTAGATAAAACTATATCTGTGCTCTTTTGTTAACCATCTCTTTTGAAAACGTTGACGTTTTTCAAGTCCCGTATACATGCAAAATTTGCAAAATAAAAATTTAAATTAGTCATTTCATTTGTGAAACTTATTGAAGACATGCTGTGATGACAAAATTTCTCTTTTTCTCAAAAAACAAAAAAAAATGTTGCACGTCATGTCTGTTATTTATAGAAAAAATTTTTCATTAATTGCGCGAAATTCTTGCCACTCGGGATGAAGTAACATTTTCACAATTGCAGCTCGTCTTTAACGAGAGATGTCAAACGATGACGTAAGCCATCATCTAAAGTGAATAAACGAGTCCGTTTTCTCGCGGCCAATTCGGTCGGAAATGCTCCGCACAATAACAAAAGCAACTCGAAAACTAGAGTCTCCAGCTTCCATCTCAATGGCGGGCCGAATTTTTCAACTCCATTCAATACCAAAAAGGAAAGGGATTTTATTTTGTGTGTTCTATTCAACATTTTTTGTAATAATAATGAAAAGAGTTTAATTAAATGGATAAATGTAATTTTGTGGCTTGTGATTTAATTTGCACAAAGTGCATCCTGTGTTTGACTTGCACTTTTGTGCGCAAAAAGTGTTCGTTATGGTGTTATCTCATAGCATTGACTCAGAGTTTGTGTAAACATGGCCCGAATTGAGATGGAGGGGTGATTCACCCCCTTTGAAACCCTAATCGATACTTCTCGTTTTCTTCAAATTGGACGTAAGAAAACCAAAAATCTTAGAATTATAAGAATCTTGAATAAAAATAATAAGAATTAATCTAAAATTAAAAATAATTGTTAAAAAATTATACAAGTTTCAACAAAAGTATGTTTTAAGGGATTTATTTTTAGGACTGATTTTTAGGGTGTCGATTTTGGACGCGTAGATGATGAAGAAGCTGTGCTAGCATGACTCGATCCAACGCTTGGACCATCTCGATTCTCATCCTAATCTTTGGGGATCTTTTGGCAGTTTCTGTCGTAAATCAGTTTATGGAGGAGGAATACACACTAGACCATGAAATCAAATACAAGGATGCGATCTCAAGTGCGAGGAAACTCAAACTATACCCAGGTACAGGACCATATGAAAGTTTTTAAATTATAATGATGATTTTTTGACCGGGATGAATCGATAACCGCGATGAGTAATTTGTCTTTTTTTAACCGAACAATAATTAGAAAAACATTGTTCTACATTGATTCATCCTCACATAAGCCTGTTTATCATTGATGTGTCAATTTAGAACTGTAACCTAAATAACAAATGGTTCTAATGTTACGCTTTAAATATTTAAATCGAGTTATCAAATTTAAAACGGTTGCTCTATTCTGACTGCTCATTTCCTTGCTAGAATAATTTAATAAACAGTTTCCAATTTTGTTTGTTCAATTGTACATTGAAAGCAGTGTTTTGTTGGATTGCAAAGAAAAGTGGAGGATAAATATAGTCTTGGTCAAACAAACAGACGAAAAGCAGAGACTTGTTGTAAAGTCAGATAATAATAATCAAGCGGGTCTAGAAGTTGAACTCGCCTTCTTGATGTGTGCCGACTGTTTATGCAAATAGTCAATCTCTCGATTTACACTATTAGTCCACTCTGTTTACACCTTATTCAAGTACATATTTCTTTTCTCTTTGCACTTGCCAGTGGGGACTGACAGACGAGGTACGACGAACATTTCTAGCACAAAATCATAACGTCACGCATTTTCCATCGCCTTTAAGATCGTTCTGATAATTTTATTTGTCTTAAGTTAAGCCGCTTTTGTGCATTCGCAAACTTTGCTTGGCTTCGCGAAACCTCAATGGAAACGTTGTCCCAAGATCAAACTTTTCGCGTTTATTCACCAATTTGTTCGCTACTGACAAATGCAAACCTTTTATAATCAAAATTAAATAAACATATAATGAGCGGTTTTAAACGAATAACGAATTTTAAAAATGTTCTATCAATAAGCACTATATTTTTTTTTCACTTACTACAGTATACAATTCTTAAAATGATAAAACTATTTACCACGTAAATAATAATTAATAAAAAAATTTTGACCTAAATGAGTCCTAATGTTTTTTTATTTTGATGTAAAATGAAAGTGTGAACTCATGATTGGTAATTAACGACAATTATATATTTGTGTGGATTTTTATCCATCACAAGGAGAGTTATTTATTTTATTTGGGCATTTGGGCGAGATGATTTTTTGACAGTGCATTCATTATGCACCCCCATGAGAGAAATTAACTTTCATGTAAATGCACATGTCATTCGTTCTTATAAATAATTGATTTATGCTATTACATTATTATTTTCGTTCCCTCGTGCAATGCACGTCGCGCATCTCAATTCGTTACAATAATTCTGATAACACATTGTAATTTATAATTGTCCTGTTGTAATGCAGGTCCTGTGCCAGGATGCAAGTCGTGCACAAGCGAGGAAATAACTTACTGCAGAAGCGGACAAGTCTTGGAGGACCATTGTTGCTGTGATAGTAATTACAACGGTTCGTATATCACTATAAACAAAATATAAAAACACAAATTATTCATTTCGAATCTGCTTTTTTCAATATGATACTAATATAACAGGGAAATAAAAAAATCAGGGATTTTTATTCACAACTTTTTTTTGTAGACATCAGAATTAGACGAATATCGTAATTTTCCAAATTGGCCAGAATAAATTTGAAATGTCAATTGTCCAGTTAGATTATGCAACGTTTTTTTTCTTGATTAAACCATTCGAGTAACTGAGGCATGGAACAAAAAAAAATAAAAATAATTCGTGCATGAAAAGTATGATCGAAGGCTGCCCCGTGAAATGACAGTATTTTTTGCTTGACAAAAAGCAGCCGCTCGTAAAAATAAGCGTTGACACTAATGCATCATATTTTATCACGATTGAAGAAAAGTGTGTGACATAATTATGGCCAATTCAGCGTCATGATAATCGTAGACTTTTTTCATAACACCAGCAAAAAAAGCGATTAAAACAAAATTTTTATCGGATGCTTGATTAAAGATTAGAAACATAGTTTTGATATTGGAGCAATTGGGATTCGTTTGAGCTGATATAATGGGACAAATAAAAGGGCAATCACCTGGCAACGACTATCGCAAATAACGCAATGCGTAGGCACGTGTACGTGGTCGGTACAAAATACTTAGTAGCAAATACCGGGTGATTGTAAAATACCTATTTTATGGAAACTCAAGCTGCCATACATAAAAGATCGCATAAATCAAACGTTTCCAAGTTTCAAGTCTTGAAAATTGATTGTTTAAGAAGAAAAAAAAGAGTCAGCAGAAAAATTTAAGAGCCATGTGAAAAATTTATGACGACGTTCTTCTGGCTGTGTGCGATGCAAAAAAAGTTATCATTGGAAGCTTTTCCATTCTGACGGCGAGTTTACAATCCGACGCTATACGCCCGGTTAATCCATTCGTTACACTTGCGACAAGAATCTGCAAAAACGATACACTTAATGAGAGGACAAATAGTATCTAATTATGTAACTTTCAGGCTTTTGTTTACCGGTGTTGTTTGCACAACGAGGGCAAATTAGTCGTGACAAATATTTTTGCTTGTTTCAATGCTTTTTCTTTAATTGTCATTCGACGTCTGTAATTTGAATTATTGTACAGCCCAAGGACATATGAAACCATTGAAACTGCTGATTAATTGTCTAAAACATTAACAAAATTTATTTTTAAATTATGCTGTATGACAATAATTTACTATTTTTTCAGATTTTTTTCATTATGAGTTTTTTATGATAAAAGGTTAATCTTAAATTATAATATTAAAATTATTGTTACGTTTTGAAAAACAAAAAATTTATCTGATTTATTCTAAAAAAATTCTAAATCAGTTTGGTTGAAAAATTCAACTAAGAATAATTATAGGCAATCCTTTTCGATTTGTCCTATTAACAGAAATGCGATTGAAAGTTCGATCACACTTCCTGTCTTGATTTTTCATTGAACTTTCCTGTACAAGTACATAATGCGCTAATGTTTCATTTCATTCAGCTTTTAATGAACCAATTTGACCGCTCCCAGTATAAATTGGAAGGTTACGCCTTACAGGGTGCAAAATGTGAGACTAATATCGATTTTTATGAATCATCAAACTCGAGCCTAGCAAACCGGAACTATTTTAATAAAATTGTTTCTTTTTTTAATTGCTTTCAACAAACTGTCGAATAAATAAGTGTTTCAAATAAAACAGCATAATTATTATTTTCCGTCATTGCTGTGAAGCTGCGATCAGTGGTTAAATAAATTATCATCAGAGTCAAATAAATGTTGACATCTCGCTATGCCAAGGCGACACATTTATCGAACAGCAAACGTCTCGGATTTATATGCTATACTAAATAAACAAAGGGCAAATAACGATTATCGTGATTCGAGGTAATTCGATAAAGCTGACAGAGTCTGCGATAACAATCTCAAAGAATCGGTTTCAAGTACAAGTTTTGTTTATAAATTTTTTATGCATCTTTTATAAATTTAAAAATGATGATTTAGTTTGAAAGATTAAAACGGAAGAAGGCATGAATCAAATGTATTCTTTCATTTTTTGCAAAGATTTCTTTGTAACAAATCATGAACAAAATTATATAAGGTCAAAGAAATACAAGATTGGGTATTGAAATGAATATAATGTAAGTATTGATTTTGATTCTTTTTTTTCAGAAGTGTTCCCTTTTGTGGAACATACCTGTCGTGTAGGACCGGAAGCGTGCAAAGTACATGCTAGCGATTGTGCAGAATATTCAAGACTACGAGAATGTTGTTGTCACGCGTTCCTGGCCTCACAGTGTAAGTTTTTATGTAACCGGTTTCATGAAATACAATAAACAGATTTTTGAGACTTAAACAATGCTGAACTGAAGCTCCTTTTTGATTTTTTACAATTCATATCTTGTTTTTTCTTACAGGGAAATACATAGCGGGAAGTTCAGGAAAACCAAATCCGACCGTCCTGCAATTCATTGCCATCGTGGTTGTTCTCAGGTTATTTTTATAAGGATCATCTCAAACTTTATACCAAAAAATATTGTACATTGCAAGACGCTTTGAATAAATTATTTTTCCATGCTCCTCTTAATAGAAAAAAAAACGAGTTGATGTTATTTGTGGTAAGAATTTTCGGTTATTTTGTACCTGTGCCATCACAAAGGCTAAGTGACAAAGGCCACTGTAACTTCATTGCCAATGCAAATTGGATGAATTTTCAATCAGGCGAAGTATATTGTAATAAACGGAAACTACATTATAGCTCATTAAACACGAGAGCCACTATTTCATTGTGATTAGTGCAATTATAACCGATCTGAAAAACATCCCATTAATTGTCAATCCAATTTTCATGCTAATCGATTGACAATGGGAAACCGATTCCCGTCTCTCTTTCCCATCCAATTAAAAGCTTCGTTTTTATATTAATTACGCGGTCACTGAAAACAATCAGCACTCTTTTTTATCAAATTTTTTATCTACATCTTACTTTTTTCATACTTTTTCAAGGAAGATTCATTTATAATCTTCAACGATGTTTCAACGAGAAAAATCGTCGGAACGAAATTAATTTTTTTTTTTGTTTTAATAAGGACAGATTTCTTTTATATACAAATTGATGGTAGCTTTTCGATCAACTGTTTTTCCTTAGTTGTTTTAATTCCGCGACTAGGTTGAATTCTCATTGACCTTGACATGGATCGCCCTCGTCGAGTTATATCTTATGTGAAATATTATTTGTCATAATGGCAGCATTAGTTCGCGATAAACATAACAACTTTCTTGTTACGCCATCGGCAAGTTATCAATTAATGTTCATTGCCTGATTATTATATAGGTTTGTCATCTTTACCCACGACAATGGAACACGCGTAATGCACAGACACGCAAACCATTGTTTAACCTTCTTTATTGTTTTTTTTTAATTTTTGGATCATTTAGTGTCAATCGGCAAAATAGCAAAATGAGTTAGCAGGAAAATAATTTTAAACATTTAATACATGAAATATTTTAATTTACAATTTTATATTTATATGTTAAATTTAATATTTATTTCAAAGATATATGTTTATATAACAAAAGAGATAATTAAAAAAGAAAAATTTAATGTAACATTTGGAATCCTGAAAATTATTTTTAAGAAATTCAAATTTCGTGTGACATTTTTTTATATATCAATTCGATCGGTAAAGTAGAGTACAGATGGCGTTAGCTGGAAAAACAAAAACATATTTCCGTAATTATGACTCTCGTGCAATAATAATGTATTTTTATTAATTAAAAGCGAACGAATATTCATTGATTCAAGAAAATAATTCAAATTGAACACCAATATTACGGTTTGATATCCTTAAAACAGTTGACGTGCACAAAAGAAAACTTAGACAGTAAATAGTGGATCCTAAAGTTTAGAGGTTAACTACTCCACTTGTTACAGAAATTTTTTATTAAAATAAAAGGAAAATAATTCCTTCAGAGTTTAATTCATTTTTTTAATGGATCGAAACAAAATGAAGCTTTCAAGGAATATTCTAGACATGAAGGTAAGAAAATAAAATCAAGAGATTATACAAAATATAACACGGTTTAAAATCTATTTGTTATTGTTTATAAATAGTTTATGAGGAGGACAAAAGAAAAAGTTGAAAATTTGGAGTATCAAAAAGAAGGAGAGGAATATTTTGAAAGCCAGTTGACAAGTCAGATGAAAAAAGAATCGTAAGTATAAAATTAATTAATTTATTTACTGAACTTTTTCCTAATTATTAGAAAAATGAATTTTAATTTTAATTTTGCTTACAGAGGAAACTACATCATAGAGCCAAGTTTTGTTTTCTGCGAAGGACTAATTGAAGGACGATTCAGTTACCAAGGAACGAATCCTGAACTTGAGAGGATGATGGAAAATGAAAGAGCTCACAAAATGGAAGAGATGGAAAAGCTGAAAGAAAAAGACGTTTCTGACGAGTCGATGGTTATGTGGAAAATGAAACACAAAATTGACCGAAGACATAACAAATTGGAGGCAACCGGAGAACCTGATGTCAAAAAACGAAAATTCCTCAAACCGTCCGATTAAATCGTTACAACAGTTTATTTTATTCAAATTTAAGTCGTTTTTTTGTATTTTTGAAATCTTGTAAGCCTAACAAACACAGCTTACAAATCAAAGTTTAGATATTTATTAAGCCCCTACAATACCAATTCAGGTGTGAATAAATTTCTTTTCTACGATATATTATCATGTTTTTACTGTTTATATTATAAAAATGTAAATAAAATGATACAAAAAAGATGAAATTATAGTCAAAAAAGCATTTTTTATTAGTCTTCTAAGCAAAATTATAAAAAAAACTTGACTAAACAAAACAGTGGCTAAACAAAAATTTGAAAATTGGCGCGCTCATTAACGCGAACGGATTTGATTGTGCGACGTTGCGTCTGGTCGCGATGCGCCGGATTGATCAGCGTGCGAACTTGGGGGAAGAGAGCGCTCGCGCGCGCGTGTTTGTGTGTGTCAGTGAACCCGATGTTGGTATCAAAATGGCCACCGGTGGACAGTCGGCGGCGCGCATCTGAGTGGAGGAGAGCAGTTAAGATCCAGGGGCCCGAGACAGAAAGCAGTTTATAGCGCACTCGGTGCGCCTGTTACGTAACCCGAGTAGCGCGCTTGGGATCTTGTTGTGGGTGGCGTGTTTCTATTTTTCTACGTTTGGCTGTGAGTCGCTCGCCCCTGCGACGCTACGGGGTACTCGGTTTTTTGCGCGGCGCTCGCTCGGTCGCGCGACTTTGCTGATCAATAGTTTTCGCGCGCGGCGAAAGGGGAAGCAGTCCCCTCTCCCGGTGCCGTCGACGTCCCCTCCCCGCGCGCACCTCATTGCTGACGCTTTTTCGGGACTTATTTTGAGCAAACAAGGTGAGTCCAATTGTTCGTCCTTGCAATTAATCCAGAGCGCGTCGCATCAAGTTTCTTTATTTTTTATTTTTTCGGCCCGCTCGCTTTGTGTCCGCGTGTGCGCGCGCACGCGACCCACCTCGGCCTTTATTTTTAGAGGTTCCCCTCTCCCCGTTTTGGGACCGCGAGTCCTCCCGAGCTGTGTGTTGTCTCTGTGTGGTTTGATTGTGTTGTTTATACGCCAACATCGCTGACGCTTTGTCGTCAGATGCGCCAGCACCAGTCTGCCTCCCTCGCATAGAACCTTTTTCCACTCGCAACCGTCTCGCGGGTACGTCTTTTCGTCTGAGTGCTTTTCACTCGAATTACGCCTATTTTTGGAGACGCGCGTCTGGCCAAACAAAATCCCATCAGGACCATCTTTATTTTGGGTCTCACAGTCATCTTCGTCACATAAATATAGACATACTTTCAGACCTTAAACGGCTTTTATTATTTCTTTTACAAATGTTTTCTTTCTTTTTTGTTTGCTTGTTTTAAACACAAAGGCATAATTATTGCAAAACTTTGATTGGTTTTTAGTGAAAAAAAAAAAAAAAAAAAAAGAAAAAAAAAGATACCGCAAAGGATTGAGTGACCGCAAACATTTTGATTGTGAATACCCTATTTTCTACTTTATCTTATCTCGTTTGAAATATGAACGGAAATTGAGCCACTTTTGTGGTCTACTTTCAAAAGCCCAAAATCATCGGTTACGTTTTTGTGTTCCCAATTCTCATTTATTTAAAAGAGTATAGTATTTTCGGTTTTTTCTTAATTCTGTTTGAATAAGTTTACATTATTTGATTGTTTACAGACAGTCAGGATGGGGTCCAGCCAGCAGTTCTCGTTGAGGTGGAACAATTATTTAAAATACATAACCGACGCGTTTGACACGTTAAGGACACATGAGGATCTCGTCGATGTTACTCTAAGCTGTGAAGGCAAAAGGATCAGAGCTCACAAGATGCTTCTGTCAGCATGCAGTACATATTTAAGAGATTTGTTTAAGGCAAGTTTTTCACAATGGAAAAAGCATACAAACAAATTTCTATCACTTCACCTGTTTCATGTTACCATGTAACCTCCACTATAAGTTAAATTTCTGATATATTTCTGTTACAAATAATAAATAATTGATTATTTTGAATTTAGACTCAAGTCAGTCAAGTGTAAAAAATGTAATAAACAATTTGTTAATGAGATACTCATTTCACAGGAAAACCCATGCCAGCATCCGGTTATAATATTTCGAAACGTCAAGTTCGATGACTTGGCGGCGTTGGTGAAATTTATGTATCAGGGTGAGGTGAATGTAGTTCAGGAACAGCTGGCTAGTTTTCTGACTACGGCGGAACTTCTGGAAGTTAAGGGCCTCACGCAGGACACAGCACACAATAATGAAATGGTGATTGAGGTTCGTACGAAAAATCAATACTCCAAAAATACTGATTCATAGAAACTTATATTTCTAGACTAAAATTTTGTAATATTTTTTTTAGAATTAAATTCTAGAAATCAGTTTCACTATTGATAATTAATTTGAAACGAACGATTTTATCAGGTTCTAATCTTGGTCTGAATTAATTGAAATGATTGGTTTTTCAGGATGATGTAGACCTACCAAACGAACCAGAAGTTCAACTTCAGAATCTCGGTGGCACAATAGCGATAAACAGTAAGGGAGGCTCGTCGCCATCATCGCCATTAGCATACCATACAGTAGATGTGCGATCGGACACGCCGCCGACAAAGAAACGAAAATGCCGTGATAACTCTAGTTCGAGTTCCGAGAAGTCGAATAACGCTGCCTCCAAGGACAAGGACACGACGACGAACTCGGACAAATCGGGAGCCGACCCTGTGGAAATCATACCGCTGATGCCCAAGCTGAAGATGGAGATGTCAGAGTACCTTGAGCAGGACGGAAGTAGTTGTAGTTACGACGATCAGAACCTGAACGAGTCGTTGAGGATCAAAGCAGAAGGCAATGCATCCGAGACGACGGACAATGAAAACAAACCGGATATTAGTCAAACGTTTTACTCGGGCCAGTCTTCTGATTTAGATGCAAAGTTTGAACTAGGTAAACAATTTGAATCTTAAAGATACTGTTTGATACTGTTAAAGTTAATTGAAATGCGAACTTAATTTTTGTTTGTTTTGTTTTTTTTTTACAGGACACATGCTATCAAAACCAAGTACGTCGAGTGAAAGGGCGCAGGATGCAGCACAAGGTGAGTTTCACATTTCTAATTTTATTCGATTGAGATTATTATGATTCGTCTGCTCTCGATGTCGTCTAATATTATCATCGCTTTGCTTATTCGAGAAATCTACACTCTATCTAAAAAAGATAGGACAAGTCAATTGTACTGTATATTTAATTGAGATGAATTTTGAACAAGATCAATCGAGAGCAGATACAAACTTTTCGCACTTATCAATTCATTATGTCAATGTCAGGTTAAGAAATTAATAAATTAATAATGTGGCAATATCGAAAGCATAAAATAGTATCGCATCGAGTATCGATTTATAAGATACATGTATCGTGCAACCCTATACGTGAATGTACAGGAAATGGAATAGCAGCTGAGGGGAACTCTTACAAGTAACAAACCCTCAGTCTCTGATTTATCCAAACCAAATTATTGCAGTTTATAATACCAAGCAAGCTCACAAATAAACTTAAAAAAAGAAAAGATGTTAAATAATGAATTGGCAAGTACGAGATGTTAAATTGTCAGATCATATCAACGAAACATTTACTTATGCAAGTGACACGAATAGGGCTTTTTCCTTCTCTGGTATAGGCTTCTGTATAACAATTACAATCAAAGAACCTAGACCTGTACTTGAAACTGACAATCTGTCCGTAACACAATCTGGAGAGGGGTAGTTAGAAAACAAATCTCTTGCACTCTTTATAACAGTGATCTCGCGGCTCGTAACGCGCCGCAGCTGTGAACCTGATTGGTCGCGCATAACTTTGTTATCAATAATTCAATGCAACATAAATGAATTTTCTTGCTAACTTTTTGGAATTCAGGTTCACAAATCAAGGTACAAATACAGACTCGACCAGTTGCTCTCGTCTGTTACGAACTCTTCCACTTTCATTGATTCTTGACACTGGATCAGTACAGATACACAGTGTGCATGGATTTTGGATGCTCAAGTGTGTGGTTTAGGCGTTTCGGGTGTAGACACATGTAGTTATACCCTGTTTTTCACTTTCTCCCTCTCTCTCTTTTTCTCAGATCACTTAATTTCATCCTCCACTTACGTTCACATTTTGTTTACTTTTTTGTTTTTCCCAGATCCTTTTCATCAAAAACTCTTTAAATTGTAAGCATTGCCAAGTGCTGATGTGCCGACAATCATTACTGTTCCTTCAGTAACCCGAGAGCATTTTTCTTAACACTAACAAATGGATAAGCAGTCGATTTCATGTTTTGAAAAAGTTAAAACAATTATTTCAAGTTGCACATCTGCTACCTTTTCCCCTCCTTCTTGGAATAATTGAAATTAAAAAAAAACTATACCTTGCGAAAGGGGGTAAGTTGGCAGACGCAGAACATGCATTTGGCAGTGTGCCAATTTACCCTGCGAGTCTGGTGATGGTGACATGGTGACAGAGGCATGAAAACGAATCTACGCGATCGCACAAGTTCTCTCCTCAACTTTGGTTTTTTTTGGTATGAAATTCGTTTATTTTTTGATTTTCAATTTTTTTTCTTGTTCTTGTTGTCTAACTGTTGCTCTGATTTGTCCATGTAGTCAATTTTGGCACAAGTTAGAGGTAAGTAACTGACCCTGTAAGGGACACCAGCATGGACATTGCTTTGAGACTCATAAAAGGATATCAAAAAGCTTGTCATTTTAGTTTTATTTTTTTTATTAATTTTCATTTATTATTATTATTATTCATTATTCTTCATCAAATTGGATAAACTCGATGATTAGCGCATTTTGAAAAGCGACAATCGTCGCCTGAACTGCGGCGAATCCCAATTTTTGGCCTTTTATTTTCTTGTATCGTTTATTTTTTAATTGTTTGCTCTTTCGGAGATTTTCATTTTTGAATGCGTGATCGAATGCTCGGGCAGGGCGAGGGGAACATTTGTCAAACATAAGTTTAAGCGAAGTATAACACAAATTAATTTGAAAACAAAAAAACATGTGAAGTGCCCATAAGTGGTTCATCCACCTAACTGTCCAATGGTCCGGATTAGACAAACAGCATGATCCAAGTGAAAATTCGTACAGGGTCCCCCGAGATACGGCCCATTTTTGTTTCACAAATATCGCGTATTCGGGGTGAGAGTCTACTAGTTTTGACTTGGACGCGATTGCGAAAAGAGAAGAGCACACGAAACTAGCACCTGGCAATGCTACCTTGTGGGTATTAGTCGCTCGATTCTAAAATTTAGACTGGCTTGAGGCTCTGGTTTGGTGCTGGGAAACTGATTCATTGTTTACTAATGGTTGCTGCATGGTACACATTACTTTACAAAGTATATAAATTAAAATAAAATTTGTTCAAAGTCGATATAATTTTAATAATCAAAGTTAATTAATCAATTTTCATCATCACATCTAATTCAGTTGGACAATAAATGGCGAAGAGAGAGAGAAATCAGTTGATCGATGATCAGAATTTAGATGAGAATTGGAATGAAAAAGTAAATGATTAATTTTTGATTGCATTTGACCGATTTTCTCTAGGATGGTTTACATACGTATTCGGTCAGCCGCATAGTCTCAGCAAAGCGAACGGACATGGAAAAGTATGTGTACACTGCAAGCGTCGTGGTGTTTTGACCTCACGTGGGAAGCTCAGGCAGACGCGCTTCAAGTGTTGGGCCTGCAATGCGTGCCTGTGTCGCTGGCCCTGCTTCGTGGAGTACCACGAAGCCAGATCCATCCCCCACATCCCTCCTCCATAGCACCAATCCAGCGCCGTTGTGCCGTGTCTCGAGATCAATTGATACCCACTCGAATTGTCCAGATGGCGCTTCTTTTTCAAAACTTGAAAAACAATTTACACTGTTGGCGCTACGAGCAACTGGACAAATGGCACAATCCAGGCGCTATGATCATTCTCAAAAACCTTTTGTTAGAGGTCGAATCAAAATTTTAATTTTCAATTCACCGAAACCGACTTCTGTATGCAAAAAGAATTCAACAGAGAAATGTGTTTTGAAACATTTTTCCAAATTCTGTGATAGAGCTTGTTTGAAAGTAAAAGAAAAAAAAATTGCTAACATTTTATTTTGGAACATCATTGTTTAGTTTAAAATTTGTTTGCACGTTTCTCGCAAGTCACTAGTACAAAACCACACCGAGCGTCCCGCGCGAGGGCGCTCGGATCGTGCGCTCTTAATCTAAGACGAGCCAACACTGAGCTGACGCTAGTATTAATGTACAAAATGAGATTTTTTATGCGTTGATTAACTTGAGCTGATACCTATTTATCGAACCCGATAGACTGACTGTCTCGATGCAATAATGTAAATAATAACTTAAGATTCGAGCTTTAATCCTAGCGTTGGAAGAGACACACACCTTTCGACTGAAAATTATTTTAAAGTCTTTATTTTTCCTTCCTGATTTTCCAATGATATTAATGACGAACAACGCGAACATGATTAATTTTCTGCAACTTTGAATTTGAAACTTTCGAGCGTTTGTTTTGTGTTTAATTTTCCTCGCTGGTACAGTGGAGCGCGCGTGCAACTGACAATCGACAGACACGAAACGTCACTCAACTGACATATCGATCCCTGTCAAATGTATATTGATTTTTTGCCAAGCAGCTTTTTCTAGCTGACAAAAAGAAAGGAAAGAACAACAGGCAGCCATGAAAAATTTGTTGAAAATTTTATTTCCATCTTGAATGTCCTAAAAGGAAAAAAGAAAAAGTTAGAAAATAAAATTTAATGTTGCATTAAATTAGTCAGAAGTAACAAAGTATAATGTAACGTCGTAACTTTGTTTAGTTTTGAAAGACGAGTTTATTCGGGCGTCAAGCGACCAAGTGCCATAAATTGTAAATATGTTATTTTGAAGAGTCTCAAAAGATAACAAGAAAAATTCGATGTTTTTTTAGTCGCTCGACGTCGCGTGCCAATTTCAAGTTTAACCCTTAAGTTAGCAGGCGGCCGAGTCAACGAATCATACATGCCAGCAAAGAATCTACGAAACATCTTGACTCGGCTCTGCCAGATGTTTATTTTGTTAATTTATTATTGTCTATGATTTTTGTTATGACATTGATCAATAAACAGACGCGATACTCAAAGACATACGATGATCAAGCTTTTTGACATTGCAATCAACCACTCAGATTATATCTTCTCTTTTCCTTGCTTGGAGGGATACAGTTGGATGGATTGGCTTATGGGAATTATTAGAAACAAGGATTAACATTCCCTTTGTTTAGTGCACTCAATTGTTTTTCTTATGCCAGGTATTTTCTGTAAACTAAATGACCAATCTTTCAAAATTAAAACTCACTTTGAATACAACTTTCGGTTTGATTTGAGATATTTTGAATATACCTGGTATGGTATCAATCGCTATTAGTTGATATCCCTTTTCAAAGTACGCCAGAGGTCGCTGCAAGCGCTATCGCAACAGCGCCCTCTGAACGTACCAGTGCCAAAGTGTTGTTGACAAAAAAAAAAACGTTACAAACTGTTATAAGAACAATAAACAAACAAAAAAATGAGGCCGTGTGTGTATGGGAAATACTTTGGATTGTGTGCGCAGACAAGTACGAACACGGGAAGCAACTTCTTCAAAGCAGCCAACAAATTCGGGAGGTCCGACGCAGGACGCGGCCTATTCACGACGAAAGCGGTCGATGGGTTTGCGATGTTTGCGGCAAAACCTACAATCGCGGCGACTCCCTAGCACACCACCGCAGTATACACAGAGGGGACACTGTCTGTCCGATTTGTCAGGCCGTCTTCACGCGCAAGTACACCATGCGTTGTCACATGGTCAATGTTCATGGGGTCAAGTCATGGTCGTAGAGCAGCCCACACAAATTACATCACATTTTCTTTGAATCAAAATTATTCTCCATCCCATTTTATATTCTTTTCTTCATTTTTTTTTCTTTTTTTATCAAAATACAAAATTATACTCCTCTCTATTCACAACTCAAACAAATTATTCTTCATTAGAGATATTTGTCATTGTACTTAAACTCTTTAACTTATCTTTATCAAATTTAATATTAAAAACAGGATTACATAGGTTTTATTCGTTTTTATAAAAATAGTTCTTTTTAATTGATTTTCACGACTTTATTCTTTACAATTATTTTCCAATAGTTTAAATTTTTTTTAATGAAAAAAAAGAAAGAAAATGAAAATGATCAAAAAAATTGTAACAGATATTTTAGTTAGATTTCTACCAGTCTCGTGCTTTGATTATTTATCTTGCAAATAAAAAGCTAATGAACTGAGAATTCATATACTGTTCTTTGACCTCATGATCAATGAAGGATTCTATTAAAAATACAAATCAACACTTATGACTTTTTTTCGGTCACCCCAACCAGCCCTTGCGGTGACTTCAAATTCAAGACTGAACTCATTGGGCTCTGTGAAAGACCCTCTAATTTTATTATTTTTAAATACATTTTTAATTGAAGACAACGAAGCTTCTTTGAGTTTGTTTTTGTATTCTTTTTACAATCATCCATTTGTAATCTGCTCTACTTTCTTTACACAAAGGGGCAGGTGGCGCCACCAGTTTTTTTTGTTTCTTACAAAAGCTGACTTTTTTGGACCAGGTGGCGCCACCTGAATAGGTGTTTAATTAAGACCTTCGATGATGTATAAAGTTGTACAATAACCTTCTTATTATTACTATTAGACGTGCGTAAATAAGCTCTAGCAGTTAAGTCGACGTAAAGTGATTCTTTGTCTGATTCTAAACGACTGATTCGATGCATTTATGGCTATAAGCCGCATTTATTCTCCAATTTTTTGTTTGACTGTTTTTTCCATATCAAATTTGTAATCTCATTATAAGTTTTGTTGAATTATAAACGTTTTTCTAGTCATTTCGGCCTGACAGTACTTGAACGGTTCTCATGAATTCGAATCAGATCTTAAAATTTTTGTCAAAACGACAGTTTCTCTGTGACAAAAATTAAAAGACAAGGCTTAAATTAAAAATTACTTCAGAAAGATTCGCAGCATCGCAGATGGAAGTAAAAAGGTCAGCGTCATAAAGGGCGCTGTGCGTTTTTATTCCTTTTTCCAATATTAAAACTAAAATATGAGGTGTGATTGTTTAGAAAAGTAGCCCGAACGTCAGTTTAATTCTTAGATCATAAATTGTATGTATGTAAATAAGTTTGGCCGTGAAGTTTATTTTCTTAACCGCGACCACTAGTTTTGATCGTTTAGTGCAGGTGCTGCCACTATTATACCGAACCATGAACAATTAAGCATATTTTGTATGTCAAGACAAGGAAGCACAATTTTCTTTCTTTGCCTCGTCTCTCTTAAACTCATGTTGTTATACATTATAAATAGACAAAAACTGTAAATGTGAATAAAACAACAAATTTTTTATTATAAAAAACCGTGTGCGATGAGTTGCCTTAAGTTTTCTTCCGGCCAGCACCAAACTCCGCTCGAAACTTTGGTTTTAGACCTGTGTAGAGGTCACTCTTTTAAATTTCGTTAAAATCTTCAATTTGCAGAAATTAATTTTAATATTGTGACATAGAATAGATAGAAAAAGCCTTTATAGTTTCCAGCCTAGTCTATTTCCAAAGTTCCGGCTGAAATGTTTATATTTTTTTAACATTAATGTTTTTTATACCATCCTTCTCCTACCTGATATTAAAGATGAACGTTCAGATTTTGTCTCGTTTTTTGATTCAAAATCAAACACCATTTAAAAAATGTGAAGAATGAAATAACTAGAAATCAATATCACAACTTGCAAAAGGAACATTTGTGATTGTCGGTTCTCTTTCTTTCTCTATCTCCGCAGAGTGAAATCAGTGTGTAAAAAAGATTTTTGAATTTGAAATGAAAAACTTGAGTTTGTTAAAAATCGGAAATTAGGTAAAGTATAAGTGCAAAAAGAACTGCTTGTTTGGTTAATTTTTGTTTTCATTTTATTTATTTCTCTTTTTTTAAATGAAAGTAACCATGATGCATGACGTTGACAGATTTTGTACTATATTTTTGTTTAATCGAATCATTTTATGTAGCACGTTTGTTTCCAGTGTGAGTGTGTATTGTTTCCATACAACCTTCTTAGTTTCCGAGAAGATGAAAATATGTATTTGTGTGTTGTAACATCACCGACTGACTATCATCCGAAATTAAAAAGAAAAAAAATTCATTTTTCACTTCTTTGGCAAGATCGAATGAGTGTTAGAAAGACTGTGAGAGAGGATGGTGACAGAAGGAAAGGTCCTTGAAATCAATTATTATAAATTTGCAAAAAACTGACAGAAAGCCAAAAAAAAAAAAAAAACAAAAAAAAGTATAACGATAAAAAAAAATTTCAAAAATCTAGCATGACACGTTTATTTGATTTAGATTTTCGTACAGTGGTCGTGGAACATCCGTCGCATTCTTGCAGACTGTGTGGCAAGTCGTTTTGGAATCGTGATTCCATGTATAAGCATATGAACATGCACAAAGGAACGACCCAGTGTCCGGTCTGCCAAAAGATTCTGAGTCGCACGACGCACATGAAGCGCCACCTAAAGAACCGTCACGGCTGGCAGCCGCCGGGCGATAACGCGCGAAGCTCCGCGCCGACCTGGCCGGCTCAGCGGCAGGCCGCCGGCAACGGTAACTCCGAGTCCAATGCTGCATCCTCTTCCTCCTATGCTGGTTGCCAACCCAACGCGACCTTCACTACGATTCGCATCCGGGAGAGCAGCGTCGAGAGAATCACCTCTAGTCCCATCCCTTAGTGCAGTCACTCGCAATCACCAAAGACATCTACCTTCGATTCTACAAACTAGTCATTTGTACACACGGTGTGTATCTCGTACCAACGGCCGAGCCTCTTTCTGCCATTTTCTTGCCTACCAAGTCAGCCATCTTGATTTTCATATCAAAACCTTTGTTATGTTCTAAGCTTTTCAATTTATCCTACAATTTGTCTTACGATTTTTGTTTTAGAATTTTATTTTATGATTTCGTTTTAGAATTCTGTTTCATTTGTTTTGGTTGCAATCTCTTTGTTTTAAGTTTTGTGACACAGAAGACGCTTGAAGTTGTAGCCAACGGAATTGCGTTGAGATGTAATTTTTTTTAAACATTACTTCAATTCATAAGTAAACCAATTTCAATATTTGTTCTCAAAATCATACAAGAGTTTTCTTTAAGTTCCTTAGTTATAAATACCAAAGAAATGTGAATTTTAGTCTTGCCGAAGCCATGTGAATTACATTTCGTTGCTATGTAAGATTTCTTTAATTTTGTTAAGTTTTCTTTTGTTTAATTGTAAAAACAAACAGTCTCAGGTACAAGCATTCTTCACCCAAATCTTTGAACTCAAACTCATTGTCGCAGAAAAATGTATACTAAACCAGTAGATAAAGGTAGTCTTATGATAATTAACTGTTAATCTAAAATTGACTTCAATTAAACGTACAAATATATTCAACTAAAATCTAATAATTTAATCTTAGTGTAAACTAAAAAAAAAACAAAAATGAAAAAAAAAACATTTTTCTGTCCAAATGTGTGGATGTTCAAATGAGTAACCAATGTTCCAAAGTAGACCAAAAATTGTAATTATGTGGTTATAAATATATATATATATATATTATCTACGAATTGTAATCGAAATGTATCATAGAAAGACGCTCGGCCAGTTTTGTACTGTGTATAAGCACAAGAAAAACTTTATACTAGCACACATACACAACCATAAGGAATACAAAATTGAATTGGAAATTTCAACCAAAGATCAACAGCCAAGCACGTTGTTTTGTCTAGTCAAGCTATTTCATTTGCCAGTACTTAAAATTAGGAAACCGAGGAATGTGCAGTTGAAGATCGAGTCGCTAGACGGCGCCCATCCTCTTTTGGTCGTGCATTTAATTTATAAAAGCTACCCTAGTCTGTTGGTACTAATTATATATGTGTACAAAACTTGTTATTTTTAAGATTAAAATTGCAGTACAACAACGTGCCATTTATGTTCTACTTATTTTACAGGCAAAACTCACAACAAATCTTTGCAAGTTGAATGGGAGTTTGACTGTAAAATTGATTGGTAAAGTTATCTAAAAAAAAAAAAAAAAAAAAAAAAAAAACCATATAATGTATACTCTTTTAATCTTAGTTTATAAGAAACAGCAATTTGCCAAATGAATATAATTTAAATAAGCGTTCATTTGTTTTGTGCAATTATAATCGTTAATTAGTAAATATCATCATTTGAGCCAAAAATTCACAGTTGACTCACGTTCATTCGATCACAGGCTAGACTCTGATTAATCTTGTGTGTTGTGTTGGTATATGATTTATATCAATTTCAAATAATTGACCAATATATCAACGCATGGCTTGACGAATGATATTATAATTATTCTTATTGTAAAATCTTATATTACGATTACGTTAACGATATTTTATCATACAGAATATTTTATTTTGTGCGGATGTAAGAAAGAGGACGGACATTGCACATTCCTCCACCATAAGTACAATTGCCAATCACGAATTAAATTTAAGACACAAGTCGTTTGATTGCAACCGAATAAGTTGGAAACATAAATTGATGAGATCACATTTATTATAAAAATGTACGTAAACTTATGTTTGGCTTATGTGCAGGCAATTCATGTAAGTGAAAATATGTGTGAATAAAGATTTAAAATGTATATGAAAAGTTAATCCTTTCCCTACCTCATGCACCGGTCACGCATTCAATTCCAGTTTTGTGTTCTTCCAAAAATTTTTCTTTATTTCTTTTTGAGTTTGTTTTATGTTGATGTTAGCAATTGAGAGAGATGATTTCGTTTACAAGACGAGTGAATGAATTTATGAGTACACACATCTTTGAATCACTGATCATGTAAAATGGTTTATGTAAAAACCTTTCGCCAGGGCAAATATCAAAAAGACAATATTATCGTCGCCCTATTATTTGCCTTGTGAGTAGTTTGAGTCAATGAGTGTAAAGAAAATGTTGTATATTTGAAAATGATAATAAAAAACAGAATGTTGTACAAAGTGTTTTAAGATATACGTCATTTTCTTAAAAATAGAAATGTGGAAGAAAATAGAATAAATGAGTGTTGAAGAATGGGGGTCACGAAACTGATTGATGTGTTGCAGGGGGGGTGGGACGAAAACGGAAGCATGTTGGCGATACAACTGGTCAAGTGGTGAAACAGGGTCCAGGACAGTTTTCATGCAATCTCTGCGGAAGCGTGTACAGACATCTTGCTTCGCTGACCCAGCACCTCGAAGTGCATCGCAACCAGACAACCTGCATCCTATGTCACACCACTCTCAGTCGTAGAACCGACCTGCGTCGTCACATGCGCTTGAAACATAACATGCAATGGCAAAATACTATACAAAAGCACTGGAGCTCCAAAAAGGAATTGAACTCGTAATTCACCGCATACTAATTTATATAATCTAAGAAAACGTGGTATGTCTTTTGATGGAAGATGTAAAACAAAGCAATGTTTGGTTGAGTCACATATTATATTTAATTTATTGATCAATTTGAAAATCAATCAATAGTTTATTATTTTTCTTATTGCTTTATTATTGTTTGATTGTGAGAGTGATATATTTTTTAATTTTATAATATACAGAGATAATTGTTATATTAATTTCAATATTGTTGTGAGACGTATAGTTTTTTCTTAATGTCGAGTAAATTATAGTGACAAATAAAAAGCGACGAAAATTTATATTTTTCACGGTGCAGTTTTAGAACCAGACCATGTCACTGTGACACACAAACGTAACGAATCAATCACGTCCACGTTTCATCACTGATGTAATATTAGAGAGTCACGTTTAGATTTTATATGAATTCATTATAAGAGCAGCATTACGTACGTCAAAGACAAATGCATATAATATAAAAAGAGATTCAGACTAATTGGTCATACAAATAAATTAGATTTTTATTTTGATAATTCATTCGATGTAAATTTTGATAAAAATTTAAGTTGAATTTCGCATAATGTATATGACATATTTGTATTCAACTAGCATGAGTCTCTTTCACTAAAAAATATCTATTGTGTATCGCGTGTACCAGTTAATATGGATTTTTAATTATCAGTAAATAAAATTAATTTTAGGGTCATTTTATAAAATACGAATAGGCTTTTATAAGCAACAAATATTTACAATTGTTTTTCTGGAATCAAATTAATATTTTTATTACCTTGAACAAAAATGGTTTTTGGAATGAAAACAAAAATTCTGTTGACTAGCAAATGGCCCTAAAATGAATAAATGAATTTAACATTTGATAGATCTAGAAGAAAATATTATTAAATTATTTTCGAAAAAAATTATATTGTCACTTCGGTTAAGAAAAAATTGCAAAAAAAAAAAAACATATGATGTTTTCAAGAAAACAGCTTATTTTTTTATTTAAAAATTAAATAAGTCATGCGTATAACCAAATTCTAATATCATCAACTAGAAGTACGTAAAAGTACGAAACATAACGAGAGAATATGTAATAATAAGTTTGACAGGGTTGAAAAGCATTTTATAGCGACCTGTGCATTTGATGAATTTAGTCAATTTCAAACCAAATATTTATTTGTAATATCCATTGTTCATAAATATATCAAAACACAATTTTATAAATTCACAAATTTTATTTATTACGAAAAGCACTTGTAAAAAATACTTGTAGAACAATAATAGTTGTAAATAGTAAAGTTTTCCGAATAGGAAACGATGTTTGGTAGGTTGATGAAACAAAACTCTCAAACATCGTTTCTGAATATGGATGCGAAAACGTTTTTGAGAATCATGCAAAGTTTAATAACCATGTAACTGTGCCTCGCTTTTTGCAGCAACTAGTTTAAAATAGTCACGATAAAAAAAGAGAAAATACAAATAGATTTAATGATTTTTACACGAATGAATACAGTCGAGCAAATTTTTGCCAAGATTTATTTGCTCTCAAAGTGATTGATATCAGGAGGATCAACTTGCCATTTTTTAATTTTTATCACAATGAATCAACCTACATTTGAACTGAGACAAATTTATATGCGTATATTATAAATCAACAAAATTGTATTAGCCATGATCAGCGTATGATTCATAGATGTGTGTATTCCCTTACCAAAAATTACTACAAAAACTCAATAGTTACTTCAAACGAATGTATAGTAACTCTAAAATATTCTTCAGTCACTTTAGAATTTTTGTAAGTTACTACATCAATAGTTACCAGAGTTCTTATAGTTGCAGTAAAAAAGCTGAAGTAACCACATGTATAAGTTACTATCATTTGTAGTCAAACAACATACGTTTAAGTTACTACGCTTGAAGTGACTGTAGAATAATACTATAGCAAGCGTGAATTTTAAGAAACGCATACTTTAAAATTGAAGTAACTGTTACGAATGTATCCAAGGTGAAAAACAACTTAATATTATAAGAAACGATATTGTTTATTTTGTAGCTTATTTACAATTATTCTAATGAATTCAAATAATTACATTTCTGAGCGAATAAGTTCAAAGATATAGATTATCCATCATTTGAAATCATCTGAAATAATTAGCAAATCATTTGAAGCAATTTTAGTTATTAAAAAGTTAGCATTGTGTACAAATTAATCATTTCTTCAATTTCTTGTGAATTTACTAGTGGTATGACATGTAACTTCCCTTCGTTTAGTTGCACAATTGTACATTTTTTCAATCATTTCTGTAGTTACACAATTATATATTGTTTATTTCTTTGACGATAAAATTAACATTTTTGAAATGTCATACATCACACAAAACTTTGTCATACTTGCCTAAAATTTTACTGTAGACGAAGCACAAAGAAAACCTTTTCACAATAAATAGGCTGGCCTCTATTACACTTTCAATAGGTTTTGAATTTTGAATCGCTTTCAACCAATTAATGCTATGCTTTCCGAACGCATAGTACCCACTGAACCACAGTAAACTCCAGCGTAGCTGTTTTTCACTTGAATTCGGCGACCTTTATGAAGTTATATTGAACAACTAAACTTCCCATTACATAAAATTAACATTTGCTGTTATTACAATTTAATTATCATCCGATTATCATCAAATTAATGATGAGTAATTTGCACTTTTCTTGAGTTGATAGACACGACCACATGGATCACACACCGTCGTTTAACACACACTGTTACTTTTTCACTGTTACTCTTTAATTACTCTTATTCTTTCAGTCGTTCATTCCAGCAGCGAAGATGTCGCAAGTATTTCTTGCAAGAAAGATTTTTTTGATTAGATATCAGTTCCTGCAGCATGTACAATCTATTTAATAAGTTAATATTCACGAATCATTATCTGTAATTAATTTGTTATTTTTTTTTAAATTTGTTTCTTTAGTTCAATAAAATAGAACGCGCGAGAACATGCCGTTCCGTGTGTGGTCAAGGGATCTATTTCAGGGGACGTAATACGCTGTTATCTCATTGTGTCTTTTCTTTGGTAATTTAAAAAAGGAAATTTTCATGTACATTTATTGTAAAAAAACTATTAAAATATGAAAATTTATTTAGGTATAATACAATGATAAACTTCTAACTATTTAGCAACCATAAGGTATTAAAATATTCTAAACTTTAGTACATCTATACAAATCATTTGAAAAAAATAAAGAGGAGGATTTGATTCATTTAGAAGAGTTGAATCGCTGATAGATATAAATGAATTATTGATTCTAAATCTTATTACATCCCAATCAAACCCTAGTTATCTTAGAGGTATTTGCATAAACTTTTAAACTTACGTCCTCATTATTGTACATACACTATAAACAAATTACCTGCCCATGATTGGGTTTCTGCATTTTTAATGTATTCTTCATCTGGGAAATGACGATCATTACAAAGTTGCAGTTTGTCTGAATGAATCAAAAACTCTAGTCGAAAAACTTGAAACGAAAATGTTAACTGCTTTAAAAGGATTAAGAATAATAAGAATAGGTTGTATAGTGGGTTGTACATGGCCTTGGCTACAAAATTCCAGAATAATGGTCTTCCTTAACCAATTATACTGGTGGTTCAGTGAAATGAATCACGCGATGATTGTGGTCTGTTTATTTTTCACCACTTATTTAACCATCTCTTATGATATAAGCGAAAGTATTCAATGCATATGCTTAGCTTTTGGTATAATTGAAGGGTCTATTACTATATTTCTTTGCAAAATATATTCTTCTTCTTTACGAGTAAGCCAGAAAGTTTATTATTTTCAAATGTTGTATGTTTAAAATGTTTTAACTCTTATTTTTTGAATTTGGAATATAAAATTTGTTCTCTCATTATTTGTTATTGATATTGATATTGATGCGATTCTTGGAACTTTTTACATTTATCTCACTTAGATATTTGTTTCACAGAGGGCGTTGTCAGAAATAGAACCATTTTTGAAAAACGCCACTAAACAAGAAGAACGAGTGATATCAAAATATGTAAATCGTCGCCCTTATACATTTGCGTGTTTTATCGTATGCATAATGGGATCCGCCTTCCTTTTCAGCGTCATCCCAATTTTTACTCAAGAAAAATTTCCATTGAACATCAAGTACCCATTTCTCGTTGACCGATGGACCGTCTACTTAACAATGTTCGCACTTCAATTTATAAGCATCCTCCAAGTGGGCTCGAGTGGATGTTTGGACGTCACAATCGCAACTCTGCTATGGTACAATGTGACAAAGCTAGAACTTTTAGGATTCGAACTCGAAAACATAAGAAGCATTGAGAATCTAAAATACTGTATCATAAAGCACCAGGAATTGGATCTGTAATTAATATGATTGTAACTAATGAAATTCTTTCTATTTTCGGTAAAAAATCCAATTGAATTGTACTTTTGTTATAGATATGCGAAGAATATGAAAGAAGTGACTTCTTTAATCATTTTAAAATCTATTTGGATACTTAGTATTATTTGTACAACAGGAGGAATCTGCGTGATTCGAGTATAACATTCATACTTTTTTCAACAATATTATTTTTTAAATAAATATTTTATGGTTATTAATATTATTATTTACAGTTTTCTTCAGAAAATAATATAAAATTTGCTTTTGTAATAATAAGTGGAGTTTATAAGATGTTTATAACATCACACCCATCTGATGACTTGAAGATAATGGTAGGAAAGCTAAGACAAAGTCAGTTAAAAGGCGATGCAGGTCGCAGCTTTTTTAGAACAAATTGTAACCATCATTTGCAACTTTATTGCTTAAATTTTTGTTGAGAGTGCATTTTTTCTTTTAATTTTTACCGTTATCATTAATATTTCTAAAAATAGTAAAATTTCTGAAAATTTCTCTAATCTCCCCTACATTTTATACCGTATGTACACGCTATTTTAATCGAAAAATTTGGCTCATACTTGTCGCTATCTTGATCGCTAAAGTATTGTTATTTATAATTGTTATTATTTGTGTTAACATTTTCCATCCAAATAATTTTTCTAGAGCCAGCAAATATCAATGTCAGCGTACAGTACAGACTGGCCGAGTATACAATCATCAAAATTTCGCAGTACAATGTTAGTACTGATGAAAAGGAGTCATCGGCCATTTCTGATTCGCATAGGTGGAGTAATCGATGAAATTTCTTTAGCTCAATATGCGAGGGTGCATTATTATCCATAAGTTTTCTTTAATAGTTAGTTAAGTAAAGGTTTTTAAAAATATTGTCTATATATTTTCAACTTTCAGTTTCTGACAACCTCATTCAGTTATTTTGTGAAAGTGAAAGCATTATTTGATTAAAAATATTAGAAGAAACAAGAAAAATTTTGTTTTGATATAAAAACATATTGAAAACAATTTCGTGTGTGGGATAAAGCGAATTTATACATACTAATTTTCTACAGCCCGAACCTTTTAATTTTCCTCTGCACAGTGTTGAAAATGCATTTCGAAATGAAACGAGAATTGCAATTCAAAATGAAATGAGTCTCCCCTTCATGGAATTCAAACACCTGCTCTTCACAGTCTAAAAGCAGCTAAAAGAGATGAATGATTAATTATAGTCAATTTATCAAATACAATGGTGTACAACTCATCATTTTATAT
The DNA here is from genome assembly GCA_030523145.1 of Trissolcus brochymenae. Classification (NCBI taxonomy): domain Eukaryota; kingdom Metazoa; phylum Arthropoda; class Insecta; order Hymenoptera; family Scelionidae; genus Trissolcus; species Trissolcus brochymenae. The sequence continues at coordinate 77,814 of JAQQRF010000373.1, forward strand.
TCGGCTCCCTATAATCCGGGAAATGAATAATTAAATAGCGCTGTGGTATTTAATATTACAATATTAAGTAAAATGATATTCAGTATATCCATCAAAAGACTAATCATCCTGGTCTCCCTTAGTTTGTAGTTGTTCGCACAAAGGTTCACTTTTGTTTTGCAAAGACAACGCTTTATAGTTGCATCAGTCAATAATTCAAAAATAGAATAAAGACAACTGTTGCCGGAAGGAAAAGAAAGTCTTATTCACAATGTTTAAGCTATTTAATTACTCGATAGTTGAAGTTCTGCAAATATGAAGTTTTTTTTTTCACATTTTAATAATTTATTATTTAGATTAAAGCATTTTTCCTTGAAAAATGTTGAATCTTTTTCAACAGACATATTAAAAATACACCATTTTTCCTGCTATATGTTCATTATGAGTGCCACTTCTCCTGGAAGTTTTAAACTAAGATAGTTTCTTCCCAATTATAAATATTTCCAATTGTATGCAGGACTGAAGTCTAGCATCAAATTCGAGGTATTTTAATACTGATGAAATCAGGCACTTAAATTTTGAAGTATGTTTATCAGGAAAATGTGTTGTGCTCCGTTTCAAGACAAAGGACTTTATACAAAATCATCCAAGAATTTATCCGCAAGTTGGACTCAATGTTAAAAGAATTTACGACAAGTAGTATGGAAATCATGTATCATCAATTCATTTGAGTATTTTTGAAATAAAAAAACTGAATTTAAATTTTACCCACTCCAATTGAAACAATGCTTATCGCAAACAACATACTTAGATAATTCCTATTTTCAGAAAGCAGCTTTGAATATTCAATCTAACTGCAGAGACTACAGATAACTACAGAGATAATAACATGTTTCAGATGGATGACTAATGAGAGATTAAAAGATTTGGAAATCGGAAAGAAATTTTTTGCAATTGTTTTCTGTAACACTAACGAACGGTGGAATCTTCTGAATAAAGAATCACCAATTCTTAAAACCAAGTCACAATCACTTAGAGAATGCAACATTGATGACATGATCGAGTGAAAGTTGTTGTCGTGAGTGGAGAAACAAGATTTCTCCATCTTTGAATACTGCAGTATGACAGAGATATCCGAAAACAAAATCAGTTGATCAAAAAATGTTTCCTACTTTTGAATATATACGAAAACACAATTTAATCAACATTTGATTTTATTAAAATCAGTCATAATGAAAAAAAGAGATTAATTTTATTAATTTGATGGCTAGTTGTACAAGAATTTTATTCAAAAATTATGTGCAGAATATAATACACCTATTAAAAAATAGAATGAGGATCACAACAGAATTATTTTTAAGCTCTAATAGTAATAAATATTAGGAAACATCGCAATAATCAATTATTAGTCAGTATTTTTCATGTATATAAAATTACTGAATTGGTTATTGAAATTAGAAACTTTTTTAAGTTGGACTTATAGTTTCAATATTCAATTGTATCATCTGACTTTTTCTCTTTAGATGGTGGACAATTGATGGACATATTTCATAATTTAACTAACATATTCTCAGTGATTACGGCTGTGAGTAAAAAAGTCCTTGAAAAATGGAGGCCTTCTCGAAAAGAAATGTAAATATTTCATTTTAAATGTTATAATTTGTTAAAGAATGTTTAATATTTTAATTATACCAAGAATTATTGTCTTATCGACACAAAAAGAAAATTAACTACTGTGCACTCGCTTTTATCGTAATACACTTGGCAAAACAATTAGCGCCCCCCCCTCTAATTGCGCTAATTGTTTTGCGGAGTATATAAAAATTTTTTTAAATCGGACAGGTTTTATTTTTATTTTTTTGAACCAATGAACTTGAAATTAAACTTTGCTAAAACTTTTTTATTCACCTGAATATTCTTTTAACCAAGAAACTTGTGATTGAATCATACGATTTTTAATATATTTTTTTATTTTCGTTTGAAAATTCTAACATAGAAATTTATTTTTGTATATTACATCTTAGTAAAATTTGTATTATAGGTACATAAATACAAAAAATACTATTGAACTCCAACTGATATTAGTAATCTATTTGAAGTAATCTATTTATCAAATTATAGTGTTGATTTTTATGAATGAAAAATTATGATATGAGTGAAAATTTTGATTTTTAATGATATTCTATATTTTGATATCATCAATCACTCTTAGCAAATCTATTCAAACTTTACTTATTTACTTATTTACAGTATAAATAAGAATAAAAATCTCGCATTAGATTGACTATATAAAATGTTGCTTGCATGAAAATCTAATCAATAATTTTTAAATAGTTTAGCAAGTACTTCAAAGTCTTATAAAATTGATATTTTTATTTTGTATGCTGAATTCTATGTAAGCATATCATTTAAACTTTTCACAAGGCAAAAATATTTTGTTTCGGTGGTTTATTTATACTATTGCACGTCTTCTTCTGTCAGTTGACTGTAATTCTGAAAAAAAAAACAAGATATATATTTATTAAACATAAGAACAAGGATTTTTTGTTTAGAAAATGAAAAAGTTTTTTATACATTCATATTATTTTCAGTTTAAAAATCAATTTCTTGATTTTGGAGCAAAGTGTAAAACCTTGGCAAACCTTGGTAAACCCTTGATAAGGCTAATAACAATCTAATTAACATATATAAAGTAGAACAAATTCTAATGATGACGTACTTGTCTGGCGACTGCTAGTCTTTGAAGAAGAACGTTGAATAGTTGACTTGGTATCGACGACTGCAACATTTGAAGCATTTGTAATTGTTGAGGCTGACTGCATACAACTACAGCATTGACCATGTGAACAATGCCTTCTTCAAAATTGCCTGCTTCGAAATATGTATCACCCAATTCCGCCTAAGCATAAAAAAAACAATAAATTATATTGTACATCCAAAAGGTATGAAGCTTTTAGCAATTTTTCATACCTGTTGGAAAAAGTATTTCTGCCTTTCTTCCAAACTATTGAAATGTGGTATGTGTGATTTGGCTTGTTGAGCTTCTCTTTTTGCTCTTCGGCCTAAAAATAAAATTTTTATCATTCATTCGATTAATAAAATACAAAATAGTAACATTTAAAGGTGCTACGAAAAAGTTAACTCACGTTCGCGCAATTTCTTTTTAAAGTCTGGATCACTTCGTCTCTTTTGATCAAAGTAAACACAGTAACCGATGAAACCAGCTATGCCAACAGCAATTCCGACAGGAGTTTTTCCGATCATTGTCTTTCACAAAATTCAAATTTTTTGACACAGAAAGTCATCCACTAATTCCTCCAGAACGGCTCTAATGGTTGCCAAATTTAGTTTTGTGAGCAGTGTTGAGGTTATGTTTCTCTAAACACATGATGTATTCGACATTCGACTGTTCGATTCATTATATCGCGGCGCGAGATTTGAGTCAACCTCTAAATTTCTTATTTTTCAAAAAACGATCATTAATGTCAACAATTAACTAACACAACTCATTTTTACTTTGGCTAAAAAAGAATCAAACATAAAATATAATGCGGCAGATTTATTGCTGTTTTTTTTATTATTTACTTAAAATACCACTCATTACTACTGTTTAAAAAACTCAGTGATATAAGTTTTAATTTTATCAGTCAAGTCAAAAATAAAATCTTTGTTTAGTATATATTTTGATGTTATAGATATTTGTATGTTTTAATAATGTTTCTACTTATTGTCGCTTTAACTAAAAACCAGAAAATAAGAACGAAGATAAGAGATGAAATTAATTTTTAATTTACAAAATTGTACGAATTGAAAGTTGGCAAATTTTTAGCAGGTTGCCGAATAAAAATAGAGGATCGATTTGCAATGGCGATAAGATAAATTATGAAGTTCAAAAATAAATCAAGAAAAAGGAAGTATAATTTTTATTGATATCACGCGGGTTTTGATTAGAGGTACGTTACTGAGGTCGTTTCTAAGCAACCCTCACGTTGAACGTACGCGATGTGAAGTTTCGTTAATAAAACGATGTCAGTGCGCGTTTTACCCTCGCACCAAGTGCTTCGATCATGTGTCACTGAAACGTCTGTCGCCGCGTGATTTCGACCCGCGATTTCGAAATCATGCAAGCTCAAACGTCAAAATTCAACACATTATAGACTGCTTCATAATTTAAGTAATTACATTTTTATCTATAATAATATCTTAATATTTTATTCCGTACAAATTTTACTCCATGTTTTCATCGTTGTTAAAAAATTATATTATTTAAACATATTTTTTAAATCGTTTTTATTGTTATTTTTTTCACGTTGAGATGTATAAATAAATGTATTTTTTTAAATATTTCTTTGAGAAAAAGTTATCAAACTGTAAGCAAAACTTTGTTTCAAAGAAATTGTTTTTCAGCATGAAGCAATAGAAAAAATTATTCCTAATCTAGATTATATGATGCATTAATTTTTGAACGTATTGACTAAGTAAAGCTTGTATCTATAATTTTACCTTTTATATAAAACGGCAAAAGTAGATTAAATCATAAAATTGACTTAAAATGTACTATATAATTAATACATTTTTATAAGTCATATGTACTTGTTTTTTATAATTTAATTAAATTATTATTCATATTTTGTAGACAATAGTTTTAATTAAATAATTTTTAAATCTGATAAATTTATTGGCTGACTGTGTTAAAGTTATTATAAAAAAATTATTTGACATGAAAACAACTTCACAGATGGAACTATATCTTTATTCAATAGTATGCAAAGGAGAATGTTAAACTTTGCAAGAAGCTCAATCAATTAGCTGTTTATGTTGGCATGTAAATTTTTGGATCATTTATTACCAGCTCAATTGAATTTAATTAGTGTCAAATAAATTCATGTATGCCATTTCATTCCGTAATAAACAAATCCAGATTTAATCGCTCATTTCTAGAACGGATTTGAATAAATGAAGAAAAATTAATCAACGAGAAAAAAATGCCTACAAAGTACACTTCTCATTAAAATTGCAATAAATTGCAAAAAAAAAAATTATTTTTTTCATATTCATATCAATCGAATCAAAATTTACAACAAATATTTTGAATTAGAAACAGAAAAGCTTAAATCAATATCCAAAATTCTATAAAAAATTGTAACATTAACACTTGAAAGCATTAAAGACGATCTTGGACGACAAATTTTAAGATCTATTAATTTTAAATGACCAGTTCTCACGAGATGTTTGATTGTAATAAACGACTTTTATCAGAGACTTTAAAACTAACGATTTTTCGTAACAACTGGAATTTTACTCGGGGTTAATGGACAGGATAGCTACGCATCCCCGACCAGACGCAAATCGCTGTGTTATAAATGTCTCATGCATATTTCGCTCAAAGTCGAGGGCACAAAACGAGTCAATGTTCACTTAATTAACGGCGACCTCAATTTCGGCCAACTTTTTTCAACCCAGACACGGAACGAGTTTCATGTTTCCGACAAAACTTATGCCTGAAAAAGCGAACATTTTGGACGATCAGTGATAACGGATACCAGCGAATAATTATGCATTCGAAAAGTCATCCAAGTTTCAATCAAAAATTTGTTCCAAAAATTGTCTTTTTTTTAAAGAGACAATTTTATAAAAAAAATTTTTTTCTCTGAATCAGAAAATGTTCTAATTAAGTCAAAAAAAGTCGCATACATTTTTTGTATGTTGAAATTTAACTAGAAAATTATATCCTCAATGGCGTGATACCTGACGGACATCAACCTACTAAGAAAGCAGATACTTTTATTAAAGAACAATACACAGTTTTGTATAGTCGAAAGTGGAATATGAGAACGCGAATAAATTCCAGGCTCTGATTAGAGGGTGAACAAAAATGAAATGTTATTATTATATATAGTCGAATAATAATTTACAACTGATATTCATCAACTTCTTCAGAAGTTAATTTAAAAGTCGCTTATTCAAAAGACTTTGAGATTCAATCTAAGATCTTGGACGTTTTGTCACGATTGAAATATATTGAGCACAACTTGGAATAATATAAATAATATATTTCGAATGAACAATCAAAATAAAAAAAAATTTAAATAAAATCTCAAGAGCATGAAGTCGAGGTAAGTTCGTCTGAAAAATGAAAAAAGTTGACGTGCGAAAGGTGTTTGGTAAGAGATGACGTGCGAAGGCGATGGAGGAGGATTTTTTCCGATGGTCGACCTTGGCGTGAAATTAATCACCAAAGTCGTATCGCTTAGTGTTGTGTAGGCTGGTTTCTATGGCATCGAGTGACCAGGTCAATTAACCACGTGGTCACTGGCTGTGATGCGATTCCGGCTCTTTCTGAGATTCCTAAACTGATCGTGATCCAAGATCGTACTAGATACTTTTTAATGGGGTCACCTACATGTCACGTTGATCAACACTCGTGACCACCTTTTCGTTAGAGCCACCCTCGTTTGCAATCTAATTGAAATCGATACAAGAAATTAACTTTGTGACTTATGTCTTATGTGTAGATCATTTTTTGATTCTAAAGGAATGCCTTTTTGAACGTAACTAAGAAAGTATAAGTACAAAATTAAAATAAAAGTGAAATACTAACGAAAGTGAAACAAATTAGGAAAAAACATTTTTTTTAGATGATGACTCAACTGAAACTCTCAATGTTGGGAAAGACGGAAGCTTGCCAAAGATGCTTCCAAGAAAGACTGGAATAAAGGTCAGTGGCAAAGTCGGGCATGGACACGAGGACCCCAGCAATACCGTTGAAGCAGCAAGAAAAGAGTCATCATCTGAAAAAGGAACGAGCCGATGTGTCCTTGCCCCCACTGACACCGTTTGTCCAGCAGAGACAAAGAGCCAGATCGCTGCCCGGTGGACTTAGCAAGCAACAACATTCCCATGCTTTCCCGACACAGCAAACGCAAAAGAGACATCCTTACAGGTATCACTTAATCGTTTCATCACCTAAAAAGTTATACACCCTGTTTTACAAAAATATTAAAAAATCATCAATTCCGGACGTGATATTAAAAACATCAAAAATTAAAAAATACTGAAATGTCAATCAAAGTTACTGCAAAAGATTTTTTACTGTGTATGTGTATTCATCACATCAAAAATTAAAAAATACTGAAATGTCAATCAAAGTTACTACAAAAGATTTTTTACTGTGTATGTGTATTGCTTTTGAAAATTATCATTTAAATTTTGAATTAAACAATATTTTGTTATAGGGTGTTACAAATTGGAGCGACTCCATTAATGCACGCATGTCAGCAAGCGGACAGAGCTAGAGTATTAAAACTACTGAAGACGCAAGAGGAGACCATCGGGTATCGAGATAGGACTCTAAGGAGCGCTTTGCACTACTGCATGGACGCAGCAACTGGAGGTGCCGTTGCTGCAGCGGCACCCGAACTAGTCAATGCACCGGATGCAGAGGGTCACACCCCTCTGCACTTGGCTGTAATCGCAGGCGACACACAGCTGGTTGCAGTTCTTCTGGCCAACGGGGCCGATGTCAACGCCAAAGACATCGAGGGACACAGTGTCTTACACTGGGCAACTGGTAAACATCCAGAATAATTCAAATTCCAGTTTAGAATAGAAGAATGTGTCGACATCAAAGGACTCGTTTGCAAAATCGTGAATAATTCATAAGCAGAAATGGATTTCGGTGACAAATGATAAACGTATAATGAAGCTGGACCCGAACTGGGCCAGGCAAGTACAAATGACGGAAGTGACCGGTGGTTGAAAAAAAGTCGCGAAGAAATGAGTTGGACGATTGCTTAAGGTCAGTAGGTCAGCAGGTGACGCAATTCTGGCTTTGGGGGTTTAACACGCGAATAGTCCGCCCGCAGATCAAGATTGTCCACGTCCTTGGTTATGAAGCCAGACGAAATTGGTACGCCATCATTCATAACGCCCTGGATCGTAATTCTCCGGCAAGATTTTCGTCGCGATTTCTTTAACTTTAACTGTCGGTCGTAAACAAGTACCTTGATTTGTGATTGCCACGACATTGTTTTATCGCACACTTTGCTTGCGGAATTTTTAATCTGGCATTGACTTTGTCGTAAAAAATGATTTCGCGATTGAATTGTTGCGATAAAGTTTTATTACGAGATGCTTCTTTATCGTTCCAGTTTGTGGGGAAGTCGAGTGTGTCCGGTTGTTATTGTCGGCTGGAGCCAAACCATCCATACCGGATTTAAGGGGAGGTTCACCTTTACACTATGCTGCCCAGTGTTGTGGAGCTGCTGCTACCGCTGAATTGACAATTCCTAAAAAAATTAGTCTGAAGGTGAATATGGCACACTTCAGAAGCCAAACAATTTACATCGGAATTTAGACTGTAACATGAATTATAACATCCAAAAAATATAAAAACTTGGTCAATTAATATAGAATTCTTGTTTCAAATTTCAAAGGTACTCCAAACACTCTTGGAATTTGGAGCAAATGTTAATGCAAGAGACGAAGATGGACGTCAGCCAATTTTATGGGCTGCAAGTGCAGGAAGCGTTGATGCAGTTTTGGCTCTATCAAGGTTTATAATCAATGTTCACTTCAACTAAATGTAGTTCCAATTTTTTATGAATTGCATTTATTCCAAATGTTTTTTAACAAAAGCAAAAAATTCAATTGCATTCAAAGTATACTCATTTTCAGGGCTGGTGGATTAGCAGTCGCAGGATCGTCAGACAAAGATGGACTAACAGCTTTACACTGTGCGGCTTCGAGAGGACATGCAAGATGCGTGGAGATTCTGGTGAATCTTTGCGGAGCTCAGCCAGATCACGTGGACGATAACGGATGTTCCGCCCTGCATTATTCTGCAACTTTGGGCCACGCAGATGCGACTGCTTTGCTTCTCAAATTGGGAGCAGATCCAAACAGACAAGATCGCAAAGGAAGAACGTTAGTCACGAGAAAAAATACCACTCTTTAATATGAATTAACAAATTTGATGTTCATACAATACTAAGCAAATTAAGTGAGAGTAAAACTCTCTGATCGAATAAAAATAAAAAAAAAATTGTTATTAATTTCTATAAAATATAAGTAATTTTATTTTCAATTTCATAAAAAATTGTATCTTTTATCATTGTTAATATTTATTTTAATTAAAAAAAATTTGTTTTCAGTCCAGCGATATGCGCGGCTGCCAAAGGTCAGCTGGAAACTCTGAAGATCGTCGTCCAACATGGAGGATCACTTCACGTAAGAACTGTTAGAGGAACAGGAATAGGCCATGAGGCAGTGGCTTCGGGTAGAATAGAACTGGTCAAATGGCTAATGAAAAAACGTCCAAATTTGCTCGACGTCGCCACTCAAGATGGAAAAACTCCTTTGCATGTAGCTGCGTTACATGGGCATCTGGATGTTTGCAAATTGTTGCTCGATAACGGTACCAGGATCAATGCCATCTTGCGAACTGGAAAGGGTAGCTTAATGACTGCTTTGGATGCAGCCTTGTATAGGGGCCATCGCGATTGTGCCAAGTTGATTCAAATGCACGGCGGATCAACGGCCCAGCAGATCAGGATGCATAAAAATGTTCCCTGCAAAGGTGCTTAAACTATAATCAAATCGATCGTTGAAGAAAAAAAAATGGTGGTGGAAGCTTTTAAAATTTCTTAATCAAAGTAACATCAGATATTGAAAAAAAAAACTGGTTTTCTTCTTCTGATCCATAGAAATTATAGTTATACTTTTAAGTAAAACAACTGACTTGTTTATTGGGTTTCAGTGTTTTCGGCAAGATTACGTCTAAAAAACTCGGAATCTAGCAGCGACACAGACTCTTCTCCAAGAAGGGTTCGAAGACACAAGCCGGAATTATATTACGAAGAACATTGGATGGAAAGAAGAACGAGAAAACGCGGTAACGGCAAGAAACTTTCACGTCAGGGTAGTCGCAGTTTCAGCGAGGAAGAACTTCGCGTCATGAAAGAGACGAAGAAAAAGAACTTGCACCAAAGATCCCACAGCGAGTCGAGGAGGTATAACGATGATCTAAAGTCGGAAGAGCTGCTTAAAAAAAGTAAGAAGAGTTCCAAGAGACGCATCAGGTACGACTCTTCAAGCTTAGAGAGTGACAGCGAGGGAGGAAATGGACGTTCGAAGTCCAAGACCGGAAAAAACCAAGTGGTAACTATGTCTAAAAGAGAGGAGTACGAAGAGTTGCTGGGAGACGGGAGTGTTAGTGAGGACAGTTTGGAAGTAATTGTTAGGACAAAGTCAATGGAAAAGTACGAGAAGGTGATTTCTGGCCGAAAGCACAAGACTCCTGGTGAAAGATCCGAGAAGACAAAATATTCGAGAAAGAGGACTGTTAAAAAAGGGATTGAATATGAGGAAGAAGTGAGTGATAAGGAAGTGGCAATGGATTCAAACAGAAGGAAGGTCAAGGAAATTGAAGAAAGGTTTGATCAGGAGACGACTGACAGCACTAGTCAAGAGATCGGTGAGAAAGTCACAGTGACGGCTATCATTCATAAGGACCAGGTTCCAGATACGCCTAAAGATGACACTCAGGATGAGAATAATTGCAAAGATAAAAGTCCTACTAAGTTGGATAACATCATGGATAAGACTGCGGAGGAATATCCCTCATCATTGATATCCAAGGCGGCTGATATGAAAAAAGACGTCGAGGAGATGAGACAACAAACAGTGCTGAAGCAACAAGAAGACAGCAACGAAAGAAGTGCTCTCGCTAGAAGGAGGACTTCGATTAGGGAAAGTGATATTGAGGCTTTCAGGACTTTGGTTCAAGAGGAAGAACATAAGGAAGAGCAGAAGGAAGACAAAACTCCTACACCTATGAGGAGAAGGTCTTCGATCCGAGAGAAGGATATTGAAGCCATCGAGCAGGTAGCTGTCAAGAATGAAGAAAAAACAGAAGCGAAGAATAAAGTTACTTCCAGAAGGAGGTCATCGATCAAAGACCTGGACACGATCAAGAGCCTGAAAGATGAGAGAAAATTGTCGATATTCACACCAGCTGAGCAAGAGGAACAGCGCAGGGTTGTTAGAACTTGTTTTGCTTTTTAGATTAGATTGTGCTTAGGAAATTTTGGTTGCTTTCCTTTTTTCGTTTGCTTTCACAGTCAGTAGTTTTTTCTGATTAGTAAAACCGTGTGTTATCAATTACAGAAAAGCCAAGAGAAGGATCAACTCTTGCAGGTGATAAATGACGAGACAGAAGAGATTAGTTCTGGAGAACCTGAGCAGTCCAACCAAGCGCAGGAAGATGAAGGGATTGATGATAAACAGTTAAGTGATTCTAACATGAAAAATAACGAGGTTAATGTGAAAACCAGATCCAGAAGGAACTCCACGATAAGTGTCACGTCAGACAAAAAGTCGCCAAGGAGTCCCGGAGCCAAGTCTACCCAGTCTGCTGATAATGCTGATAAAGAAGAGGAGTTCGAGAAGGAGCAGTCTTTTCAGGTTCTGGACATAAAAACGGACACAGAGACGATGAGAAGAATGCCCACCACTGTCAGGATAGCTGATGACGAGGAAGAGTCTAAGATTAAGATGGATGAGAACGAGGTTGAGACTAAATGCGATGATCAAAAGACAAAGTCGACGGACGAAAGTTCTTCGGGTTCTCCCGCTCCCCCGAAGTCAGCAAAGTCCAGGCCGTCAACAGGCAAAAATAAAAGGAGGCCATCGTCTTCCAAGCAGACACTGTTCGAAAGCTCTGAGGAACAGAGCCCAGATCGGAGCGCCATCGTGGCTGTAATTGAAAGTCCAGAGTGGGACGAGCAAGAGGAACTTGAGAAGGAAGTAATTGGCGAAGAGCACATTGAACACGAAGCGATCGCCAAAGTGCTGCCAAGCACAAGCGAGGAAGAGACCCCGCGGATTTCGGGCACTTTCAAGCCAGCCATGAGCGATGCAATAATTCAGGTGATTTTTGATTGTAAATAGAAGGCGGTACAGATCAGACGTTACTAATTAAGTTGAATAATAATCTGAAACAATTAGGTGGAAACAAAGCCTTCGGTTAGGATAGTCGGGCCAGATTGCGCGGATGAGAGTCAGGATAGAACGAAATTGAATCAGCGTCGGGATAGTGGGGGACGGGATAGCGGGATCGAACCTAGTCCCAGAGCCTCGAGGATCCCCAGAAGAACGATGAAATGTTGCCCGGTCACGCAAAAGCAACAGCAATTGCGCATGGAGACCGTCACGAGGGACGTGCAAATCAGTCTTAGACGTTATCACTTAGAGAGGAGAATCTTCTTTCAGCTCATGGAACTGAAGAGATTGCAGATCAGGCATGGACGGACCAATGAACATGTTCTCGTCAAAAGACAAGTATGCATACAATTTGTTGAAATCTTCAATTCAGCTTGAATCAGTTGTTGATGGATTAATTGTTTTAGGTTGATACATTTAACAAATCGGGCATGACTGGACCAACTCTTGGGGTGGTGAAGTATGACCACCAGCCATTAACTTTCAGGTAACGCTTCAATTTGGAATTATCATCGAAAGGCTCCGAGTTTCTTTTATTTTAATTGATACGAATTCTCATTTTGCAGACATTTTGAAAAATTTTTATATGAACAGCTGCGCAAGCTGCAGAAACGTCCTGCCACGCCAGACTGGTGCACAGAAGCCAGACAGTGTACCAAAAAGACGCATCAGTGTCATCATGCGACCAGCGCGTACACATCGGTGCCAATTTACACTTATCGTAAGTTATCACATCATTTTTCAAATGTCATATTTTAATAAAATAAAAGTCGATGATTGTCATCATCGATGAACCTTAAAAGAAACAGTTGACACAATTTGATTTTAGATTATAATTGCAGTAGGTGGAAGCGTCCCAGAACGAGGGACAGGTCTTCTTCCGAAGATTGAGAGTCGGGGATCGGGGCACATGACGGTAAATTATAACTGAAAAAAGTCGTAGCATCAGCATATCATTGTAAAGAAATGCATCATTTTGAAATCATAAATGTATCCATCATACATTTCATTGTAGTTTCATCGTTGTAAATATTTTATTGTATGTAGTTCTGCAAAACGTGCAAGGAGCATTGCGTCAGAATCGGTATCGTGAATCATCGATGATTGGGGACCATTTTGTTTCGCATGGTCATCAGATCAGCCTTGTATGTTAGATTGTAAATAACTATTTCAATTATTATGAAGCACATTGGCTATTGGATTACAGGTGGAGGTAACTCATGGCGAGGAGAAAAGAGTGATAGCACTTCCAGCTGAAAAATTGAACCCGAATAAACGATATTTTTTTACGTTCACCGTGAAAGGAGATGCCCAAGAAGTAGAGAATGACGAGCCGACCGATGGCGCACAAACAATCACTAAAAACGATTGATAGTAATCGTCGTAAATGTTGAAAAATGAATTGTTATATGTAAAAGAAACAAAAAGCTTACTGTTGATCTTGCAAATTGAACGTTATCGATTGTACGTCTTCGTTTGTAATCTCAGTGCATTTATATGTGTATGTCAAAGTCAAGACCAATATACTATTATTGTTAAATTGTAAAATTAAAATTGTAAGTTATATATCAACAAGAAATTTCTTCTTTTTTGAGAGGAGATTGAAAGTTCTATGTATTCAATGAGTATATGTACATTTGCCACCAATAAACTATTATTGGTCAACTTTGGTTGTTTTTATAATATATTCTATTATAACTATTTTTTTCAGAATAACAAATGCGTTGTCCATGGACAACTCTGATGGAAAACAGGCGAGAAAAATCAATTTTTCAGCACGCAAGCCTCATTATACAAAATGAATGTTTTATTTAGAAACGAAAAGTCAACACGGTTTTTTATTTCTACTGCGACTGAACATTTTCTATTGTTTCAACAAATAGCATTTTTTGCTCACTATATTGATCAAAATCATCAAAGATGAACGAAAAAATTGTTTTCTTATTACATTTTGAGATATTTTGTTCAATTTACCGCAACTCTCGATAATTGTTACATATTTAATTGGCTGAATATGGTATACTAATTTTGATCAGTTTAATCCGAGTCATTATAATCTACTGTAACAAGCCTTCTAAAACATTAAAGGAAAATTGACAGACTAAAATCAATGTCTAATTCAAGTTGAGAATGAATTAATGATTTGTTCATCAAAGTTCATTTTAGTTACAAAATCGTTATTTCTGAATTAATTTATTACATACATATAATTATTTTATTATATTCAATTGCATTCAAAATAAAATATTTTTCTTCTGTCTCTACCAAGCTCTAAACTCACCTACTTTAAAATTTTGCAAGCAATTCCAAATTAGTTATAAGTGACGTTTTTGTTTGAATGTAAAAAAAGGAGGATTAAAAAACAAGAGCAACCGCACGAGACCCAATCCAACGGCGAGCTAATGTGACTGTTTATTTGCTTGCATAACAACGTGTACCTTATCAACCCGGTGAATTGGATTTAAAATCCATGTGCGGAGTTACAATACATCAGGTCGAGCTCACAATTTTTCGAATGTTTTGTTATATTGATCCCAGTTGACGTCGACCATCAGATACTCGTCATCAATCGTTGGCTCGTACGAGGGCACGTCGCGATGACTCTGCCAGGTGCATTTTATCAAACCCGCCCTCAACATCCGCGCTGAGGCTCGCATGGACAAATGGCTTCAAGATAGGAAACTTTGGCTTTTTGGCAGCACACTACCTTTGCTGCCTAGAAGGTATTGTGATCTTATTTCCAAACAAAATTAATTAATTTATTAATTAAGAAAATTATTATGTTTTTAACTAACTTTTACAATTTAATTAAGTTTGCTGTTTTTGTATCATCGTTTGCTTCTTTATTTGTATTTCAAATTTTCAAATTTCAAGTTTTATGATAACGTATATGTAACTCTTTGGTTTTAGTTTTAATGAACACCTGTGAATCAAGGAAAAGTAGCAAAGAGTGCATAGTATAGAGATATGTTATAGTAAATTAATATTTTCTGTGATATTAAAGCTTTTATAAATAGAAATCTAGTCATCCATAACGACAGTTTAGCAATGTCGAAACATTTTTTTGCTAAGAAATATTTTACTTAATTATCTGCATTCGTCTTACCAAATGGTGTCATAAATCTTTTACCAGAAGTCGCAACCGATTAATTTTATAGTCAAAAGTCAAAGTTTAAGTTTATATCCCTCGATGAGTCTGAAAATGAATCATCGAAGAAAGTTACAAAGAATTTGAAAAATAAATCCGAAAGTTCAACTGCTGTACCATCTTGACGTCAATATTTTAATAATCCGTGTAATTACCGATTAAACGTTGATTAATTGATGTGCAAAATAAGTATAGCGGAACGTAGTAAAACATTCAATTGTATTTTGGAGAGTCACATGTACTTGCTAAAGTAAAACTATAGTGTTTTATTGATTGTCAATAATCAAGGTGTTTAGTAACAAAGGTTTTTCAAAGCTTCGTGCATATTAGTGTTGTGCGGAATGTTTAGCTGCGTGGTTGAACTCAAAACTATTCCTAATGAACTTCATTTTTGGTCGTTTTATGTACGTAACACTTCAATGTTGATACTCGTCTGGTATGCACCCAAATGTGTGCTTTGCTGTGGATCACCGGCTGATAAAATAACTTCATTATGTATATAGTTTCGTCACGGGACGTCCGCTGCCTACCAACAAGTGTATCATTTATCAATTTCAATCAACGTAGATTTATAGATGAAAAACTTGTTCAATTGGTGCGTTTATGTTTCATTAATTTGTCATATTGTCTATAATTTTTTATATTGCATCGCATGTATTTCAACTTCAATTCACTATTTTAAGGAACTTATATAGTGTTATATATGTTATTGTATATGAAACCATGCGTGCTACTAAAATCCAGAAACCTTATATTTTGTCACACAAGAACCATAAACCATAAATAATAATAGAGTTCTCAGTTTCTAACAGAATGTAAAAATTGAAACTTTTTCAAAGTTTGTTCTACAATGTTATAGCAAATCGTTGTTTATTCTTTATATATACATCAAAATGAGTTTATTGTGCTCTAGATGTAGAGTTTCAGAAAATATTCAAAATTGAAATATAATTCAAATAACTTTATTTTCATTAAATTTGTATGAATAAATAATTCATTTCCTGTTCAAAATATGATTCTTGCTCCATTCAACGCAAATTTTTGGAACATCCGTTTCGTGCGCGTTCATGAATCCCATAACTCAAACAACTGATTAGAATATCGATTCATGTCCAGTTGGCTCTAAGGTCGAAGTGATTTTTTCAAAAAAAAAAAAAAAAAAAAAAAATACAATCAATGCAAGGTTGATGATGGTTTAAGCGCCTGCGCGGTATACTTTAAGAAATGTAAAGCTGCAGGGAAGCTTGACCCTTGGTCAATGGCGCGAATAAAGGCAGTCCGACCGTAAGTCTAAGCCGCGTAAGCATGCTGTTTACACAGCCGCTCAGTTTACCATGTCTTGCAAAGTACAGAAAGTATGTTTCCTTCATTGGCTTTAAGTTTAAAAAGTTTCAAATTATTATCATTATTTTTGATTTCAAAAAATAAAAAATTAATTAAAAAACTAAAAATTGAATACATTAAAAAATAAAATGATTTAAAAAGAAAAATTGTAAAGATTTTTTCGATTATTTGATTGCTCACAGGACGCGGGCGCCAATCAAGGCTATGGATAGATATGAAAGACTGGCTCGACTTGGAGAAGGTAGTTATGGTGTCGTCTTCCAGTGCAGAGATCGACAGACCGGGAAATTGGTGGCAGTTAAAAAGTTTCAACAGACCGAGGACGATCCTCTGATCAGAAAAATCGCCCTCAGGGAAATTCGACTGCTTAAGGTGAATTTGACGAAAATAGTTTTGCGAAGAAACTATTTTTCGCATCAACATATATATGCTATTCCACTTCACCTTTTATTCTACGTGCGCAATAACAAGTTTATTACAATTCCTGTTATCACTTGTTATGATTTCAAACTAAAGTATCGACGACAGTCCATAGTCTCTACTCATATAAGGTTCAACGAACTCTATACATACTATCGCTAAAATTATCCATAAAATGGTATACAATTTATAATCTAGTCAACTCATATTCAATAGAGATTACTTTTCACTACAAGTTTATAACTTTTTGCGCAATAAGAAAAATTGAAAGAATTTGCGAATGAAAATTATAATTGTATAACATTTTCTTAAATGAACAATTCAATATTGATAGATGGAGATTTTATTTCCTTGAATTGTAATTAGCGATGCAAAAACATTTGCAGAGTATATATAGGAGCATAAATAAGAGGCATCCGCGATAACGGACGCTGGTCAATAATGCCGCGTCGGTCAATACGTTGGCGTGTTCTTAATTGACTGTATGTGCTTTGAATTCTTATCAGCCCTGCCGGTCGCCGCCATGAGCTTCTGACATTTCATAACTTATCCGAATCTTTCCCTCTTCATGGTCACCCCCACGCATATTGGTTTGAAATAATTCACAGTCTTGAAATTGCTTCAAGGAAATCCTATACTATGCAAATTCTAAACTGAACAAAAATAATGCACGAGAAGGATAACTTTTAAAAAATTTCAGACCGTTTTTTATTTGAATACAATGATTTATCCTCACTCTTTGTTAATGGATGCAAAATATTTAACTTTGCAAATTGTATACTGACGTGTTATGATAATTTTTTTCTCAGAATCTCAAGCATCCAAACCTGGTGAACCTTCTGGAAGTATTTCGAAAAAAGAGAAAACTACACCTAGTGTTCGAGTATTGCGAGAATACTCTTCTGCATGAGATGGAAAAATATGTACAGGGATGTCCTGATCTGGTGACGAGGCAGTTCACCTGGCAGATACTCCAAGGTATTGCGTATTGTCACAGATTGGGTTGCGTCCACAGAGACGTCAAGCCAGAAAACATCCTCATCACGTCCGATGGTGTTATTAAACTTTGCGACTTTGGTTTCGCTAGAATGCTTAGTCCTGGCGAAAATTACACTGAGTATGTGGCCACTAGGTGGTACAGGGCACCTGAATTATTGGTGAATATTCATATAGTGAACTTGTATACGTTCATAAAAATATTGGTAGGTATACTGAATTTCATTGGTTTCTGTTTGATTTAGGTTGGAGACACACAGTACGGAACTCCAGTAGACGTTTGGGCAATCGGTTGCGTATTTGCTGAACTTATACGCGGCGAAGCGCTTTGGCCTGGTAAATCCGATGTCGATCAATTGTACCTGATAAGAAGAACCTTAGGCGACCTTTTGCCAAGGCACATGACAATTTTTCAACAGAACGAATTTTTTTCTGGTATTATTCTACCAACTCCACAGAACATCACTCCCTTGGAAAACCATCTGCCTGCTAACTCAAACGTAGCATGCCAGGTACAAAGAAATTCTAGAAAATTTTATTTTTAGAATGATATAATATTAAAAAGAATTTATTTAAAGATTTACTCCGATTTGTAGATTGACTTTCTGAAAAAGTGCCTTGACAAAAATCCAGAAGAGAGATGGACGTGTGACCAGCTTTTGCAACATGATTATTTCAAGAACTTTAATTTCAAACTACCAGATGCTCAGCAAGAAGAGTTTGATAGGATTAAAAAAAATCGAGACAAATCAAGGGTATAACAATACAAAAGAGAAATTTTGACAAAGAATTGAAATAAAACGATACGAATAAATCAAGTGGAGTATTTGAATTCTTTTGGGTTTTTCAGACTTCAAATTACGGGAATATGATGTTACCTCAACTTCCTAAAGCAGGAGGATTTTCCCATTACAATCATCACCATGAGAACAACTTGCGAAGTTCGTCCCATCAGACTTTTGAGCATTTGCCGACGATACGTGGATAAATCAACGACTTTTACTGTGATCGAAAACTTGATGGCTTGTAAATGTCTGCGTTTGTTTACTTGACATGGTTCTCTTGATGTGCACAGACGAGTTCGACATCACTTTTTCGTTCACTATGGTTTTCACGGATGTAAAATTATTTATTATATATCGTTGAATAAATTTTTATACTCTAAACAGTCTGAACTATTTTCATTTTTCATTTACCAAATACATTATTCAACATGTTTTTAACTTTAATTATTGATTTTCCATACCTCAGAAAGACTTTCATGTTTGCGGTTCTGAGAAATTAATATTTCTTACAGTAATGGAAAAATTATGACTAGAAAAATTGTGCTATTGCACAATTTCCTTAAAATAATTTCTAGATAGTTTTAAGTGAACTTACATAACTAATAAAATATTATGTGAGCTCCGTAATAGAAAAAATGGTAGTTCCATTTTTAAGTGACCATATATTGTATATTTGCACATTATTTAAGTGGAAAGTAAGTGGAAAATTTTGCTATCATCTACAATTTTTTTACCCTCCTTTGATCTTGTTTAATATCATCCTTATCTCTTTTATTTTTGTCATCTCGTAATAATTATTCAAAGTAATTTTTTTTATCATGAAAAATTTATGCAGTTTATAATCATGTTGTGAAATAAAATAAAACAATAATAATAATGGCACACACAATGTGTGTTACAAAGACCTATACGACTGAGTTTCTCTTGCCATCTCACTGACCTTCCTCGTCTATAAAACGAGAGCCAGAGTAGGAGCCATCTTATAAGTCGTAAATTTCAAAAAAATCTGCATAAGACTCAGAGACACGATCAAAGAGACGCTACCGTCAGAATGTCGTTCAACAGGTAAAATAACAAAAATAATCGATGCGGGATAAATCAATAATAAAAAATTAATAATTTTGTTCATTATTTTAACAGGAAATTTTCGTTTTGCAATTGTTTAAGTTCATTTAAATAAAACAGAGGTTAGGGACTCATTATTTTTCAAGCAATAAACAAAACTGTCTGACAAAAAATTAACACTAAATATAATAAAGATCAGTTTTAAATGATTGTAAATTAGTAAAAGTTTTCATAAAAAAACGTTTTGTTTTTTTTTTGTTGAAAATCAAAGATAGTTTTTACAAAAATTTAATAACCATTCATCATTCCACCAATTTTAAAATTGTAAAAAACAAAATATCATCAAGTTAAATCTCGCGCATGCCTTTCAAACCCTTGGAGGGAAATAACCCTTATTGCAATTGGTTTCACCTGTGACTTTCCGCGCATAGTCAAACGCGTTTGCTACACAATAGTCAACTGTTCACCAGCGAAACATATATATTTGCCCTATTTTTTTGCAATTGTTAAAAAGTGATTATCAATCTAATCTAATATCTGATCAGCGATTAGAGTTGTATTTTTTTAAAATAAAAACTTTATAAATTCAAGAAAAAAAGAAAACGGAGGTACGCTTGTTTTTCTAATGTCAATTACTTAGAAATTGCAAGGTTACACATCAAGTTTAGTAATAAAGCTAAAAGATACTTGAACAATCTAATCGTTAGAAAAGAAAAATAGCAATGAAAAATGGTAGCCTGCAATGCAATTTTGCGCATGCTGATAATTTTCAATTGACGTGTTGCCTTTCATGTATTTTGCTATAAATAAATTTGCTTTCAGCGTTCTCCTCTCCTCCGGGCTCTGCCTAACCCTATTGTTAGTGAGTGGACGAGGTTTAGCCATGCAGTCAGTGAGACTGTCATCGGGATATGACATGCCAGTAG
The DNA here is from genome assembly GCA_030523145.1 of Trissolcus brochymenae. NCBI lineage: Eukaryota > Metazoa > Arthropoda > Insecta > Hymenoptera > Scelionidae > Trissolcus > Trissolcus brochymenae. Next base: position 98,477 of record JAQQRF010000373.1, read on the forward strand.
TTGGTCTTGGAACATGGAAGGTACGTTTATTGTGAGAAGATTTTCTAAGTTGTCCATCATGTATCACCGATGATTTTTTGATAGGCCAAACCTGAAGAAATGGAGACCACAGTCAACGCAGCCTTAGACTGCGGATACAGACACATCGATACAGCTTTCAATTACGGCAACGAGGAGTCCATAGGGAAGAGTCTAAAGACATGGTTCGACAAGGGAGGAAAGCGCGAAGATCTCTTCGTCACAACAAAGGTAATTTCTGTTAAAAAGAAAAGTCAGAGTTTTTATTTAAAAAATTACTTCATTCAAAATACATGAAATGATTTCAAGTTCAGGCACTTTTAAGGCACTAAAGTATGAAATTAATTATATAAATCAGCGTTTCAATAGTCGAAATATCATTAGTTTATGTTAAGATAAATGCATTATCATTGTTCACAGTTACCAAACTATGGAAACAGGCCATCGGACGTAGAAAAATACTTAAACATGTCATTGAATAATTTGGGGCTCGATTACATCGATTTGTATCTTATGCACATGCCATTCTCTTTTGTAAAAGATGACAAAGATTATGTTCCGGCATCCCATGAAAATGGTAGCTTCGTTTTGGACTTGGAGTCCAATCCCAGTGCAGTTTGGAAGGTCTGAAAAATTGAATATTTCTAGTATAACATTTCATTATAAGAGAAAATTAGTATTTTAACATTATTGGTTTTGTTATATTTATTTTTCCATTCCAGGAGATGGAAAAGCAAGTTGAAAAAGGTCGTGCAAGATCTATTGGCCTGAGCAATTTTAACCAGGAGCAAATTGAAGCCGTTTATAATAGTGCAAAAATAAAACCTAGCAATTTGCAGGTAAGAAATTTGGCTTATTAATTGTTTGAAGGGATAAGATAGATCGATTCAATATGGATGCTACGTTTCAGGTTGAGTGTCATGCATTGATGCAACAAAAACCCCTTCGTGAATATTGTAAAAGTAAGAACATCTCTTTTACGGGGTACAGTCCTCTAGGTTCGCCAGGAGCCCAATTACACTTCAAAACCAAGTACAATTACACGCTGCAAAATTTTCCCGATCTATTCAACCATGCTAGCGTCACAAAAATTGCTTCAAACCACAACAAAACTGCCGCACAAGTACTGTTGCGTCATTCGGTGCAACATGGTAACATCGTTATACCAAAAAGCTCGAATCCTGAGAGGATTAAGCAGAATATAGATATCTTCGATTTCACTTTGACCGACGAGGAGATGAACGAACTGGACAAGATCGATGAAGGACCCCGAGGACGTATCTTCAATTTCTTATTTTTCAAAGGGTGATTTGATCATTTTTGGTTTTCATTTTCAAAATATTTGATTCGTTAATCATAAAAATTATTTTACAAATATTTTTCTGTTTCAGAGTTGAGAATCACCCGTATTATCCCTTCAAAGATGAGCTGGCATAAAATTAAAATGACATTCAAAAAATCGCCTTACAAACCTTGTTAAAACTGACTGCTGATAAATAAAATTAACTGCCGTTCACTGAAGACGGTACAATAATTTATTGTTCTGACGGCGCTGCAGTTCATTTTTCCTCACCATCATTTGTATGACTTTTTTAACCAATGTTTCGGGGAATGAATATCGGTTGGTAAATTCGTTTAAAATGTCTTGATATGCAACAGAATTGCCAACAGGGAAACGTTGCTTCAATTTGACCTCAATCTTGTGAATATTATCTAAGTCTTCTTTCCTCTGGAGGCCGTCGCAACCTGAAAATGTACAAATAATAATTAATTTTTTTAATTTTTCAAGTCTGAGCTTTTTTACCGTTCAAATCAAATATTACCGGCGAGACTGCCAGTATCAACGGCTGACAAAGTGGAAACTTGGAACAATCGAAGCGCTTCATCGACTTCATCTTCTTCCGCAAACTTTTTCAGCTTCATTTTCGCTATGGCTTCGGAGATTCGGACAACGGCCTCCAACTGACGAACTGTGATGTTGATGGAGCTCCTTTTGTCCGTGTCTCTTTCCAAATCAGAACAGCTGGTTCGCATCATAACGTAATGATTTTTCAGCTTCTCTCCAGCTTCTTCACTTAGACGAGGCCCGATCTTCCTAAAAAATCAAAGTGCAAAAAAGACGTATTAAATCAAATTAATATCCTAAATCTATAAGTATTTTCAGAATAGTTACCAACCTGCGACAGTAATGGATGTATTTTTTGAAAAATTTAAGCGACAGTTCACCTTCAACATGTTCCTCGGTAATTTGTCCAGCATTCATGTGCAAACTTAGAATGTGTTTCGAGAGCATGTCGTCTCTTTTTAAGTCGTGTTCGTCTTTTACAATGAATATCATGTCAAACCGAGACAAAATTGTTGGCATAAAATTAATGTTGTCGTCAGTTTGAGAATCATCTTCCCAGGTACCCTTTACGGGGTTGGCTGCTGCAAGAATGGAACATCTTGTGTTTAAGGTCGTTGTAATACCAGCTTTGGCAATTGAAATCGTTTGTTGTTCCATAGCTTCGTGAATTGCCACTCGATCATCTTCTCTCATTTTGTCAAACTCATCAATACAAACTACTCCGCCGTCGGCTAACACCATCGCACCTCCTTCCATAACGAAACTTCTCTTTAAAAAAAACACAAAAATAGCATTTATTTAATTACGTAGTTTTACTAAAGCTTAAACATGTAACATTTTTATTACCGTGGAAGGATCTCTGTTGACAGAAGCAGTCAAACCAGCAGCAGAGCTACCCTTTCCAGAAGTGTATATTCCAATTGGCGCAACTCGTTCGACGAATTTCAGTAACTGAGATTTCGCAGTACCAGGATCTCCAAGCATGAGAACGTTGATGTCACCACGACGACACAACCCATCTGGCAATCTTTTACGTGAACCACCGAACAACAAACAAGCAATGGCTTTTTTCATATCCTCGGCTCCATATATACTTGGGGCGACACTTCGGGCTATTCGTTCGTAAATATCAGGTTGGCTGGCCAGGCGAACGAATTCCTCCTCTTCTTGGGCAGTATAAGTCGGATGGATGGCTATCAATCAACAAATTTCACATTAGCAATCTATTGGAAATTGATTTCACTTTTAAACTTATTACAAACTTAATAATGTTGATTCAAAAATCATTACATGTTCCACTTTCATCATCATCTCTATGAATTCCTAGAACACGAAGATAAGGCGTTCGTACTCCAGTGGAAGAATTTTCCTTGCTGCCAGATTTGCTGGTCTTGTTGACTTTTTTGATACAATATATTCCTAAAACGACTACTTTGTTTCCTGGCATGACTCTGTCGCATAGATAACGTTCGCAATACATTTGCAAATGGCGAGGCATCTCTCCCTGTGGAACGGATTCTGTAAGTTCTTGAAGTTTAACGGTTTGGTAATCCACGCACTTGCATTTGTCAGGATCAATGAAGTAAGGGTCTAGTGGACAAGGATTGGGTCCGTTGTTGTCTCTAGAATTATATTTTTTGTTTAACAGTGAAGCCATTTTTAAATATCATATTCATTCAAAAATATTTAAAAAATACTTACGCTGCACATTTTCGTGGGAACATGTATCCTTCGAGACCAGGTTTGATGATTATATCAGATTTCGTATCCTTGCAATTTCGACATTTGATAGCAATTTTGGATGCTTTCGATCTGATATAAGATGCTGAGATAACAATACCATTGATTTTCACGATTCTTGAAACGTCGCTGGACTGAAAACAATGTTGTTTGACAAGATTTAGTTTCTTAGACATAATTATAAAATTATTCCCCCAACTTTTAACATGAAAACGAAAGAAATTAAAAAAAAGATTAAATTATAAAATGAACCTTGATGTTTCTGAGCGTCGTAGAATTTCCTTCAGAGGACAGCAGCACTTGGATATCCTGAACAACTGTCTCATCTTCAGGTCTTGGAGTTGTGACTTCGTCTGCCACTTTCTTCGCTGCTTCCTCAAAAACTGGCAGATATTCCGTTGGTTCTTTGTACACTTTTTCAGCAAGTGTCTCGTCGTAAGCTGCCAAATCCTCCAAATTGACATCAACAAAATAATTACCTTGATTATAATTGAGTTTCAAAGCGTTTCTAAAAAGCAATAACAATAATGATAATTGAAAACAATCATTTTTTCAACAATGAATAAATCAACAAACCGAAATTGCAGTAAAAGAAAAAATTGTACCTATATTTGTAATTGAAATTTCCCTCGTGAAATTCTCGGAGAAAATTTCTGAACTGTTTTCTGGCTGTACTTTTTTCATTGCTATCAATTCCTACATCCATCATAGGGTCAGAAAAGAAAATGTTCGGACTGTCGAATCCATCCATGATGAAGGGTTAATTTAATTTCACTACTTTTCTTGAATTCAACGTGCAATAATAAAGAGCACCCAACACTTGGAGTACAGTGGTCACGCGAAACACACACGAAAAACGGCAAATAATATTCGAAAGTTTGTCCTCGCCGTTGGGAGAAACCCAGTTGTCCAGTTTTGGCGCGGGTTTTTCTCACGCCGGTTGCAGATGCTAAGCGTTGTATTTGTTTGATCAGAGATGGCGCAACTGAAGATCGCGCTAAAAATTTGAATTGGTGTAAGAGTTGACTTGTATCCCTTGAATGACAATGAAAGATTAATGAACATTATTGCTCATTTGCTATATTATACAAATTAAAATTGCTTTATAAAGATGAAATTGGAATTACAAGTTGAAATTAAAAGACTAAGGAAACATTACAAAATGTATTTTTATTCACTTATCAGCATTGACATTTTCACCTGGTATACAAAATGGTCAGTATAAAAATGATTGAAATAATATTTAAAGTAGAAAAAATGATTATAAATTTCATTTGTTAGGATTAAAATGTTTTTTCAGTCCTGTCCAACACTTGTTGTAATCACGGTCTATTTTATTACAGATATTGCTAGCCCACTTTGTAACTGTCATACTATAATAAGTTTCGAACATGAAGGCTTGAGTGCCATCCGCTATGCGCTCAGGCTGCAATGTCGTATTCGATGCAGTTTCAAAGCACTTTGCATCTGGACCATGTGGCGTCATGATGGAATGTAACGATGCGCCGCCTGGTTGAAATCCTTCTTCCTTCGCTTCATAAACTCCTTTGATCAATCCCATAAATTCGCTCATGCAATTACCTAATACAACAAAAAATACATATATTAAACAAATAGTCATCTTTTGAAAAGTACAAATTGTTACTTAGTAGATTACTTAGTAAAAGAAGAGGGGATACTTTAGTTTTTGCAATAAAATGGATAGTTGAAAAAAAAAAAAAAAAAAAAAAGATAAGAGAAACCGGTGATGTTGTTTGATTGATTCCAAGACACACCGTCGGATGAGAAAAATTTAGAATTTTCACCGGAGATTCCACCGCGAAGGAGCGTAATTTGCGCCAGCGCTCTTCTGGAACGAAGACACGCGGTTGACCGAGCGGCATAAGTGATCGCGCAAATATAATCATAATGATCAAGCGGCAGCAGTGAAATGACAGATCTCAAATAAAACGTCACTTATCGCGCAATTATTCAATCGATCTTACTTTTTATACCAACTACTGCTCTCATTTCGCGTTGACACTTTCTAGGAAAGTTACGTATCAGTACAAACATTCTTTTCATCGAATGATGATATTAAACTAATATTCATTTTTATAAAAAGTTAATGGTAAAAAGAAAAAGGAAATCTACTGACGGTGATAGTACGGAGGTCGAAAAGTGTGTTCCTGTACGGACCATCTCGGTGGAAAAATAACAAAGTCAGCTATCGCAGTTCCTGGTTTATCTGACGGACACGTTAAAACCGTGAAGATGGAAGGATCCTGTAGAAAACAGTAAATTGAAAAACAAATTTATTAATATATAATCACAAACAAAAATTTATAAACGGTAAGCGGATACCATAAACGGCTCACAAATATTTGAGACTTGGGAAATAATTTATCTTATTTACATAGAACCATTTACAAATTTGTATTTGACAAAGTTAAATTGAAGATAAAGAAAAACTTTTTACACAGTGATCGAACGAGACGGAATTGATGACCATGAATTTGTCGAGGTCATATTTGTATGGCACGTAGTTTCCATGCCAAGCGACGACGTCAAAGGGACTATGATTTTGTTTGGACGAAAATAGTTTGCCGTGGTATTTGCAAACGATTTGGAACGGTGCCTGTCTATCCTCGTAGCACGCGACCGGTGTGAGAAAATCGCGTGGGCTGGCAAGACCGTTCGCGCCTGAAAACAACATTGCATTTCACTTGGCGTATCTTCGTTTTTCTCGTTCGCATCAACGTTTATGCAAACAAGCAGCTCTGAGAAATGCCTGCATGACAAATGAGGATCCGCAATATTTATTATCGCGGAAAATCATATCTCTCGTGATGAGATACGGTCACATTGTGTAAAACGTATTACGAGATCCTCGTCATTGTCCTCAATCAATGAGAACAATCGAGCCGAATTTTTGTTTTCAGCCGCTGAAACGTTTCCAACTTGTACCTATCGGTCCCAGGTTGGGTAGTTGGAAATGGTTGTCGAAAACTTCCAAGATGTAACCTCGCGAGGGTCCAAAAACGGAAACGGAGAACCTCATGCCTCTCTGCACCACGCAGATCTCGTTCGGCTGAACTTTCATTTTGCCGAACTCCGTGGTTATCAGCAACGGCCCAAGTTGAGGAACTGAAACGATAAGATTAATAGAATTTTATAGTAAAGTATATGGAGGAAGAGTCAGTGCACCAGATGAAATTAAATGAAAGAATTGCGTGCAATGATTTTAATCATTGAAATAAACTAAGCTGCGTGCGTTTTCTCACCTACGAGAAAGTCTCCATCGGAATTGCAAAATGCCTTATCTCGCATTGATGAATTGCATAGGTAAACATGCACCGCTACGCCGGAACGAACGCGAGCATCGCCTGCCCCGCAGATCGTGTACAAGCCTTCGACCAAGTCCACTTCCGGTTCTTGCCGAGTCGGCACTTCGAACTGTTTCCATCTCAACTGAAACCACACAGAAGAGTCAAGTATATCCACCCCCTCTCATAATTTTATTCGTCGCTCCACAATTTTTTCTTTCACAAAAATATAAAAAATCTACTTTCAAAAGTAATTCTCATTAAACAAAATATATCTTTTTGAAAAAGTATATATATATATATATTTTGTACACTACGCCATCACATTTCTAGTTGATTGAAGGTTTTTGATTCACTATGATTTATTCACTTTCAGGTTTGTAAAAAGTGACCTAGCGTGGTCGTGGTTTTACTTTTCTCCGATATTTATTCTAAGGTGGTAATATTGCCAGCGCGCGATATCGAAATGAAACTCGTGTTGTGGTTACCTATTTATTGAACAAAAAGTATTGTTTTTACAGCTTGATCAATTTCATTGTGATGTATAAATTGGAAACTTTTGTATCAAACGTTATTATTATGGCATTATCATACCATTATGTGTTATTATTTTTCATCACGAAACATAACTGCGGTGAATCCTTTCGCGTGCAATTACGAACATTTTTTTATGTTATACATGTTTGTATAATAGTGTTGTTGTAACACCGTAGCATGTTAACGATGATTTTATATATCTTTATATGTATGGTTACAAATATGTACATATGTTTGTTTTTAATTTCATGTTTTTAATTTTAATGTTTGAAAATAATTGATGCAATACACACCTGATTAGGATTCGGAGGAATTTGATCCCAATCGTGGGTCAGATGAACACTCACATCATCAAGTGGCTCAAACAACTCGTGCACCACAGACGGTCTTATCCGGTACAACCAGGATCTTTTATTCTCATTCCGAGGCACTGCACCATCAAAGAGAAATTTTTCTTAACAATGCTTCCGCTGTCCAAGGAAGTTAGTTACACTTTTGCATACTACACTTCGTAATAATTTCACGTTTATAATTTATTTTATAATTAGTAGCAAACACTTTATTAGTTTCGCTACAGAGATTTGAACTGTTATCATGACGTTTTTATTTTTGTTTCAGTTTGAAGTTTGAAGATTAAATAGTCGAAACAAATGTGACATAAAAAAGAATTAAGCGATTATGACTAAAGAAACTGACAGGAAAACGAATTTGTAAGGAGTAAATAAAAGTTTTACCTGTGAATGCGGTGCCCGACAACTGTTCAGCATATAAGCCATAGGGACACTTTTGTGGACTGTTCTGACCAAGAGGAAGTGCGCCAGGGCAGCGTTTATCTTCGCTGGTGAACTCGCATCCGAAACCGGAGAGATACTTCGTCAATGGAAAAACACCAAATTTTATACAAAACGTTGCGTAACTATCAAAGTATGATTTTTATGTTACATTATCATTTCTATCAACTTTGATAAACTTAATCTTTTTATAACAAAAAATTATAATTTCTTAGAAGATGCAAATAATTTGAAATATAAGAAGAATACTCAAGCACCTCTAATTGTTCGGTCATGCTGCAGGGGTTGCTTCCTGGACGGATCTAGGCATCTGAGCGAATATTTGCGTTTTATAAGTTAAGGTGCCAAGTCGTTTAAACATTACGTAACATGTTTACGACAATCGCGAGCCAATAGGATGTCTCGATTCAGAAGGCAGGTCTCCATATCACGGTCCGGTTTGCTGATATCCACCTCCAATATCCTTGACAGGTCGTTGTCGCACGAGCTCCATAGAGAAAACATCTTCTGGAAAAGATTCGTTTCATTAATTATAATGAACTAGGGATAGAAATCAATGTGGACAATTAATTGGCGAAAACTAATCTTGTTCTCAGGCCTTACGATCATTTTTTTCCAACTTGTGGAATGTTTAACGATCGTGATCAAGCTATAATGTATGCCAATGTTTTTTTCCACTTTGTTTTCAGAATTTAGACTGGATTCTACAGGATTCAAGTTTTCGTTAATCCAGAGAGTTTTGCAATTAAAATCGAGTCGATCAAATTTGTTTTTTTTTCTCTAAATTTATTTCCATCGCTGTTCTGTTTCTTGAAAAGTTTTAAGTCTTGAGTTGTTTTATTTTTTTGTGTATCAGACAAAATATGGAACTAAATGTACTTCATAAACGTAACGATGCATTCTAAAAAAACCTGTAAGAAATGTTCCAGTGATCGAGAAATTGCTCTGAAAATTAGTTGAATTATCGTAATTAATGTCATGTTAGAACGTTTTTTTGTAATTGCATAATTATCTCAGAGGTAATTTGCGACCAAAACCGTGTTTTCTTGCGCGTTAAAAATTTCATCCGACAAAAAAGTTGCGAAGAAATTTCTATTCTTCACCTTGAGCACCTATCGGTTTTGCACCACAATTTTCGTGAGGTAAATCATCAAAAATCGATGTGCCTCGTGACGTAACGTAATGTTCTTTTTATTATCATAATCATATTGTAATCGTGATTGCAAAACTTTATTGAAATTGCAAAATCTGTTCATAAAAATAGGATGTAACTAAATTGTAACAATGATCGTGTAAGTCGGTCAGTGCATGCAACTTTTCGTTCACGGACAAATTGGCCGAACCGCTGATGCATCGCTAATGCCATTAAATGATAAATCAAGTCGACAATATTTTTTCTCAATCGAAGCGTTGCGTCCCCAAATAAAATTTAAACTCTCACGATAAAATTGTGTAAAGCTCTTACCTACATCATTTTGGATTCCCATAAATTTTATGACCGCAACATTTTGACAATTATTTCTCATGTTTTATAACAAAACTGAGTGAACATGAATCGCAAACCTGTTATTGTTACCAGATATTCGTTACAAAATATTAATTAATAATTCAAGAGAGTAAGAAATATGATTGAATCTCATTAATCTATTGACTTGAAGAAACAAAAACATGTTTTGTTTACACATCGCGATTGTAATTTTTTTCAAAAATGTTTTGTCGACTCGTCTTGATTTCTCGTTTGATATTTTCCGTGACATCTTAATTAAGTAATTTTTTTAGCGCACCATAAATTTTAATTTAATGAACAACTTTCCATCATTTCTTATACGGTTGTAATTATAGTTTTACCGACACGCTGACAACTTGATTTTAAAAGTCAAAAACGTTAAGAATCAATATTTTGTAAGAGCTATAAAAGTTAAATAAAAATAAGTCACTATTATTTATTTGTGGCGAAAAATATTGTTTTTATAAAAAGGGGGTTTTAATTAAATCGAATACGTTGTGTGCGACTTTCTATGTGTTTTTTCTGTTCGTCCTGATCGAGGCAGTTGCTCCGTGGATTGTCGGTGATTTGTCAGATGGTTGCGCTATCAACTTCGCTGTCAAAGACGATACAAAGAAACTCACAGTCGGCAAACACGTCTTCGTACATTTAAGAACAGTTACGCACTAGAATTTTCCATCTTCGAGAATACGGGGATTGTCGGCCCACTAGTAAGTCTTTTTCATAAAAAAATAAGTTTCGCAAAAGGCCCATATTTCTCGTTCCGGTCTTGCCAAACAGGCTTCAAATTTTTATCCGATACATTATAGCTATTTGATTGGAATAATTTAGACCTCCGTTTGAGGTTCAAGAAAAAAACAATGTTTACTGCAAGAAATAATATCATTTATTTAAAAATTTAATCGAGCAGTCTTGTAATTTGTTTGGTCGTAAAGTTGTAGAATTTTCTGGAGTGAACGGAGTTGCAGAAAATGCAAGGAAGAGCCGAGTGTTTACAGTTAAGAGACGCGGTGAAAGATAAAAATGCTTAAATTGTCCTATAAGCTTGTGGCGATGGAATATTTAATGAGACTCGGAGTTGACGCATTACGCTCAAATAACTTTCTCGCGTCAGTTTCCTTTCTTTTTTTCGAACATAAAAAATATAAGAAGTTAAAGGGAAACCCGCGAGATGGAGGTTTCTCTCTCTCTCTCTCTCTCTCTCTCTCTCTCTCTCTCTCTCTCTCTCTCTCTCTCTCTCTCTCTGGGTGAAGGTCGTATTAGAGGTTGCCCTTTTTATACGGTTGGGATTGCACGATTCATTCAAATTAATCAATACGATCCAATTTATTCTAACGTGTAGTCAATATATACAATAAAATCCGAATTAAAATCAATAAATTTAATTTGGAACTTTAATGTCATTCATGCATTATTGAGAGAAAGGAAAAAGTTCAAATTTAAAAATAATTCAAATTTGTGCAAATGTTTTAGCAAATAATTGAAATGCATGCAAATATGATTTAATTGAAATGGAAACTGGTCCAATTGACAAATATCAAGCTCGAAATTAAATTTGAGTGAAAGGTATATTGCCAGTTCGGATAATTATCATAATGTTCCTACATGTCAAATCATATAGAAATGTTTCAAAATAGGCAATTCGGCAATTCACAAAAAATTCACTTCCGTATCAGTGGACATATTTTTAAGTGCAACTACTCAATTATTACAATAATTTCACTAGCTAAAATAGTAGAATGCAACCGGTCGAAAGTTCGAGTGCCCTATACCGGAATGGCAACTTTTCGTAAAAATGTCATACGACTTATTATATGCAGGGCAAAATGTAGATACGGCTTAGTCGCGTTTAGCACCTCACCCAGTTGTATCATGCGTGAATTTTCGATTATGACGCGCCTCGTTCGCGTTCTTAGCCGAATTTTTAATTCCGAACATGACGCGTCAGATCACGAATCACTCGTGCAAGTGACAACAGCCAGTATTGGTAATTCGAGTATTGTCGCAGACGCGACTCAGTCGAGTCTACATTTTGGCGTGTGCGAGATTACCTTTTATCGTGCAGGCAAATGGAATGCAATTAAAGTAGATTGATCGTTTGACAAAGTGTAACATTGTTTTTTCATGAGACCAAGTTTAAATTGTTTCGAACCGTGTTTTCAAATGAGACCATTCAAAAAAATCACGTGAAATATCCGAAAATTGTTAAACAATATAAACTTGGTCTCAGGAAAATAATATTTGTATTATTTCATTTTTGAAGGAAAGCTTACGCCGTTATACAAACGTATCTTTTTTCATTTTAATACTTCCAGTTCTAAGTGTTGTAATTGACGCAAGAACTCATAATTTACAAGCAGGTTTTTCTTACGAGTATAATGGATATGATTTGTATCCTAGTTTTAGTTTGTTCCTCTCTGTAACAAATGTTCAAATACCAAAAAACAATTTGGCATTTTAAACAATGATGAGCAGAAATACATTTTACTCTCAGAAATAAAAACAAAAAATTGATACATTATAATGGTGTATATTATAAATTAACGCTAAAACTTGGACTGAAAAGCGTTTGTTGGTGTGGCGGCCGCAAACGGTGGGAGAGAATCGGTCAGAGCGTCGCAGCGACTTGGTAAGCTGCCGGCAGTCTGACGGATTGAGCGAGCAGGTGAACTAAACAGTCCGCGTGGAGTCCCGGTCTAACGCTTTTCCGCGCCTCTTTAGCGGTGAAGAGAGTTCGTTGTCCGCGAAACCAGTGTCAATCTGTGAAACAGTGAGAAGTGCTTCTCTACCATCAAGGATCATCTTGAAATAAATTTCTCCTTTTTTTTTTATTTGTGTGTTTGTCCCTTAAGCTAAAATTGTTCTGTGATTGGATGGATTTTATCTTACTTTGGATTTTGGTTCCCTGCTGAAATTCACATTGAAGACCGGTCGCACAAATGCAACACGGAAATGCAATTTCTACGCATGGATTCGACTGTTAGTGAACCGTAAAACTCGTCCTAAAAAACAACCTGTGCGCAGGTACTGTCACGCTCAGGTATGCGGTTTGCATTTCGCTCATTGTAATCAATCAATTATACAAATTATAAAATTCTTCATACCAACAAATTCATCGTAATTTTTTCCCACTGACCTTCCTTTTCACACCTATTCAAAAGAAAAATTAAAACCTTGTTATAATAATCCTAACTCTTTACGATTCATCGAAAAAAACGATCGTTTAAATATAAACATTAGAATTTAATGATGCGTAGCAAAAAGTGACGTTTCATTTTAAAACTTTTTTTCCTCATTTTTAAAATGGTTCAAAAGTGGTGGACAAAATAAAGCACTATGTTTTAAAATGAAATGCAACTTCTGCTTTGATATCTAAATATCCTGATGAAGATAGTGAAATATGTTTCAACGACGCTTAGAAAAATAATGCCTCATTGAAGACATTACTTTTGGTGGTAAAAAATAATTGAAAAATTGTTCGAAAATGAGGGTAAACTTTGCACATTTTTGTCAAAGATAGATGACTAAAACGTAACACGAAATCAGATTGGCATGTAGTATTTGACGTCCGCGAAGATTTCTATTAGAAGAACAGTTGTCTTGTGGTTGCATGCTACACAAGAGAATTTTCAGCCGCATGAACTCGCTTTTCTTCCAGATAGTCGATCGTGAATTAACGCGGTAAAAGTTTCGGAATTTCTGCTCGATGTATCTAATTAAGCTCAAGGGTTTTTTCCTGGCTATTTGTACTAATTTTGTATACTTTTTTATTACTTCAATATCACTTTGTTGACAAACGTTTTTATGAAAATTACACAATTTGGTTCGTTTATTTGGATAGCCTTTTTTTAGAATTTGATAGAACTTTTTATTTGTTTATGAGAAAAATTATCGGGTCAGAAGAATGAACAGGCTAATACGATTTGTTTAGTGAGGCAAGACAAAAAGTGGGCTGAATAGATATACCGTGTATTTCTTACGCGAAGCTGTCGTGAAGTGGGAAGTAGGTTGCGACTACGGGATCCGAGGTGCGTTGATCTCGCTGTGTTAAATGTGCAGAGCTGCTGATAATGCGGATCATACAGTGCTTTCATCATTAACACGAAACTGCCAACACTAAATCAAACATCCGATTTCCTCTTTTGTTTTTAACACACCAATTAAAATCTCCAACCCAATTCCACTTTTTTTATTGATAATTTTTTGTATTTTATTTCATTCAAACAGTTGATAAATTAGTCTGGTTTAGAATTATAAATAATTAGATCTCGTGTAGAATTGTTTATAATTTTATATAAAAAAATTTTATATGAAACCTTATAAAATCATGTGGAACCATATATGAAAGCATATAAAAACTATAGATTGAATCGTGCATGAAACCATATATGAAATTACATATAGATTTGCAGATTAAATTGTATATGAGATCACGCGGAAGCATATCTAACTTTTTATACTTTTTGGTTAATAATTAAAAAATAATTGATACGAATTGATTACACTGGGATGTGATGAGAACGTAGAGTTCTTTTTTATGGCAAGTAAAAGTTAATGTATAGAAAAATCACATCACTTATGTGCGAGACATGTGATGCGAAGTGTATCTTCGAAATAGTCCGATTCATTACCGGTGTTTCATTGACGAGAAAAATACCTTGCGTTTGTGCATTATCCGCTTTATAATTTTTCTGTTACATTTATTTTCGTGTCATGAGAACGCTGTAACACTTTTAAATCGTCGCTCATATAACAGGCTCTGATAAACAAACATTTTCATTTATCGATTGCAAATCGCTCCTTAAACTTATATATGGATATGGATATATGGATATATCCACGTGTAGATTTTCTTGAACTTGAGAGTTGAGTTCACCAAATTTTTTAAGTTAAATTGAATGAATTTTCTATATTCCACGTTGCTATACGAAGTTGAATGAGACAGAAATATATTGTTCACGGTGTAGGAGAAAAACAAAATTAGTTGTACGATATTACGATACATTTGACGAAAGTTAAACTTTTGTTACATAAAGTCAAACTTTGTGCTACGAAAAATACAGCACTTTCTTTTAATTGTTTTCCACATCTATAACTTTTACTCTTTTTCTTTTATTTCTTCAACTAATTGTATTAATCCAAAACTTTTACCAAATTCACTTTCATCTGTTCTAGTTGATTTCGTAATAATACACCTCACTCTTCGAAAATTGCCAAATAAACGCTGAATAAAAAGTTGTTGAATATTTGAAGAAATGATAAATGAATGATGGAATGACATCCCATGTAAAGATTACATATGTAACATATATGATGGCATTCATAGATGTTTGTTTATGTTGCATTTTGCATATATGTTACATGTACTGTACTTGTTGCATATATGATCGCATATATGTGACATATATATGACATATATGCTAAATTTCACCTGGGATATGTAATGGAAAAGTTAAATTTGTAATTACAGATTTAAAACTATTTGATTGGACGTAATTATTTAGATGAATTCGTTATTTTCAAGTAAAACTGATCTGAACAATGTGTGACTGCTGCACAATGCGATCGCCGTTTTTGGTCTGTTCTAACGAGATCATAGATTTCACATTCCATTCCGAATTCAGTGAAACTTGGCGAGTGAAGTGTGCGATTATTTTGCAAATTGTATTGTTTTTATAACGCTGAAGTAATTAATTGTCATACTTTCAAAGACGGCTGGCGAATCCTCCTTAAACGGTTGTCGCAACTTCACTTTATACAGTTACAAACAAAAATATCATCCTAATGTAGTTTCGTTTTATTTCAAAAACATCATCCAAACTGTAATTTTTTCAATTAAATTTCAAATTTTTTAACAAACAATTGTCCAGTATCAAATACCTTCTTCTTATTGATTGCTGTCATGAAGATTATATATTATTCAACTCAAAAATATTTCCGAGTCGTCCTTCACCCAGTTGATCGAAGAACATGCCACCGGAAGTGATGCAATAGGACATATGCGAAGAGAAAGGACGCACATGAATTTGCGACAAGAAAGAAAAAAAAGTTGATGTCAGGCGTAAAACGAATTTCATTTTTAAATCTCATTTCTCTTTAAAATTGTGGAAATTGATTTCACGCTGATGCTTTCGACGGTTCGAGTCATCGCACTACAAGTTTCGGAGAAATTTTGGTTCAAGTTTAATTGAGGAACACTTCTGTCATTTCGATAGTGAAATTTCAGAATCCAAATAAATTAATTTGAACAAAAAAAGGAATAATAATAAAATGAAGCCCACTTTGCTGACAGATTTTGTAGTTCATAAATTTTAAGAGGTGATTACAATTTTTCCACCAAAATAAAAAACCAACTTGAAATGAGAATTTAAAAAAATTTTCTACATATACTGCGAAAATTGTTTTATACGACGACATAAATGAGGCCTTTATGAAACATAAATTTGATGTATATGGCAGCATGTATTGACCATTAATAAAGCAATATATTCATTTTTTCTTGGGAACTTCTCATTTTCCGTAATACAAATTTCTCAAAATGTAGATGTCGCATCGTAAATATAATCAACTGCAGTGTTATTCCCTGAGTGAAAGTCTAAATCACTTTACGATCCTACTTCACAATTGTATAACACTTTCTGTCCTGACCTTGTAATTCAGTTGCGAATTCAATGTCATGAAACGCCATCTGCGATTTTCAGGAGTTCCTAAATCTTGATAACAAAATGAATTTCTGCTTCTTTTTTGTTTTTTTTTGTTTGTTTTTTTTTTTTTTTTTTTTTTTTTTTTTTTTTTTTTTTTTTTTTTTTTTTTTTTTTTTTTTTTTTTTTTTTTTTTTTTTTTTTAATTTGAGACATTTTTTTGCAAGTCAGATTAATTTTGCATAGAAAGTTGAACCGATTGAATTACGGAATGTAAGGACTGTGTGAGATCTGTGTGAAAGCGTCCGTTTTCGTTGTAATTAGAAGTCGTTCAGCATCAATTGTGGTAACTTGTGGTACAAATTGCAGAATGACAATTAGAAACCACGATTACACAATTACCCTTGTCATGTATCAGTTTTTAAAACACTTTGTGAATACAATTTGTACAATCACTTGTGTTTCGGTTAAACCTGCTTGGCTCATCAAACTTGCGTTTGACAGTTTTCCTATTTAATTGCGAAAAAAAACATTCATAATCTATAACTGAGAGATTTAAATTAAAATTTCAATTCGAGTTGAACAATCTATATGTTTTGTTTTCAGAGGAAGTTCAAGAAAAATTGTTCTGATGTCAGAACTGTTACACAAGACCGATTCAATTCGGATTGTGCTGAAAACATGAGCGATGCGACTACATGCAGTTGTGTAAACAGTTCCATCGAAAAGGTCATTTTTCATATCAATCATCAAACTTAATTAATAAGTCAGTTTCATATTTCGAAGCAATTTATCACAATCGAAACTAACTTTCATATTCATCCCAACACCATTGAAACTAATTTTCTCAAATTCAATTTCAATGACCCTTTCAAAAGGTGTGTTGAAACATGAATGACTAAAACTTTTTTTTTCTGCATTCGGAATTAATCTGTACAGTAAAAAAAATGTAAAACAATGTTAAAAAGACCGCAGAGTTAGACGAATATACAAGTGAATGAGAGAAAATTTAAATATTGAAAGTAATACATCGAATTAAATAGAATGAATAACAAAATAAACATAAAATTATAAATTACAGTGTTCTCTGCGAAGCTGCAGCATGTTTCAAGAACCATTTTTTTTGCATCCACCTGGGACGCGACCGCGCGATGGAATTTACATAAACCCGATGAGCGCGTACATCGGCGAGCCGCCGAAGCCGAAGGACTCAGAGTCTTTTTATCTGCACAGTCCACACGATCTTGTCTACACCAGAATCACGCATCTTTTCAGCGACAGCGAAAAATCTCGAAACGGCGAACTTGCTGATAGGAAGGATGACACTCTGACGGGTAAATGATGGTTTTACATTTTCATTAAAAATTAAGGAAGAAAGAAAAAGAGGAACAAACAATGACAAAGTAAACGCGTAATTTTATCACATAATTTCAATCACTCGCTGGCTCTTGACTTTCATTTTTATGCGAAAGTCAAGTTCAAATCAATCACCTCACTGAACTCGCATTTTACAATTTTTTATTTTTGTTCGATTCAATTTCATTTAAATTATTTACGTTCAATTTAATTATTTATGCTCAATGTTTGTTTCGGTTCAAGTTCACTCTATGTTTATTTGATCTATTTCCAAATTATCGTCAAATCATAAACGAAATCAGTTATGAATTACGAGTAATCGGTTAACTGCTCTGAGTTTTTTTTCTTCAATGTCTCCATCGATAGTGTTTATCGTGAAGGCATCGATAGACATCGATAAGTTGAGATAATGAGTCAGATTCCTTTACCCGTGCATTTGACGCAACAAATAATACAACCCCGATTATATTACTCTGTCGACGCGCACAGTGCGAGCCTTCAAACACCTGCGGACAGTGTTAGCGGGACTTGTGACAGCTTGCGATGGAGCAAAATTTATCACCCAATAGATTCACTGGTAAATTCACCCGAATCTTTCATATCTCTCTCGAAATTTTAAATTCAAAGTGTCCTCCAAACACGTTTCCTAGATGAAAATTATCATCGACTTTCACGTCTCCAACAATATCGAATCGATTGAAAAATTGGTTTCTAATTCCACCTGTCCTCCATTTTCAATAAAGAATATCTACTTGAGACATTATCTTAAGTTTTTTTGCATCGCGAGCGCGTTAAGCAATTGCCGTTTAATGCCTGTAATTCGAACGTATTGTAGCATAACAAAAGATAAGAAAAAAAAAGAGTCAGGAAAATTGTTCAGCAACTGGACGTTATCTGGACTGTAATCTCGAAAAAAAGTTTTTACTTTCTCCTGTGTTTACATTTCTTCCGCAGTTTTTTTCTCCATCTCCAATTAATTTGTCTCAGAGGGAGATGTAATTGCGTGGAATCGTAGTTCAATTACGTTTGGGTTTCAGTGAAAGTCGACGTGCACATCAATAATGGATCCTGCAAGACCAATGGAAGTGTCAATTCGGATTTGATAAAGGACAACGGAGAGCATGCCTACGAACAGATTTGCCTGCGCCAGGATAGTGATAGCGTGACCTCGAAAAAAAATTCTGATCATAATGGATCGGATGAAAGGTAGCCTAAGAGAAAAAGAAATTTCAGTTCAGTTAAATAACAATTTCTATATGATTTTATATATGATTCCATTTATTGGTGCATCGTAAATGAATTTCTATGTGACATCATACATAGCATCACTCATTTGATATTAAATTCATGTATATTTTCATATATGAAATTCCCCATGAATGACATATATACATAAAGATAATTATAGATTTTTTTCATGTTTTCATTTTTCGTTTGCAGTCGATCAAAAAAAAGTGATAGACGTTACAGCAGATCAAGCACAACGAGCGATTGTTCAAATATGAGCAGCGAAGTTCATTACTCGTCTTCAACTTCGACTCCGCCTCTATCCAGAAACAACAGTAATGAAAGAATTAATAAAAATCTCAAACCACCAGCAGTTCCTCCCGGTGAGTTAAAAAAATACATCTTTGAGTCATGACTTGTTTTATGTTTTCGACCGGAAGTGAATGCACTTTCGATATTTCAGAGAATCTCACAGCTATAAAACGAGTTGGCAACTTTTAATCCGGACCACTTATGAGACACGATTTCTGATTTTTTTTTTTTTACTTTTGCAGAGAGGACGATTAAGCAGGAAAGTGAGAAGGAGATCAAGCCCCCGAGCTCTGAACAAAGGCAAGTGGGTCGAACCATTCAACGTCATTAAGGGAAAATCGAAAGCTGCTGGCCAAAAATTGTTATGCCTCATTGAACATTCACCTTGAATTCTTGCAATTTTCTTAATTTTTATGTTTCTAGATGTTTTTTTTATTTAACTTTTATTTAACTTTAAGTATATATTATTTTTAATCAAGAAAAATGTAAAAATGGATTGTTATTGTTGTAATGATCATTATTACATAATTCGATTAAAAAGTTGATTGATTATAGATTTCTTTTTTTTTGTTGTGAGAGAAAACTTTCGGTGTATTGACTGCATTTTGTTTGATTAGAAATTGAAGATTATTGTATTACATCGACTGTTAAACGATTTAAAAACGAAAGTGAAAGAGGTGATGATTACTCGAGTATTTAGAGAATTATGTTTCATAAAATGATACATCTTGTTTTGATATAGAACTTTCGACAGAATTATATGGTTTTTCGATTTTCACTTTCTGGGTACAATTTGAAACTGTTGTTGAAATTTATCTGATTGTTTTAAATCAATTAAATTAACTAACTTGTTTAATTTGTTTTTCTATAGCATTGTGCGACCACCTCCACCTCCACCACCCCCTCCACCGGAAATTGAAGAAGTTCTTATAGTTTCTTCCAAACTTGTGATAGAAAATAAGAGAGATAAGGATGGAACAAACGCTGTACAAGAAGGAAAAAGTGAAATTATCAGTATTTCAGCAGGTAAGAATCATTCACGACTCAAATAATATTCAATCTAATGAGACCCAAAATCATCAACTTGTCAAATTAAATTTTTTTGAATGAAATAACATCAATTGGAGTTTGTTTGCAAATGAAGAAATTGTCGTTTGATAAAACCAAAAAGATTCAGGGTGAAGAACAGGAGATGGTCTTTAATTGGAACCGTTAGTGTGATAATGGATGCAATCATTACTAGACCACGGCACTCAGTGGGCATATAATATACTTACCTAGATTTCACTTGCACATCATTCTATATACTATCCAGTTTGATATTAATGAGCGACCATTCCCCTTCTCTGTCGCGGAACAGCGGCCAACAAGTCCGGAGCATCCCAGCCGGAAGTGGGTTCTGTCAGTTGCACGCCCGACGCCGACGAAAATAAAGCAGCGAATCAAGTCAACCACCTGATCAGCAAACACATGGTGCTACCGTTCATTCCACCCCAGTTCTCTCACAATGGCGATTCCAACACGCTTCTCAAACCCTCGGAGTACCTGAAGAGCATCTGCAAATCAAATGGCAAAAATAGTCTCTCAAAAGCCAGGTAAGAACTCAGTTTCTAATTAGGCAATTGAAAATATTGATTTCTAATTTTGTTTTCTAATTCCATCTCTACATTTGTTTGAATATGAATAAACATGCAAAGGCCTTTAAATTGTAGACATTTGATTGTTTCAGATCTGTAGATAATTTAGATATACATGTGAGATCTAGCGACGAGGAGGAAACGGCGAAAGAAGAAATTAAAAGTTCCCCATCGGGACCACCACCGCCGCCACTTCCCCCACTTCCCAAGAGTCGAGAAACTGTGGCGATTAGAAACTCGTCAGCAGCACCGGAAGCTGAATCGCCCAAGACGCCGCAACCATTAGCAACTATTAGCATACAGGATTTGACGAGTGTTCAGCTCAGGAGGACCAACAAGATGCATGCTACCAAGACATTCTCCGCACCGCCACCTAGAAGCGTTTCAATGACCAATGGTATGTTCAAAATAAAAGTTAGAACAAAATTAAGATTTGTCTAATAGAGAGACTAGAAGAAGTCATTATATTTTTTGGGTCTTTTCTTGCAGTTTCTGAAGCGTTCTTTGTCCAAAAGACCGATCTTATCGCTGAACTGAAGAAAACGAAAGACATCCCTGGAATCAAAAAACTTAAAGTCGAAAGAGCACAGGTGGAAAAAACGCAGGAACAAAATTTGATTACGGAAATTACTAAATCATTCAATGTGTCTAGCTTCGTGGATCAAGTAAGTACAACACATTACCGAGAAGAAAATGAACTTATATTTTAACATGGTTATAGTACCATTGTACTGTAAATCTATGTTGCAATTACAATTAACATTATTTTATTATGAATCTTAGATCCCAGAAAAAGACAGTTCTGGCAATTTGATACCAATCTGGAAACGTCAAATGTTGGCAAGGAAAGCTGCTGAGAAAGCCAAAAAGGAATTGGAAGAGCAAATTGCGAGAGAAAATGAAGAACGAAGACAAAAGGCCATACCTCCTTGGAAGAGGCAGCTTCTTGCCAAAAAAGATAGTGAAGACAAAAGGTCTGCGAGTTTTTGTATTGTTTACTCATCATTTTGATATTATTCACTGCAAAAAATATTGTTCTCGAAAAAACATTTTATAGTCACTTTTCAAACGTTTCAAAATGTTCTCCAAAATAAGGAGTTACAGTCTATTACAGTATATTAAAAAATCTTTCAACAATATCTAAAAAATTAGTGGTATAGCTAATTTTTTTGGAATTTTTTAGACCAAATCCAATATCCATGGTGACGTCGCCATCGGTTGCTCCAACTGTGAAAATCGAACCAATTGCTGCTACTGTGAAGAAGGAATTAGTCTCCACGTTAAGCGTCCCAGAAGTGACACCCAAAAAGGAGGAAGCTACTAAAGTGAACAATGAAAGTGTAAAGTTTAATAACAGCACAGACGACTCGGATGACGACAAGATAATTCCGTGGCGAGCGCAGTTAAGAAAAACTAACAGCAAGCTCAACATATTGGAATGACACAGTAACTGCCTTATTGTCGTTGTATAAAATGTATAACTTCGATGACTATGAAAAGTATTCACTTATCGTGTCCATTTTTTTTCTTTTCATTTTGGAAACTTTTATCTATTTTGTTTGAAGTTAAGTGGGTTTGTTGATGATAAGGCCACAGTTGTTTCATATATGATGACCATACAATTGTACATACAACTTAATTGTAAGAATTTTTGGCAATTATTTTTGTTTCAGTCATTTTATTTTTTTGTTTAATGATGAATATTGTGATAAACTGTAACTTGATTGACAAACAATCGTAATGGCAGTTTTTGAACTTTAACTTTTTAAAGTGTATAATCAAAACTAATGCAAATTCATTAAATGAAATGAATCTGTTTTTGTATTCGACGAAATCAGTAAATGTAACATTTGTTTTTGTGATTAAAAATTATGTTTTTTCTACATCATAAAATAAGATTTATTTCGATTAAGTAAGACTATAATTAATTCAGATTTAGATTCAATTAAAGACTTGTACTTTGATTGAAAGGCGATTGTAACAGAGTCTACCTGAAATGAAATTTGTGTCACAAGATAAAAAGACATCGCAACCTTTGTCAATTCTTTTGTACTTAGAAAGAGTAAAGAAATATAAGAAATAAAGATGTTGATAAAATTACGAATTTAAATTATTAAATAAATAATAAATACTAATCGGTGATACCTTATACTTTTGTGGCTGTATAATGTTTACAATAAATCATCATCAGTGAATGATATAGATCTATAACACTATCCAATGAATGGCATCTTTTTTAAATTGATTATCATTTGAACATCTAAAAACAAATAAAAAACGATCGTAGCAAAAAAAATTTAAACAAACTATGATTATTGAAACAATAAAAGCATTTTTTACTTACCTACATATTTACTCTTTTTTAAAATGCTATTTACTTGTTTGTCTTCATCTTTATAATTAATTAGTTTAAAAACTAATTTGTCAACGTTAATGTTCTAAATTAAAGGATCCAACTGATTCTTGACCGACAACTGATAAGTTGAGTTATGTTTCAAGTTTTATTGTGAACGCGACAGGTGGCGCTACCTACTCAAACACCAATACGATCACGAAGAATCCTTTCAAAAAATGTCGGCGCCGTATGACGTGTAGTCTGCATAGTGCAGTGTTGGTCACATACGATTTATAAACAAGCATTCTTCCGGAAGATTTTGAGTTTGCTCCATGAATAATGGAGTACCTAAAAAGTGGTTTAAAATCCGTTTTGGGTGCTCCTCCACCTGGAAACCAGCCCTCGGCATTGGAAACGGTATTGACTAATTTTTATATGTGTCACACCGGGATTATATGGTCTATCGAATTTGACAACTGTCATAGTAATGCCAAATACATCTTGTTTCGACAATTCAGAAAATATAATAACTAAACTATAAAAAAAACTAGCCACATCAAGAAATAATAATAAAAAATCAAATTAAAATTATAACAATTTGTTTAAATATTTTTTTAAATAGGTTTTTTTAGAATTTATAATATTCTTAACAATCAATTTAGCAAATAGATTATAACATTATATTGTTCATGCGTTTGTTTATTTAAAGAAGAACACAGATGTTTAAAATTTATTTAGTTAACAGCTGTCGGATTTTAGGTCAATGACAATAAAGAGTGTTACAATTTATAACTTCGTTTTAATGTAAAAATATTTAATTTGTCACATTACTAATAAAAAAATTTTTTTTTTTCAAATTACAAATTAATATTTTGTAATTTTCCTGAAGTTTATAATCTTGTTATAAAATTCTGATCAAATAATACAATTATTTTGAATCGTTATCTTATCATTTTATATTTCACAAATGAATGTAAATTTTGTATGACTTTTTGAAAATGATTTTCAATTAATTGAATTGCTTTTAGGTTGAAAGACTTGTAGATAGAGTGAGATCTTCCACGCTTTTGGATGACAGACGAGATGCCTGTCGAGCGCTCAAAGCCTTATCGCGAAAGCATAGACTGGAAGTTGGTGCTCTAGGAATGGACAGCTTAAAACAAGTATTAGAAATGGACAGAACCGATTGCGAAATCGTCGGATTAGCTTTGGACACTTTGTGCAATGTTACACATCCTACACCTTTCGACGG
The DNA here is from genome assembly GCA_030523145.1 of Trissolcus brochymenae. NCBI lineage: Eukaryota > Metazoa > Arthropoda > Insecta > Hymenoptera > Scelionidae > Trissolcus > Trissolcus brochymenae. The sequence continues at coordinate 122,981 of JAQQRF010000373.1, forward strand.
GGAAGGTAATTAGTTATAAAAATATTATATTATTTATAAAAACATAAGATTAACAATCTAATAATTTCAACATTTGTTTCCGCAGCTGAAAAATATGGAACTGAAAATACCATCGGGGAGGAATTCTCGGAAATTTTCATAAAACAGCCAGATAGCGCTGTAATGGTTTTAGGATTCCTCGAGGAATTTGATTTCAGAGTCCGATGGCCGGCTCTGAGACTGCTCCACAACTTATTAACAAATAAAACAAAGGAGATTCAAGAGATTATCTTGGTCAGTCCGATGGGTGTATCCAAACTCATGGATTTAATAGAAGATAGCAGAGAAGTGATCAGAAACGATGTAAAAAATTGGAACTGACGTTAAAAGCTTGCAGAATTTTGTTTTCAGAATATTTTTGAAATTTGTGTTGAATTCATTTTTCTTAGGTTCTCTTGGTTTTGATTCACCTAACGAAAGGCAATCCGAACATCCAAAAAATAGTTGCTTTCGAGAATGCTTTCGACAGATTATTTGATATAATTGCCCAAGAAGGAGGTGTAGATGGTGGGATTGTTGTTGAGGACTGTCTTTTGCTGATGCTAAATCTCCTGAGAGGAAACAACAGCAACCAAAATTTTTTTACAGAAGGTTTGAATCAAATTTGATTAATTGTTTTTAAATATTTGCAGCGTCGTAAACAATCTCTTTTTCGTAACAGGTAGCTACATTCAGAAGTTAACACCTATGTTTGAATTACCAGCCGAAATGGAAGATAACCCTACAGGAGTATGGTTTCAACAGAGAGTCTCGAATGTGCAGCACATGATTCAGCTTGTTCGTGCTTTGGTTGCTCCAGGGAGTCCTGCCCAGGTGAATTATAAAACTTACAAATACCAAAAAGTCATTGAAACAATGTTCATATTAACAATAATAAATTATGAATATTTGATTCATTAAAACTTGAATTCTGATTTTCATAATACTAATTATTAATCCTAACATTTCAGGCTGTAATTGCATGTCAAAGAAATATGCGGCGATGCGGGCTGCTGCAAGCTTTGTGTGATATTTTAATGGCCAGTGGCATGCCTGCGGACGTTCTGACGGAAACTATAAGTGCAGTCGCTGAAGTAATTAGAGGGAACGAACAAAATCAGGAATTCCTCTCAAATGTCACAGTGCCGTGCGTTCCTGCGAGGTATCCAATCGTTTAACAAATAATAAAATGACCCCAAAAGCCACGATTAATGAACGTAAACTTTTCAACATTACAGACCAGCCATAGTTGTTCTATTGATGTCTATGGTTAACGACAAGCAACCATTTTTGCTACGATGTGCCGTGCTGTATTGTTTCCAATGTTATCTCTTCAAAAACGAGACTGGACAGAAGCAGCTGGTCCAAACGCTTTTGCCTCAAGGAAACGAGGCCCCAATTTTAACGACAGGTAAAGAACATGTCTTTTCAAACAAATTAATTTTGTTTCAAGTAATTTTGCAACCTAATCTGCATTCGGTATTGCTTTATAGCTAAAGCTACGCTTAACTTAGCATACTAACGTGTTATTGTTTCCAGGCCAATTGTTATGCAGCGGACTGTTTTCGTCGGACTCCACCTCGAACTGGTTTTCGGCGGTGGCGTTGTCGCACGCTTTAATTGATAATCCTAATCAAAAGGAGCAGTTGTTACGGGTGTTGTTGGCAAAGAACATCGGCAAACCGCCGGTCACTTTGATGCAACAATGTATGACGCTGTTGCAGCAGGGCACAAAGACTCAGTCGAAATTAGGCTTGCTAATTCTACTATGTCGCTGGGTATCCTTCTGTCCGGCTGCGGTCAAGATGCTGCTTGGCATCGACACGTCCATATCATATTTAACAGCTCTCTTGTCCTCGCAAGACAATCACGAGGAGATATCCGAAATTTTAATGCAAAGTATGTGTGCGCTTCTCGTTGGACTCTGCGTTCATTTCAATGACGATAGCGTTCCGAATTATACTAAAGTAAGCATCCGATGTTTTGTTCGAGTTAATTGAATAAATGATGGACGATTTTGTGCTAAATCAATGTAATTGGATTGCCTTTCAGGAGAAGCTTTGTAATTTGATAGAGAACAGAATAGGGCTAGATAGATTCCAAGATGCGATCGGAGGCATCTCCAGACACGAAGTCTATTCGAGATCTTTGAAACATCCCCAGCCTTCTGCTACAAAACCAACGGAATTACTGTTAGATCATGAGTTCTGTAGATTGCTGAAAACATTGGAAGGTTGAGGGTTTATCTCTTTGGATTGGTTGTTTACACAAAACATAGTTTAATTATAATATCAACTTTGTTATCATTTGTAGGTATTGTATTGAAATCAATTATGGACAACAGCAGTTCTCAACGGGGCAAAGAACAGTTAAACGTTATGTCGCCTTCGGATTCAGCTCTTGTTGCACAATACAAAGAACTAATTAGGGATCAAGATATGCAAATTCAAACACTCAAACAGACTGTGGAAACTCTCACCAAAGACAAGAATGATCTTGAGGTAAATTTGTAGTTTCAAATTGAGTTCATTCGATTACAATATTTAATGTACATATGCATAACATTTTTGTTTATCTTCTTCTTTCTTATTATATGTAGTAAAAACAATTATTTTATTTTTAGACCAAAAACCAAGAGCTTGAGTTGACGATAAGCCATTTGAAAGATCAAAATATGGTGCTGAGAGCCGCACAAACTTCGTTATCCGAGGATGAGAAACCGATATCAGTGTCGAACAATCACTTGGATTCAACGAACGAGGAGCTAAACAAGTACAAGAGTCAAGTAAAGGATTTGGAGAATCGTTTATCCGAATGCTTAACGATGTTGGATGAGTACAAAGGAAAAGAAAGCAGACAATGCCAAGCGCTGCAGAATCAACTGAAGGAAACGACAGAGAAACTTTCTAGTTTGGACAAAGATCAAGAAAACCTGCTCCTACTACTTGTTCATTATGATAACAAAATGAAGGCGTACAGAGAGCGACTGGTCGCGTTAGGAGAAAATGTGAGATAATTGATTGATTTTATTCAAATAATTTTTTAATTAAAAAGATGACGGCATACATTGTTTTTAATTTCGTTGTAGGTCGATCCTGATCCAAGTGAAGAGCAAGAGTTTGAGAATACCACAGAAAACGCGAATTCTATGCCATAAAAGCAGATAGTAAAAAAGTTGTATATTTTGTGCATTGCAGGCTTTTCATTGATGAATGAAAATAGAATGTTTTTAAGATGAGATGTTATGTCAATCATCCACTACATTTTGTAATCTTGAAAAAAATTTTGTGAATGTTTTTTTATTAATCATTTAAAAATAAAACAAGCTTGGAACTATCTTTCAATGTGTCTTTATCATTATAATCTAGGTAAATGAAATGAAAAACACATACAATTTAATGTTCTTTCATTGTCATGAATAAACTTTTTTAAAACATCAGTACAGTGATATTTTTCTATAATTGCCATTGAGAGACAAACATTTTTTTGCAAATAAAATGAATTAAAACTAAGGTAAAGTTTCAATTACAACATTTTAATTGGTTTTTAATTCTTTATTTGTTTTAGTGAAAAATCGATCTATACAAGAGCTTACTATATGATTTAATTAAATGTTATTTAAACGGTTTAAATAACATTTTGCATTATTTTGTTTTCATTAAAATTTTTTATACGTATTGATAATTTCTTGTTACCTAAATCTTACAGTTGTCGATAAACATGGTTTTGCATTTATAGTCGCGAGTTTTTGATTAAAAAATAAAATTATTACTATTAGATCAAACTTTATACCTAGTGGCGCCATCTACACCCATGAAGACTAGTCAGCCATCTTGATTTCTTCCACACACTTCCTTTTCACCTTATCGGCTATATAATTATTTATTTATTATATTTATTCAGAAAATATGGATAATGATTTCAATGGCGCCATCTATGCCCGCATAGACTAGTCGGCCATTTTGTTTTCTTCCTTAGCCACCACTTCGTTGACCAGTTGGAACAAATCGGAAAATAGCATGCGTAATCAGGTAATCTAAACTGCAGCTAACTTCAATTCGTTGTAAAAAGTGGTATAAAGACCCGGAAATGTTGTTTCTAGAGAGACTCGTGCACTGCATATTCGCAAATCATATCACAATATAATTTAACACGTAGGAACGGCAGAAATACGGCAAATTTTTCCCTAAAATGGACAAGTTACAAAAATGCAGGGTGATCTTGTCCGGCAGTGAAAACCGCTGTAAAAAATTCTTTAAAAATTTTGTTCATGTACTGCTCCTTCTTGAAGGGCCATATTCCTTCGAGAAAGCCAATGTGTCCTCCTCGATTTGTAACTATCGCAGCCACGTGTTTTGACTCACTGATGTCTTTTAATGGAATAGCTGAAACGACAAAAAGTCCAAATTTACAATGATAATTTTCTTCTTTTTTTTTTACAAATATTTTTTTTTCTTTCAAATCGCGAAAGTTTGTTTCAAAAGTTAACCTCAAAATTTTAGTAACAACATTCGAAAAGTTTTCTTTTTTTTAAAAAAAGGAAGCATAAACAAGTTGCAAATCTTTGTTTTGAAGTATAGACATTTGTTTACAATGTTTTACAAAGTTAATCTTCAAAACAAAAGAAAAAAATGTTATATTATTTTGATTTTTGCATTTTATATAAAAAGATATAGACAATTTTCGATTTACGAGTCTGATAAATTGTCTGTTTTTAATGTAACCGTCAACATAGGCTATGTTATATTTTGTTATTAAATCCGACGAAAAGTGATTAACTCATCTTATAAAGTTTAATTAATTTTGATTGTTGTTAAATGTTTTGAATACCTTCTATTGGTTGAAATGGATCATCTGCAGCGTTCAAACAGAGCGTAGGAACTTCGAAGCGGTGTAATTTATTGTGAAGGCTTGCGTTGTGATAATACTCTTCGGTATTCTTATACCCAAAATGCTTTGAAGTGAAATGGTCATCGAATTCACGAATAGTTTTGCTCTGTTGTAATTATAAAACAATGTTAAAACGTTTGATCATTTGTTTATAACCTTGATGGAAATTTATTGATTACAAGTTTAATTTTTTCAGACCTTCATGACCCTGTCAATTTCTTCAGTTAATGGATGGTCGTTATAATGACGCTTAAAATTATCCAGAAGATTGCTGCACAAATATCTGTCCAGAAGTAAATTCAAAACCGGCCTCTCCATGCTTTTATTAGCTTCAAATATGTTCCACGGAACGGAAATGATCATGGTAGCTTTTAGTTTTTCTACGGCGTTGTTACCTTCCAGTTGCAAATAATTGCCTAAAATTAAGCTGTAACAAAATTTCAAAGATTAATCTTTGTTCGCCTTGACGTCTGGTTCGGCTATTAAATTTTTCCTGTCAGTTGGCAAGACAATTAAATTAAGCTCGAGCGATTTTGTGAATATTTTGAAATCTAATTTGTTGTTCTTCATTTTATAGAAGAGATGATGATAAATTTACCCGCCCATGGAAATTCCGGTGGCAGCAATTGGTACGTGAGGATGAGTTTTTCTGACATGTTCCAACACCTCGCTAAAGTCTTCAGAAGTTTTGGAAGCGCAGTACAATCTTGGTGTCTGAAGAGAAGGAAAAATTCAATTCAAGTAAATGCTGCTAATCGAATTCTGTAAATTAACTCTTCGAAGTTGATCGAGCAATTAAGATTGTCGATCAGCACAATAAGGACGAACGAAATAGTCAAAATTCAAAGATACGGCAAAACGAAGTCGATTTGATTTCTAGCAAACATAATTAATTGAACGTCGCTTTTAATTGCATGATGAAAACGATCGAGCTGATCGTTAATTAATGTTGAGCACACGTACTTTGAGTTTAATGCCACCTTGGCCACGATTGTTGAATATGACACACTTTATAGCAGCACTTTGTGCTGCGCAAACAAGGCGTTTTATATATTCCGCGCCACTTTCGCCAGTCAGTCCGGGAAGAATAATAACGATGGGAGACGACGTTGAACAATTTTCCTCAGCCCAATCCAAAGCCACCTCGCCTCCGTCTGATAACGTCAAAATCTCCCTGCAAATATAGTTGCAATTAAATTTTCATCACAACTTAATATTAATTCAAAATTTATTATTTCATTAATCTTTATTAATTAATTGAATTTTTGTTTCCATTTTTTTGTCGCTTCTTCGACAACTCTTCTTTTTAAGTTAAATCTGGTTTCATTAAATCTAATCGATTTCAAAATGAACAATTACGTTTGCAATCATCAGTTTGGAAAGTCAAATCAAATATTGACAGGAATATGGAATAATGAGATTTTATTGAAGATTCATCGAGTGGTTCATTGTTAATATCCCATTTAGTGAGAATTTTCAAGTGTCTGACGATGTATATTTTAAATTTTAAGTAGATTTTTTTCATTGTACCTTCTGTAGAGTACGTGAGATCCAATGGTGAAGCGAAAAATCGATGCTAAAATCGTCTGCGCTCTAGATTCGAAACACCATAACGTTGGCCAAAAATTGTTTTTAAGTATAGGAACATGAGAATCTAGAAAGTCTCTGAATGGACCCGGTGAGCAAATAATTAATGGCGGCTGAAAATAAGATATATACATATCGTTGCATAAACCACTGTTTGTAATTTTATTGATTGTGTATCTAATGCACTTCTACGAAAACATTTTTTAAGCGACAATAATAATACAAAGTATGGCAGTCGATAAAGTTAGAACAAATTAAAATATACAATTAAAGTAAAAAGTAAAGAACGATGTTTTGTAAAATTGTTTTATATGTACGACGTTAGCAAGTGTGAGCGAATGAGATATGGTAGACACCTAAGGTCAAATTAATCATTTCAACCGATAATCTAAAACTTAATTCTTACTTCTTGGGTTCGCTGCTTTTTTAATTTTTCATAATATAACGTTTACAAACTTTTGTTAAGTTTAATACAATGAGAAATGGCAGGATTAAAAAGTTTTTTTTTAATTAAAAAATTAGTTTATAGCTATAGTTGCATTTAAGAATTTGAAAATAGAAGCATTAAAGGTGGAAATTTGTTTTCCCAAGTGGAACCTTTCTAATTAAATCTTCTATTTCATCTCGCACAGCGGCGATATTTTAGACGCAAGATGTGCGTTTTTAAAACTACCGCGGTGAATGCAAATTAGGTATAAACAATGCTTAATATCGTAAGGAAATTTTCACTCTTCCTCTTCAACATGGTTCAATTAATTGCTCAGCGGTGCATCGAGTTTTAAAAAGAACCATTTCGTTATAAAATAAGCAATCTAAACTGGTACTTTTGAACGTTGCAAAATTATAAGTTGAGAAAGATGCAAAAATAAAACGATGAAAATTATAAAGTTGAATGTCTAATGGTAATAAGTAAAATAGTTATTGGTTGGTTTTATTATAAAAAATTGGAAAAGGAAATATTTTTGCTTAGCCAATAATTTTATGATTCAGAGATGAAAGATGTTGGCGTTAAGATGGAAAGCACGGCGTCAATGAATGGCATAAATTAATTCTCCGACAGTGTCTAAAAAGGTTTGATAAATGTAATAACTGGTCTTATTATATAAGGTGTCTTCAAATCGGTTCATTCAATCATTGGCGGTTTCTTTCTCTTCTTCGGCAGTTCTCTTATAATGACCATAGTACTTCGCATAGTCTAATATCAATTTCGACTTTAATTGCAATTCTGCACCGAGCACTCAGGAGTGCTTTTGCAGTTTCGATCGCCAGCCCAATTTCGAAAGAATGAATTCGATTAATCCCAACGAAAATCGAATTTGATTGCCTATCAATATTTAGATTTAACGCTTGATCAATTAGACAAAAATTCAATTTTGCCATTTCTCGTTTTTTTTCGTTGTTATTACTTTTTAAGTGAATTTAATCTGTTAATGGCCACAATTTAAATACAGCAACATTTTTTTTATTTCATTATTTCTCAAACAAAAACTCATTCGCAATGTAAAAATATCATAAAAATTCAAATTTGACCGGCAAATAAAAATTTAGTTAATGCATTTTTGAATAATGTTTTTTACGCTACCATTGTTGAAAAACAAAATTTGGCTTTGAAATTCATTTCTTATCGTTAAGTTGAACGTACGATTATAGAGAAGATAAATTAGATTCAAAGATCAATGAGTGTAAGAGTACACATTTGTTTTTAATTCACACTAAAAACTTTGTTTTTGATGTCATTAAAAAAAAAAGCCGTATTCACAATTCAATTCACAAGTGGAAAATTACTCTACAATATATATATATATATATATATTGTTACAGAGTGTGTAATCATTTTTAATTGGTAGAACAAAGTTTAAATTATTCAGTAAGAAACACAAACAATGCCAGATACAACTTTTCGTCAGTGTCGAATGGCATTGATTTTTGTACAGCACAGTTTTTCCGATAAGCAAGTCGTGCAATCATCGTGATTCTTTTTTTGACAAAATACTTGTCAATGAAACGAGGTCATCAGTCAAAACACATACATTCACAAATTCTTCTCCATTGTCACCAATAAATTAAACGAAAATAAAAAATAACGAAAAATGATTCACGAAAAAGTTTATTAATACGAATGTTATTTAATTTCAAATTTATTTTTGATTCTTTTTCAGGTTTGATGACAGCGATTGATTTACAGGGATAACGAGATGACTTACTTTGACAACTTCGTACAAATAGTAGACCCAAAACCCAACGCCTATAAGGGTACCAAAGTAAATTTTTGGAAGGCCAAGAACTCCCTCGAAGATGTCAAGCATGGCTGGATTTATAAGACTGAACGCATGCTTTGCTAAATGTCAGAGCTACCCAGTCGGCATGCGATGCTTGATGCTACTGTGACGTAGCGAATCATGCACCCCGGCCGTGCGGATGCAGTGAATTGAGTCACGTGGGTGCAGGTGTAGAGCCGCACACTTATGCAATCATAATGCAGTTGCCGCTGCACTTATCATTCCTCTTTTGGGCTCTCTTTAAGTTATTCAATGAAATTCCGAGAGATGTCACGACCAACATCATATCGTACTTCTTATTAACCTTATTCATATCAATTTTATATTTAAACAAATTGAAAATTAAATTTAACTTTAATTCAAGTACAAAAATTAAGTATAACAAACAAGTAGCAAATAATGTAAAGTAAAATCTATAATAGAAATTACAACTCTTTGTTGATGGCTATATTCATTTGTTTATTTATTTATCTCTTTGTTCATTGTTATAGTTTGTTGGATAACTTTTATATGCAGTCATTTCTTGATTGAACTATTCAGTAGCTTTTACATTTTTGTTTTATTTATTCATTCGTTAGAAACTTATTAATATGCTATAAAAATGACTTAGACTACCGAAAAATTAGCAATTTATTTAATAATAAAGTTAATCGATCAATTAGTATTGAAATAATTTAACAGACAATAGTTGTCCAAACACAGTCTAAAAAAGTTACCGCTAGGGTTTAAAGTTTAAATAGAGGCTAAATAAAATTACATTAACTCTAATTAAACTTTGGACTTTGGATAAAGATAATGAACTTTTATTTTAAAATACATTATTAATAGTGAGAGGGTATTTTTTTCTGTAATCATTTCGTTGAAGCAAATTTTTGTTAACAAAAGAAACTTTTGAATCAATTCCAGAAGTTGCAGAATAGGAACTCTTGTAGATGCGACTGTGAAAAGAGCTGATTGACGCTCGCATGTTACAATTGCCGATTGCAATGCAGGGCATCATGAGCGAAAATTGACGTGCGGAAGAATAGACAAGAAAAAGTCATGTGACATCCTAATCTTATCTGAGAGAGGTCGAGGGAGATGTAAGATGATCATCGGAGAGCGAAGTAGAATTCTACCTCGTGACGTAATGACTTGTAGCAGTTCCACTGAAAATTCTTGCACGAAAATTTGTGCCAATGAAAATCATAAAAACAATGTAAATATTATTTTAAAATGTTAAAAATATTTTAGTACTACGCGTGACAACAGAGGGGATTTAAGAAATATTTTCGCTTAAAGCATTTTTAAGATATTTGTTTTCTTTTTATTATAAGAAATTACATTTTGTTTCAGGATTCATCCTTGATCCGACAGAACAGTCGAAGTCCCGAGAGAATTCGGGTAGATTAGAGAGTGCCAACAAGATTCTTATGTTATCCGGGCTGTGTTCATCGTCTCCCATGTTGGATGATTCTTTGGAACACCACCTATTAGCGCCACTTATCCAGAACATTTGCCTCGCACTGAACTCCAACCCGGGTAGCAACGGTTCTTGCCCGTGGTCTTTTTCCCACCGGACCAAACTCCTGTAAGCTATTTTGAATCCTATCAAATCGGCAAAATCTTCTTCGTCGGAACTTTTGTTATATCCCAACTAAAAGAAAACAAAATGAAACAAAATATCATAAAATGAGTAGAAAATATTTAAACAAAAAATGGTATTCAACCTTATATGTTTGAAACATTTTATGAAGGCATCTTTCACACTTCATCAAATTTTCCCTGCAAAATCTTATGTTTTCAGTTGAAATGATAAAAAAATGGTTTTTATAAAAGTGGATATGTTGCGAATGAATACCAAGAAGGATTTTTATAAGTTCCATTTCTCGCAGTAAATTCATCCATAGTGAAATGTAACATGTGACCTATTTCGTGTGCAATAACCATTCCGATTGAGCCATAATTCATGTAACTTGGAAGATTTCTATCGATCATATTGGCGTAGACAAAAGCGGCAGGAAGATCTGAAAAAGTATTCGTTTTAATTTCAAGCAATGAGTATATTCCTTCTGAATCTTTTCGTTTCTTTCTGCACTGAGAGTGGAGTTTCCCTTGATACTTGTAAAATTAATGTCCATAAAAAATTAATTACAGAGACTGTGCGCTTGTCGGTAATATGCCGGATTATAAGTAGAAGGACGTGTATATTGATCCCAATCTCTCACATCTTTTTTCTTATTTAATTGTAAAAACTTTGCGTCCATCTGGTACTTTGATAACTTGAGCATATTTTTTATGTAACCTTCATGGTTATTATCAAACCAATCCTCGTGAGTCAAGTTCATTAAATTTTCACTGTATCCAATGAACTTTTGCAAGTTTTTCAATCTTTCATAAGTTATGTTTTTAGTAGTCTCGTCTAGATAAGGACTCTGGAAAACAAAAAATTTGTCAATAGCAAACTAAAGAAGATATAATAATTTGTTGAAACTTTTTTTTTGAAATTATGCACCTCACTTATCATAGTTGTTAGAGTTCTTTCAATATTCAGTACCATGGTTGTCACAAAATTTTTGTCATCTTCGTTAAAATAAGTTTTCATAAAAGCAGTTTCAAAATTAGTCTCGTAACTGCTAATGATATTCAGACACTTTTGTTTTCTGATTGGCTCGCTATGTTCGATCAAATTATAAATACTAGAATTAGGAAGATATTTAGATATCTCTCGGTGTAAATAATCTTTCAAAATTATTTCAATCTCATTTCTAGTGACTATTTTTAAAAAATTAATCAAATCCAGTATGTATTCATGATCAACACGAATATCGTCTTCGGACGATAGAATTTGACCTGGCATTAACAATACATCTATGTATTTTTGCAATGGAAATGATCCGTTAAAAAATTCAAAATATTTCCCAGCTTTTACGATTTGCAAATTTTCTTTTTTTCCCTGAAAAAAAAATATTTTTTAAAAATAATTCTCACTCTTTTATGATCAATAATTTTTGTTTACAAAATTACAATTATTAGTTGAATGTACGAATCTGCAAACTTTTTTGTGTCTTTTGTAATGTTGAAAATTAGGAGATCTTTACTCAAAATTGGACGTCGAATCTGTAAATATAGAATATAAAAATTTTAACTCAATTTTTTTTCCCAAGTTTTATCAAATCATACAATGCAATTATATGAACCTCCAATATGTTTCGATTATCATGTACAGAACGTGGGGTTATGTACAATCCTAAAAAAAACTTAATGTTCAAGCCCAACGCACGAAATCTGTGAATAATATCAATCAAATCCATCTGATTAACTATTCCTGTTGTTGAATTTGACTGAAAATTTATTTGTAATTCTTTCACAAGGTTCATCACAATTTGTTCGACTGTGCCTGTTGACGTTGCTGGGAAAATAAAATCAATTGAATTTATCAATCATTTTTTCATAAATCATTTTTCAAACATTTGACACTTACGAAAATCCAAGCAATTTTTGTACAGTTTCTGCGCAATTGAAATGTCTACACCGTTTAAATTATCATTTTTAGACTCTAAAATGTTTTTCATATCCTCGTTCATTTTTAAGTAACGATTTAGCGAAGGGCTTTGTTTAACTTTTTTTTCATTTCTTATTACATTGTTTATATATCCTCCACAAGCGAATGAATAGAAATCATTACATTGGTTAACTGAAGAATCCATGCTATTTAAAATTATTGATGCTATTGAAATAAAAAACAATGAATACATTTTTATCGTGAAGTTAATTGGATATAAATTTTAGTGTACGAAAATCTTATAATTTTACCTGAGTTTAACAAAATATTATTATTTACATTTTTTCCTGTCAAACAAAAAATTATTCAATATGAAAAATTATTCATTTTCTGATATAGTATTTACTTTAAAAAATGTTGAATTTTACCTGCATTATTATTACGACAAGATATAACCTGAGATAGAATTTGTGTACAAAAAATGACATGAAAGCATACTTTAAAAAGTTTAAACCTAAAAACGATATGAAAAATAATTATTAAAATGTGCACATTAAATTAGTAATTTTTAAATGGTTTTCTATTTCAGATAAACTTACATTATGATGAATCCGCTATCTCTTCCAAGTGCGTATTGGTAAGTCAATTTAAAAACGAATTTTATTTATATTATCACTTTCACAAGTGAAATTTACAAAAATAGAAATTTGAATGCTTCAAATGTGAAATGTTTTTCTTTTACTTTTGACTTTAAATTAAGCTTTGACTAAGAAATTGAGTAATGATCCAAGTTTTAATTTAACCAATCAAAAAGAAAGTTAACAAATAATATTCATCATCAGGTTATTGATTATAATTATTTATTTAGAATTCAAAACGAATCAAAATAAATTTTATTAGATATTAATTCGATTTTTTAATCAAGTTGCAATAAATGAGAACTTGTATAATTCGTTAATTTAATAATTCGTTTTACTGGACTTATTTATTTCCAATTTTTTAAAATAACTTTAATAAGTAAGCATGTTTAAAATTCCAATAAAATTTGAAGATTATATAATTAGGCTCATAACTTCAACTCTACTGTCACAATTACCAGTGAAGTAGTTCTTAGTGCAATCGACTCATCACTGTCACTTGAGAATAGGATTTATTTCACAATGCCATGCAAATCATATGATCGTACTTATGTATTTCTAACATCCTATTCCATGTCAAATAGATCAGACACTGGCGAACGAAATGGAAAAAAAATCTTTTCTTTACGAGCGGCATATATCAAATGCAAAAACTCTGTACATCAAAAAAACTCTTCAACCATTACGTTAAAATACGGAACAATGGTCCCTGGATTTGTAAAAAAGTCAACTCGCGCTCTATTAATTTTGAAGTTAAAAACTAGCTTGGAGATTTTAAGCTAGGATTTAAGTTAGATAAAGCTTTGCGCATATTGAGAGCGACTTTTTACCAAATTTTTGTTCAAGGGTTGTAACCTATATTCATATAGTATATATTCATTTATAAATTTAGATCCAACTGAAAAAGAATGGTCTTGATAAATATGGAACGTGAATATTCAAGCGTGTGAAATTCGATTATTTATTATTTTATGGTAATTTAGGCTTTTGAATGAGGTGTAAGAAAAAAAATAGGAACAAATCAATTAAACTGATCTAAAATAAACGTTTAATTTGCCAAACAATGCAAATAAAGACAAATAAAAATATTAAAAGTTAATATGATTTTATTAAATACAGTCTTGTACATAATAACGAATGCGCTTTTCTTTAGTTCGCAATGTTTTTATTACACCTCCATTCAATTTACACAAGATTTATTGCAGATTCATTCCGTTGCTAAGTCGAATTTCTAGACTTTTCTCTTAACCACTATTTTGGCAATAAATTATATCTTTATAGGCAGATATAAATATACAATAAATTGAATTTAGTATCAAATTTTACCCTCTTTTCATCCGTGTTTTTTGAAACAAGTTTTTCCATAGTTTATAAATATCTACTGAGCCATGTAATTTTCAAATCGATTTCAAAATTAAACTTTGTGTTTGAATTTGTGTTTTCATTTGACACCGTTGTCGCGATCAAAGCTCGCGAATTCGTTCCCTGATTGTTGCGTAATTATAATCGTCATTGTCTGCGGTTATGTTTTCTCCTCTTTGCGCTCATCACGAAATATTAACCAGACTAATAACAACGCCGTTCATTCCGAGAATGCGTATCCTTACTTTTGAAGTACAGGCGAATCACTAGCAAAGGTTCATCATAATTTTGTGATTTCTCATGCATGAAATAACGCACGGGTTCGATTCACGGAATTCTACCAATGAAGAGGTCTTATGATCGTATACCTCGTAAAGAAAAGTAATAATTTGTAATTATAATTTCAATATTTGTATAAAAAAGAAGGGAACAGTTGAAGAAACGTTTTTGTGAGATTTATATATGTTAGAGTGGAAAAAGAAATGTGGGAATTGAAAATGCATTTTTGCAAATACTGTTATCTTGAAAACCTTTTTGCATGTAAAATCGCAAAGACGGCGGGGTTACATGTAACGTTTGATATTATTTTATTTCGGCATTATTATGCACATATTTCGCCCAATGGTGTCAATCAAAATTGCGCGCGAGAAAGAAATATTTAACGCGATTTGCAAACTTGTTGACAACGTCAGTCTTCATTTTCACTTTGCAATTCTAATGAAAACGCAAATTCCATGCACGCTTTATTTCACATGATTTTTCCATTGTTATAAGAAAAACAATTGACAGTATTTGGAACTATTACTTTTTATTCAGACATGTTTTATGAGATTAATCAGGTGACAGCACTCATCTCATTTACTTAATATTTAATTTTGGTAGAAACATTATAGGTATTTCAATTTGTTAGGATTTTAAGAATATATTAATAATATAACAATAAAAGCGTTTTTAACTAAAAATTTGAAAGACAGTATATAAATAGAAATTGATTTTGTTAAAATACTGGAAAAATTTAGATTATTGAAATTTAAATAAATCTTTAATCTCAACTGTACACAATGAAATAATATACAAAATAACATACAATTATAATCATTACCACGCTTAAATCTAACTGCATGTTAATAATAAAATACGCATCAGTTGAATATAAATAATAACAAAATCAGAATTAACAACAATAAATAAACCACATTGAATAACGTAATTTTGAAAACATCGCTTTTAAATTCTACAAACATAATAAACTAGACGTTAAGTCAATATTGATTAGGCTTCTAACAAAAATGACCTACTTGAGTATTAAAAAATCGTTTATTTTCTATAAAATTTGACATGTATTATCGAATTGTTTAAAACGAGAAAATAAAAATGTTTGTTTATAGCGAGTGCCAGAGAGCCTCGTAGTTGAAATTGTTCGTTCGCTTCTAACAGGCTTAGACATCTAAATAGCATTGAAGATTTTTCCCGTAGAGTTGGGATACCAGTTGTTGGAAGCTTCCAGCCTTGTATCATGACTTCCTGCCGCAATTAGCTTCGCGCACGTACTTGGCCCAGGTTCGGTTGGGCGTGAGATTTCCCTTTCGCTTGCGGTCTGGCCTGATATTCTGATAACTTTCCTCATCATAAGAACAAGACAAGGATTTCCTCAATTTTGCAGCTCCAGTTGTGAACTGAGAAGGTTGACTTCCTACAAGAACATGCAGGTCATTTTTCACGCGAGACGCCCAATCCCACATCTCCACTATTGAACAATTGCATATGAATTGGTTGCCGAGCAAATTGAGTGACAACAGTCTCGTGTTAGTTTTCAGCACCTTCGGATTGAGTGTGGTAAGATTGTTGTTGCTTATATCAAGGTGTTCCAAAACTCTTAGCTTTTTAATTCCAGCGAGGCTTTCGGCGTCCGACAATTTATTGCTCGACAAGTTGAGGTTGGTGATATTTTTGGTTCTAATAAAGACATTGGCGTGTAGACTTGTTAGATTGCAGTTGCTAATGTCCAGGACTTCGAGATTAGAAAGTTGTTTGGGCAAGAGAGCACCTTCTTCCGGTACCACTAGAGGGTTTCCGCTCAGCTTAAGTTCCATGATGTTAGTATCGACCAGCTCGCCAAAAACCTTCGGGTCAACAGGATATTTAAGGCCACAGTTATTCAGCTCTAAGCTTTCGAGTCTTGATAGATTAGCAAAGAGACCTTCTTCCAAGTCGTTCAGCGGGTTACCAGACAGAATGAGCTTTTTGAGGGAAGTCATCTGGGCAAAAGTATTGCTACCCACATGGCCAAGGTTACAGTAGGACATATCCAAATACTCCAACGACTTCAGAGGGTTCAACAAACTGACGAAGGCGTCGGAAAGAGGGTTATGAGAGATATCTAGCTCTTCGAGATTTTCCAACACGTTGAAAGCATTTGGCAGCCTGCGCATGCCACAGTTGGAAAGTGACAGCTTGTGGAGGGTCGGCAAGTGTCTCAAGGCTGCTGTGAGATCAGCAGCAAAAATTGGGTTCCCATTCAGATTCAACACTCGTAGTTTACTGGCATTCGTGAAAGACTCCTCGGACAGTTCGTGCATTAGTTTACAATTGGACAGGTCAAGCGACTGGAGATTATGCAGATTGTGGCCCAATGTCTCTCCAATGTCCAAGTGGCGGAGTTCGTTGTCCGCCAGCACCAGCTGTCGAAGGTAATGATTTTTAGCGAACGCGTCTCCGGGCAAATTCGTGATGCCTGTTTTGCGGATATCCAAGTGCTCGAGACGCACGAGGGGCGCCAGCACTGAAGTCCAACCGAGGGTTCTCAGGCCGTTCTCCGCCATCTCCAGTTCACGCAAATTTTCCAAGTGCGCGAACGCTTCGTACGAGATGTGCGTGATGTTGCAGCCGTTGAGCTTCAAGTATTCGAGGTTCGTCAGATGGTCGAAGGGTCCCGGCTCTATCCGCCCTAAAGGGTTGTACGAGAGATCAAGTTTATTTAGGTTGGTCGTGTTATGGAAAAACTGGTTGTTGAGATGACGGATGCCGCAAGTGTTGATGTCTAGGTACAATAGTGTGCGACAGTTCAAAAAGTGTCCGCGCACTTCTTCCAGTGGATTGTTTTGTAGTTCTAGTGTTATCAGCCCTGGTGAATCTCTGTAACCAGAAATGGTTTATTTTGAGCATTTGTTTTTGTTGGCTCATGAAATGAATGGAAAATAAATTGAAAGTAGGGCTCTGCTTGAATTTTCAAATCATTCGCGCGATTTTGATGCAGTTTTCTTGGAAGAATTTGACTTCCGAATGCCCGAAACAATGAAGAATAATCTTAAAAGCTAATTCGGCAGCGACTGAATGGTTGATTGAGCTTCATGGGGCCGATTGGGTGCGAACATTAGTCGAGCCCCATTCAGCAATTACTTAAACCAAATCTAATTCCCTCATCCAGAGCCACCTTTTCATTCCGACGAATGCTTTCACTTTAAAAATCGTTACATCTATTAGGGTACTCACCTAAACGTCTCCGGGTCTACATATTTAATTTGGTTGAAGGAGAAATCCGCGTCGAGGAGATAAGTTAGCCCTGCAAACGAACGATAATCCAGGTGGGTTAATTTATTATGAGCCATCTGCAGACGGCGCAGTTTGATGTCGCTTGGGAAGGGTCCGACTTGTTCGATGTTGTTGCCATTCATGTCCAACACGTAAACGTTGGGACTGAGCTCGTTGTAGGGGATGCTGGTGAGGTTGCTCTCAGAGCAGTCGGTGACCCAGTTGATGCGAAAATAGTGACAGTGACAGTCGACCGGGCATTCCTGTTCGTCGAGCTCGCCGTTGATAGCGAAGGCACAAGTGACTAGGGTCGTTAGGAGCAACAGCAATGGCGCCATCGTTTCCGCCGAGGCACCTGTAAAATTGATTGATCGATCAGTGACAATGCCCAGGCAACATCAAATGCGCTTAACGATCGCTTTACGACGCGCTCGCCCATCCACGGAGAGCTAGCTGACTTGACTCGCGACTCACAATCCGCGCCTCTGAATGCCATCCAAATTCATCGACTTTTCTTATCATTCGCGCGCTTTTACTGCGCCCACTTTGCGCTGATTTATCGCCTCGGCAATCTTTACATATCCATCCCAGGGTTTTTAATGCGCTTGAGAAGAACATTTCGGTGGCAATTTTTACGTCTAACGTAAAGTGTCAGGATGGATGTCGGAGCGGCGACGAAAGTCATGGTGTACTTATGAGATACAATATACGAGACGGGGCGACAAAGGCTAATCATAGTTTTAATTTGAAACTTGCAGTCGGCGGTTTTGTTCGCTCGTAGTCGTTCGTGTCGCTGCGGTGCATTATCAGCGCAGATAACCGACGGTCATTAATGCTCGGGGCAAGTGTACCAATTGTCAGACGACGATTTGCGTCGCAATTGGCGGCTAGTCATTTTCATTCCATGCCGTTTGCACGGGCCGTTGTGTTGAATTAAAGTCGCCACTAATTCTACATAATTTTACCAACTTTGGAGAATACGTTCGGTTTGTACGGCTGCTTCAACTAAACAACTTCGTCTCTCACTTATTGAATGGCTATTCGATACTACAATTTCATGAATTATATTCAATTTCAACATTATAATAAATGAACTATCATAATAACTTTTTTAAATACAATTTCGAAAAAGTTTGATTAAACTTTTAATATGTTTTATTTTAAAAGTTGGTAGTGATTGATTTTATTTCTCAAAGCAGTACCATCTGTGGGTTAACGTAACGTCAATACCCATCGATGCGTTGCACCCTTTTTTATGTGCCGTCATTATTAGAAAGACAAAAGTCTTGGGAGAGAAAGGTGTCCATTCAATTTCACTTGTAATACCCTAAATGTGCTTCTTGACAGAGCAGAGGGGTCTTTAGATTTCGAGATACCAAAAGATTTGCTCCTTTACAACTTGATCCCCAAATCCCTACTATAATTCAAACACGTGGCATCGATGATGCTTTTAAGAGATACAGCGAATCGAGGGCCGGCTCGTAGAATAAATAAGGAATGCACTTCTTGGCACCGTCGTGAAATTTAGATGAAGCGGACCAACAACGTGCGATTAAATGATCAGTATTCTGAGACTTGCTCCCTATCGTTATCATTGATTAATACTACATCGGAATGCGTTTATACTGCCAATACAGTTTATTACAAACAACTTCACATTTTCCCCTTTTGTTCGATGCCCGTTTGATGGAATTGTGATTTCCATACATAGGATTAGCCGACCACGTTTTTGTTTAATATAAAAAAGAGAACTTTTGTTCGAACACAAATTTATATGGTAATCTATTTCTGCGTCATGTATAGGAAATATATTTTTTTACCTAAAAAAATTTGGTCAATTTCCTGACTGTCACTCTCTTGTTTTACGTACACGAAATCGTTTTTCGGTTTAAATAAACAACTTTAAACCAGAAAAAAAGAAAGCAGTTTTCGGTGCGCTTTATGAGCATTTTATTTTTTTGAGTGCAAAATGTTTAATTTCCAATCCGTAACTGCAAATTGGTGCATGTTTTTCATGTTGCCGACAGCTTATGTGCGAAATTAAAATTCCGCTCGTGGCGTACACAAACGTACAAGTTAATAAAATTTGTCGGCCAAATGTTTCTCCGATACACTTTTTTAAACAAAAATTCGATTCGATTTCTCGTTAATTTCACATTCTACAACACACCCTAGAATTCCTGTATAACAACGTTTACGAGCTCAATGATTATTTACAAAAGTTGTTTTTATTTAATTAATGACAGGGGTTTTAAAAATAGTCTTGCCATGGCGTTCCAAACAAAATATTTTTTTCAAACAAACTTGACCAAAGAGCTTTTAATAATTTAAGCTCGGCGAAATGTTCAATCAATTATCTCGTTGAAAATAACTGAAATTCATAGACTTGGAAAACACTAATGTATTCATAAACCAGGACGTTTGTTGAAAAAAAAAATTGTTTCTCACTCAGCTGTTAAGTTTTTGATTGCAAATTAATCCCCTGATGATATAAAAGAGAGAGTCTTGACAAATATACATTCGTCATGAATTTATTCGTCTCGATGCTGCATAAAATCATCTATAATTAGATTAACCGTGCCAGTGATTTGGGTCGATAAAAAAGCGTGGCATTAAATTTCATTGCAAACTTTTTCGTCGCTAGTCACTTTGTATATCATTGCTGGTAGACGCGAGTTTTTAGTGTATCTTTTCAATGCATCGTTGAGACGAGATATCTAAACATCCTTTCGGATACAGACAAACTTTTTTCTTTTTTCCAAGTTAAACATCGAAACGCGGAAAGAAAAAGATACAGTCTTTGCTCTTGAAAGCAATCGTACAAAAAAATTTATCCTCTTCTATCAACTCAATTTTTAATAAATTTCTTTGAATCACAGAAAGCTCGAGCCGGTGTGTTTTTATAATCATATGTTCTCGTTTTTAAACCTCCTTCGTTTTCTATCAACTTTTTGCGCTAATTTGTAATCTTTCCCGTTTGTTATTCTATTTCGTTTCCATTATTCAAACACATCTCTTTTTCGTTTTGATTTTGAACATTGTTTTTTTTTTATTGTTTTCTTTTATCGTCACAATAATATTCGTATACGTACAAATAATCGAATTTGGTGCGTCGCTTTTTCGACTAAATTGACGTCATCGTCGCGGATGATAAACAGCAACAATGCAAAAGCAGCTTTGATATTCGCTCTACCCTCTTGAAGACGAAGTCATGAAAGCTCCCTCTTTCGTAATCCCGGGCGATGTTGTGTTACATTCGCGAGCGCAAAGCGAAAAGCATTCGTGCATGTTACGAGCATATTATGTTACGAAAGGTGCGAGACGTCGCACCCAAAGAAAAACCGAGGGAAGTAGGCGTACAGCGCCGAAAAATAAAAATCTCTTGTTGGCAAGTGCAGTCGACGAGTTATTTTTTTCTCACTGTTTCCTTCTTTTGTTTCAAAATGAAGTTTACGAAATGAGAGTGTGATTTTTATTTGTAAGAGTTTGGCTTTGAGCAGACGACCGAATGAGTCAGAATTGTTGCACAAAGCTAAAATAATTTTTTTTTCTGCGAGAAAACGTAGTAGTAAAAAAAAAATGTTTTATAACCTGAAAGATACTTAGATATGTTTTTTTGGTGGCGTTCGCGTGTTTTTACACTGTGATGACAATCCTTGTTGTCAGAAATCGAATTTCCATAATTCGGTGGTTCGTACTCGCACGTGGCTGGAATCGAATGGGAAATGTATAAGGTGTCGCCCGAGCGATTGTTTTCCATTCTCGCGAAATTACTTTTAACTGAAATGCAATTCCATAGATTGTGCGGTTTTATGCGATGGCGAGTCCGTGATTCGGATCTATGGGGTAATGCAAGTTTCTGCGTGTGATGAAAGCGACTTTGAATGATCACGTCAAGAGAGCTGATTTCAAATTTTACGGCCAAGCTTTCCGATGAAATGGGACGATAAAATGTAAGAAAATAAAAAAGTCATGTGTTTTTTTTTTAAATCAAGCATATAAAAAGACAAACAAAACCACGAAACGGTAAATTAAACTAATAAAATATAAAGAAAAAGAAATGTATACACTTATAATTTAAAATTTTGTTTTCAAGATAAATCGCTTTGGCAGATTTGCAAAGAAAAAAATGGTTTACGTTTTTGTGAAGTAAAACGAGACCTTGTACAACACATCGCTTATCCTCGGACATATCGGCAATTACGATTACAATTCGCGTTACATAAAATCTACATTTGTACTGTCGGAAAAAATTTCAGTTACCACACGATTCGGAACCTTTATTTTGCTCTGCCATTTTTCAAACATATTTATTTGAATTTCATGAGGAGATAAGCGGTTTGATATAATACTTCGTAAAGTAGGAAAAGATATAATCCCGTTCGACCGAGTTCAGTTTTTTTAATTTTGATGAAAAGCTAAATTTTTAAATCAACACCGAAAAAAGAAAGGAAAAATTAATACGAAGAATATACGCTGGAATATCGTTTCAATCGAATTTATTAATTATTGCGAACAATAAAGAGATGATTTTCCCCTCTGTAGCGAATGTTTTGTTCTGGTAACAAAATGACAAAGATTGGATTACTAGATGCAATTATATGTGTCATTGGTCAAATGAGGGATTCAAGGCTGCAACCCTCTGATATTGGAATGGAAGCAAAAACGCGTGAGATGTTTGCTCGTCTGCCGAAAGAGAGGGTTATGCGAATCGTATGGAATGTCGTTATACTGTCGAGTGGAGAGCAGTCACTCGTGTACGAAAAGTTACACGACATCCTGTTATACCGCGACGTACTCCCTACTGCCATTTCCTCCAGTAAATGAGATACGCTCAACAATTTTGTTCCTGAGTTATAATTATACGAACAATAAACGAAACACACGTTTTATACGAAGACGTCGTTATACCTGCGTTACGATTTTGCGCCTCTGCCCATTCGTGTAACAACGTTAATTATACTTTCGTTTCGAATTCGTATTCAGATTCACTCGTAAGACTGCAACGTCACGTGGTGGTACAACTCTGACTTATATTTACCCAAGTAAAAATTTATTTATGACTCTCATAAATGCAACATAAATGATCCATGTGTGCTAAGTGTACACATATAGTTTCATAGATATTGTATATCTTCCGTATATAGATTTCACGTATACATTCTATCTTTAAACTAATTCTAAAACAAAGCATCAAGAGACTACATTATTGAACGATTTATAGATGGCGCTGATTAAAAATGAAATATTTTTGTAATGTTTCTTCCTAATTTTGATATACACACATTACGCTGATTGGAAATCAGAGTGGTATTTGTCTAATTTGGTTTTCTGATTTGCAATCGGAATGAATCACGCTCGTCGAAATTGGCTAGAGAGTCAAAGTAAACGTTGCAAACGGAATCATTGGCTGAGACATCAATTTTGAATGGAATGTCCCATAGAATCGTCGTGGCATGTTTTCGTTGTCGCTTGTAAGAGAATGAATAAAACAAGGGAAACTGATACATCAACGTCACGACCGAAGTACGAGTATTAAATGTCCTTTCGCTGACATTTTGATACTTTCTTTTCCACTGACATGATTACATTCTAATCAATTGTTTTAAGTATAAAAAAAGAATGAATAATTCAGAAAAAAAAGTAACGCATAAGTACATGTTGTACACGCTTGCAATCACAGAGATCAATCGCAATCATTTGGTAATGAACTTTTGTTGTTAGCGAAACAGAGGTTGCGTGATTAGCGGGTGTAGACGCAATCAATCATTGTTATGTAGCAAACTCATTGTCCCAAATGTAACATCAAATTCCTTATGCTTTACTAATACAACGGCTGGACAAATAATAGAAACTTTGGTAATTATTCACTGAAGTGGTGCAGGGTCACAAGATTTCGCTAACTTTTGCTCCATGAATTAGACCAACGCTACTACGTTTTGTCAATGACTTTTCGAGTTGGTTCGTTCAACTTGGCTACTGCTATTTCGACTATTTGAGCTCTCCGACAATTGCTCCGATCGATTTTCCTCTTGCAACGCGAAATCCAAATTCAACTCCCGAACAATCATCCAATTATTTCACGTTTACAATTCTGGGACAAGTCTGATTTCTTCTGAAAAAAAAAAAAAAAAAAAAAAAAAAAAAAAAAAAAAAAAAAAAAGAAAGAAAGGAAGAAAGAAATTGCCAAGTGCGACTATCAAAAACCACAAAGTTTAAGAAAGTTGAAAACCCCATTTTGTCACCGTGTTTTAGATGGGAAAAGAGTTGTACGTTAAAATAAACATCAGTTCGGGTCTGGTGGATAAAAAAATCTGCCACGCGACATTCCATCATTCGTCTCACTTGTGCCACTTTGCTCTCTCGCTCTTATATTTCTGCTCAAACACAATATACGTAAATCCCCGACGCTGAAATTGGCCCCGCAGTCAAAGTAAACGCACCGCAGCCGGGATTGTTGGCTAAGACATCAATTCCGAGCGGAATGCCTGGCTATTGGCCGACGCTGGGCGTTGTAAGACGGAGAGAAAGAGTAGCCGGAAGCGACCCTCGGCTGTGTATGTACGTTGGATGCGTTGCACGCTCGACTACCCTCGTGGCTTCGCGTTTGCCTTTGGATCTTCGACTCGCGAGAAAACGCGCGAGGCAAAAAGCGTACATCTCCGCTACGCCCCTGGATCTTTTATTGTATTCCGCGCTGTCGCTCCGCCTTTGGCGCCGCGGATCCTTCGTTTTCAGACTCCCTTTTCCGACGCACTTCACTTTCGCGTCGAGTCATTTACATTCAGACTACGGGTGCAGTAACTTATTCATCCCTGTTTCTTTTCTCTCTCTCCCTCGCTCTCTCCTCGCCCTCGTTTTTTCTCTCCTCCTTCCTCGTTTGTCGCTGGCTCGCGGTATTTTGGGTATCGCGAATTCTTCATCTCCCGCTTCTGATACTGCGCATTATATATCTATTCCCAGCTGAATTCGAGGTTCTCTTAATGCTCGCAATGTATTACATGATTAACCGCTGATGCATAATGAATGCCGACACCACCGGGGATTTGGCATTCATCTCGCAGCTCGCTCCTTATCAGACGAATGTCGCGCGCATTTTTACACAACGCCTCGGAGCGTTTTTCGTTTTTTTCCCCCCTTTTTTACTTCTTTCTTTTTTTGCTGTTTCCACCTCTTTTTCTGATCATAACGCGTCACAAGTGATTTGTTTGTCGCTGCAGAAGGTTCGGTTGTTTGAGATCTGATTTGAGTTGTAATTCAATTTGACAATGCGAAGCTCGAGTTAAATGTACGGATTTGAATTATCTTTGTTTGAAATTTGGATTAATCCATAAATACAGTGGGTGTAAAATTTTTGGAAATCTGATGAAAATATTGAGATAGGCGATACAGATTTGCTACTATTCAGTTTTCAGTTTTGTGACCGATAAATCATTTATTGGTTAACTGGAATTGTTTGCTGTTTGTTGTAGTGTAAATCTGGGAAACTCACAATTTAGCAGTCCAGGTTGATTTTCCTCATTAGAATTTAGTGAATAGCAACAGTTATAAACAACATAAAAAGTAAAACAAAACAAAACTCTACAAGCTACAAAATTGCAACGATATATTATTGTTTGCTGACGAAATATGCAAAATGTTACAAATTAAATTGACATGTATAATTTTATCAGCTAATTCCATTATTTTACATTACATTTTAGGAAGTTTAATTTTGTTCAGTTGATGTGTTTGTGCATTCAAGAATTGTGTATCCTCAAAATTCAGCAAAACAATTATACCTTATGTGAATTTTCGGGAAAAAAATCTTTACTTTTCATTCATTCATTACAGATATCAGATAAATAGAACATTTTTAGCTCCACATTTTTTTAATGAAAGAAATCGAAGTGAAATAAATTATTTTATGGAAAGCCATTTCAGCACATTTCAATAAAATTTTCGATTTCTCATTCAAATCATCGTTAATATTGACATCGGAAAAAGTTATCCCATGGGGAGAACAAAACTATTGAAACCAAATTTACTGTTACCGAATTACACGGCTGATTCCATCTCAAATAATGCAAGTCACTCGGAACAAAAATTTAGCGCGGATTCTCGTTTTGACAATTTCTTGGACAATTTAACTCTCGTTCCTCGTATATGCGTGATGTCGGGCATTTCATTTTGGCTCTGACACGCTTCATTTAGACTTTTTCCGCCGCAAATTAAACGCAGAGAGTAAATACAATAAAAAAAAAAACAACTATATTTTTGAAGATTAAATCACAATTTCGTTTTAAATAAATGTTTTTATGAGGTTTACAAATGGGTTATTCGCCACGTGGTGCAATTTTGTTTTGATAAAAAACGTGTCGAAAGGTGTCATATTTTTTGATTGTGAGAAAAGAAGCTTTCGAAATTCGACGCGACCGTAATAAGTTGAATCCACTCGTGGTGAAACGGCGAGGTATATCAGGGCCTGGCATTGAAGAGTTGAATGCATCCGTCAAGCGGACGGCCCTTCGATTCATACACGTTTCCGAACCATATTTCACTCCGTTTCTCGCATTCTTTCTTCCTTTGGCTCGCGCTCCTCTCTCTGTATATTTTTTCCTCTCGTCTACTCTTCGCCCTTTCTACGAGATATGAGCATGGTTGGGATATTATGAAATTCCACCGTGCGGTGGTACGTTAAACCGTATCATAGTGACGAAACCGGATACTCAAAAAAAGATTAAAATCCAAAATAGAGGTTTATATTTGACCTTAAAAATTGCTCTTACTTTTTGCAAAAATCGAAATATGTATCCGAGGCAAATAAACATTGTAGTTATATGTTTCATGTCTGCTTCAATGAATGGCCCAAGCGCATGTATTTACAAATAGGTTTAATTTTTAATGCATTTTTTTTTTTTGTAACATTTAAATGTGATTTGTTGATAATGTTCGAATAATACGGATCTAATCAGAATTCCAATGTTGTCAAATCGGTTAAAATTTTCACAAACGCGCAAGCAATTTAAAGCACCATCTATTATTATTAAAGCAAATCAACAAAAGATAGTTTAAATGAGTTATGGCATGCGCATAATGTTACAAACGTTCCACGGATAAATGAATTTGATTCATCGAACGCACAGATGTATCGATTATAACGTCAAAAGTTACACGTTTTCATCATATGATATGCACGATCGTTTTGATATGATTCGCGCGATTACACGCATTCATCGTTCCGTCCACCGCTATCGCTATTTTAACGTCAAGATTATGTGTATAAAGTGCTTGCATAATCATAATCCATACGTGCCGCCTCCCAAACAAACACATTATATGAATTATTTATCAAATAATCAATTTCTTTTATATTTAATAATTTTTATTCTTTATTCCCTGTAGTAAACAAACACTTTCTCACTGTTTGAAATAAATTTGTCAGAAAATAAACCACATTCTCTCAAAAGGTTAATTAAAATTGTAGTTAAAAAATTATTTCTTTCTGTCAAAGAAATTGATATTTAAATTGACATTTGAACAGAATTAAAAATTGAAGGTATTGCCAATATTCTGAAAGATCGTTGTTAAAAATATTTGTATACGAGCAATTTATTTTCGAATAAATTGCACTTTATATTTTATCAATACAAAACTTCATTGATGTCATTATTTAGTTTCGTTTCTGTCTTTATTGAGATGGCTATATTAAATCGAATAAAATCTGAACCAGTTAAAAAAAATTGTGTAAAGGATTAATAGTTGTCTAACTGGACAAAAACTGACAGTCATCCGGAAGAAAACAATGTTTGGATAACAGAGGACAATGGGGACTAACATATAATAATTTATTAATGACGCATCAGCGTTCGCAAAACTGGGACACTCGTTTGAAAGAGTTAAACGCGTAACGATGCTCTCTTTCTCGTTGAAACTCAAACTGCGAGTAACGCTGATTTCGTTCTTTGCAAAGTAATCACGTTCGCGCATCCGGCCTTTGTGAGAGCACTCTCTCGCGTAGACAATTTTTCTGTTGCTTCGAAAGTGCAACGCTAAATATTAACCGACTGTTGCAACGCTTATGCAATAATGCGACATGTGTCGTTTCGCTCATCCAATCCCAGGAGAAACATTTTTGCGCCAACTATTTTCAGCCGGCTGCATTAATTTCAAGATCACGATTGTTAAATGAAAGTTTCTGGTTAATTGGAATCAGAGTTCGTTTACTGCCGTTTTCTTTTTCTTTTTTGCCCAGTAGTAAAATTTTGTTTTTAGCGAACATTGGAAGCGAAACTGCAGTACTTTTTTTTCTGCAATTCATGCAAAAAAACTTGAGAACTCATAAACAGAACGAAGAAGTTGGTTGAATCGGCGGTTTCTGGTTATAACCATGTAAGTGTTTTTAATTTTTGTTTTAAATTTAAGTGGATCAAATATTTGAAATTTTTATATTGACATCGTTTCATATATCGTTTCATAAACTTTTTTTTTTTTATAATATATGATTACAATAAACATTTAAGTTTATGAAACGAAAATATCGACGTCGAAATAAAAATGTTCAATTTTTTGATCCGCTGTGATTGAAAAATATAAAAAGCTTACCTGGTTATTACTTGAAGCCTCACAAATATTCTCTTATACTTTTTGTTTCATTTTGATGTGAAAAAATTATTAATTTTTGTATCTCTAGCCGACTGTGGCATTGTGTAAATATCATTTTCACAAAAAGAAAATAGATATACCATTTTTGTTATTTAGTTGTTGAAATTTATTTTTGCAACTATTTTCATTCAATTTGCTACAAAAATAAGGAAAATAGTCGATCTGAAACGAAAACATTTTGTTTGAGATCGGCAGGCGAAATGAATTTTGAATTGTTTCTAAAATTCGTTTCATGAATTACGCGTAATTCGCAATATAAATAATGCCAACCACTTAATTTACATTTGAATTAAACACCCACCGGCGAAACGGCAGGGAATTCATCACGAATCTTGCCCGCTGATTTGCATTTTTATTAATCCCCCCTCTATTCAATTTATTTATCAACAATCGCGGTCAAGTGATATTCATTTCAATCCAGTCGTTTATTTATTTAGGCGCCGGCTAATAAACTTCCGCTTTCATTGTTACGGCTTTTATTATCTTATTAGGGAGATAAGAATTCTCATTTCTATAATCGAATTAATGATCTGATACTGTACGTTGTGCATGCAAATTCATTGTTTGCGCTTCGCAAAAATGCGATAAAATGTTTGTTAAATTAAAAATCACGAAGTTATCGGTTTGACGAAAATTGGAAAGACACATTTTGTGGGATGGTCGTAAGGTTTTTGAGCCACGCCGTGTGATTCATAATGTTTATGCATGCAATTTTTGCGATAAGTTTCCTCGCTGAGTTGAAACTTTTTATTTCCACTTTTATTATTCAAACGAAATTGTCTCGGTTTAGAGTGTTACTAATCCAAAATTTTGCAACGATTCCCATGAAAATGAAGAATTACAATTTTTTTTCTTTTCAATTCAATTTTCACGCAGTTTCACGTGAAAAATTCAAAAGATTTTCAAACTCTCTTTCGTCCCGCGCAAAAAATATAAATTCCACTTTTTATCCACAGTTTAAAGTGTTTCTATCTTGCGCTCAGAATTCTCTCACCCAGACAAATGACTTTTTCTATAAGTGCAAACATCGTAACCTTTTTAACCCTTTTAAACTTACTCTCTTATTTAAGAAGAAAAACGACTTTCATGTCCCGATTTTGAAAACTATTTGAAAATCCAATTTTTTTATTTTCAATTCTGTTGTTTTGTTTTGAAATTCTCTTTTGTGCTTTGAGAGAAATTTCATTTCAAACCAAATGAGTCTCAATTCAAGAAACGAAATAAAATTGCTATCGTTGGAAAAGAATCGACCAACTGGTTTGTTTAGACGAAAAAATATGAACAAAAAATTGTCGATTCGTCAGATCCAAAAGAGACGAGCATACGTGTTGGCACTCACTTTGTTAAACTGTTGTCATGTTTTTCATTCGCGTTTCTTTGATTCCAATCGACGCAATGGAATGTCGTGTCGAATTCCATGTAACATGGGACAGATATTTTATACGTTAATGTGGCAACGAGACACTAAAAAGGTGTTCTGAATTGCTTGATATTTTGTTATTTTGTTTCCTCTGTCGAGCGAGAATCCGGATTTGTCGGCACTCGTCATTTGCATACCAGCGATATTGCGCTACTATATCCAGGCGCATTATGACACGATAAGATAGTGTCTCCGTAGAATCAATTTTGTTCAAAAACGAGAGAAAGTCCGCTCGAAAAAATGCAAGAGATTAAAATAGCGAACTTGAGGGGGAAAAAATATCACTTATGTAGTGTCATTAAATTAACAACGTAGACGTATAATAAAATTTGTATTATGGATAGTAAAGAAGTGATTACAAAATTATTGCAACGTAAACGTTGCTTTTATTGATATTTTATTTTTACGACTTACTCGTATAATGTATAAAAATATTATAGATGTAAGTCAATTTCGGTTAGCCAATTTTTCGCTTCGTTCTATTAAAAATTAAGTCTTAATGGAAGTTGCAAAAATAACAAATTTTCATTTTCAAATGGTTCGTTTTTTTTTTTGTTTCTTGCTATTGGTTTATAAATCAGTTCGAATTATTATTATTCTTTAATATTACCAAGACTCAGAACTGACTCACATTTTACAAAAAAAAAAAAAATAAAAAATTGAATTGTTATTGCAAAACAAACGGAACAAAATTTATTGCAATTCTTTTTATTTTTAACATGTAGAACATGAATTTGGAAAAAAAGTTACCAGCAAATCGAATCCTATAATGTTTCGTAAAAAATGGATCAAAAGTGACAACGAATGTGTAAAATGTAATAATCTTGAAAGAGAAAATAAAAAAGGTATAGGAAACATGACTAAACTGTAGAATTTACCAAGTATTTCACACGTGACGAAGTTATATACGAGCGCAGCTTAGTCACTTGTATTTTGAATGCAAAATCTGGCGCCTGATCATTTTAGCTCGTCTAAGTCAATTATTCGCTAGTCCAACTACAAAAATGACTAAACAATTCTGAGCTGAATTTCAGCGCAACAGGCTGATGTCATTATACTGTGCTTAAAAATTCGAATGTTTTAATTGAAATAGAAATTGAAACTCAATGGCTGCAATCATATCGTCGCTCTAACAAATCAACTAACAAAATTGTTTCTGTTGGATAAAACAGTTCACAACATTATTGTCTTCTATTATACTGTGTACCTCTCTTTGTAAATTTTGCCTCAAAAATTTTATCCTTTCTTTATTTCCTTATTTTATGAAGAGGTAACCATATAGTCTTTCATTTTAATGATTTAGCCATCAGCGTCGACAAAATCAAATCATTTTTTTAAAGAAAAGAAATTTGAATCAAATAATTTTATTATTTTTTTTTTAAATTTACATTAATGGAGTGAACAAGAACAACACCGAGGAGATTGGGAAAACAATAAATCATGTGGATGATGGTTGTAATGGACGGTGGAAAAACATTCATTCAAAGGATGAATTTAATTGCGAATAAAAAGCCCGAGCGCGTCATCACGCAACAGTGGCTTTCATTTGCTTTTTATTTTGCACAAAACAGATCGGGTTGGATTTTATTTTGCCACGTCGTTGATGCGCGGACGATCCGGTCGCGTCATTATTAATCGAAATATTTTTCAATTTTCGAGTGAAGAATTTAATTAATAAAATACGTGGAGTCATTCACATTAAAAGGATTATTGGACATTCAATGCAATCTGCCGGTGCGCTTTTATCGTTTCGGTGTTCTCTTTAGTTTCTTGATAAACATTAACTTGAAATTTAATCGCACTTTCCCCAAACTAGAATCGTCCCTTTATTAAGACGCCTCACATTTCTTTCCGGATCACGTTTAACAATTTGCAAAATCATTTATTTTCTTTCATTTCTGTTGCTGTGCTTTCGTTATGATTTAATATTTGTTCTTTTCGATTACATTACTTTTGTTGATTTGCAAAATCGAGTTTTTAAAGTTCACTCATTATACAGATGTCGGACTAAATAAAATGAATTTTAATAATGCGAATGCATAATAAATGAACGATATCCAGTAGATCAACTAGAAATTAAGCCTGGATCAACGGTAGTCCAAAATTAATTCCCTCGGTCTTCCTTCATCACGGATGTAATTTCTACTAGGGAATTAGCCCTAATAGAAATGAAATTCGGACCTCCAGAGTTGTATACATTTAATTTTCACCAGGGTGTACATTGTACGGAAAAACATGTTGCAATACACGAGTTGATATTTCAAACTCATCTCAAGAAATAGAAAAACTCATTTTTTAATACAAGTTCAAAGAAAATTCAATCTCGATGAATAAAATTTCGCCTTTGAGTTCATATTTCGAAGTAACAATTGAAAACGTAGAAAATTGTTTCAATTTAAAAGTGCGCTGAAAATTGATTACATTCAATTTTCAATATCCGATCAAAAATAGTTCGACGATGAATCTTGTGGCAAAAGCCGTGGTAACGGATACGTTTTTAATTCTCTAATTTTCGCCACCTGACACCGCAATAGTTAATGTCGTAAATCGCGCCGCCATAGATCACCGGAAAACACCCGATTTTATAAGCACAAACTTCTCCGGTCGAAATTTTCCGTACCATATATAGATCGACTGCGAATATTTTATATATTTTCAAATTAAAAATTGTAACAAGAAAAAAAAACCAAAACTGACTTGATTTAAGTTTCGCGACATTATTTTTATCTTATCCTATCATAAATTGCACTTTCTGAAAGAAACAATAAAATTTAAGTCGGACGAAATTTCCAGAATAAAAATTCTGAAAATAAATGTCTAAATATTTCTCAACAATGGAAAAATTTCCAATTTATTTTGTTTAATATCAATAGACGCATTATGAAAGCCTCATGTAACTTCTAGAAAATAAGGTCCGAAAAAAGCATATAGCAAATAAATGGTTACATATAAGTGATAGAGAAGTTGCATATGTATGTGAACATTTAGTAAGAATCGAAACGATAAATGGCAGAGCGCAGACAAGTGTCGTGAGCTTTTCGAGGTTGCGAGACGCGTATCGTGTGTGAAAGGGAGAGCGAGTGTAACGATCAATATCGCGCATTTGGACTGTCAAAATCGCGGGCGCAGTACTTATGTTAATATTGACGGCGTTGTTTCCGTGGCGTGGATGATCGAGTTAAGTGCTCGATGCACGAGCGCCGATAAGTCAAGGATACACGACTTATTAATGCAGTTATTCAAATCAGCTTAGCCTTTCGGTCGGCCCATGAATCACTGTTTGTTTTAACGAACAAGCCGGACTATCGGAAAATGCAAACGCGATTTCGTTCGTCAGGCAAAAAATTTCGCCTGGGTTATAATTAAGGGAGCCGCGTGCATGCCGTGCAATTTTTGAGAAAAATACATGTCATTTGTGCAGCCGTAATCAAGCGCTCCTGTATAACACTGTTATGTGGTCCGACGCTAATACGTCGCAGCTAATGCGATATACTTGTCACTAACAATCCCTCTGCTCTAATCTGGTACGAGTAATTCTCTGCTTTTCCAAATCCGCCAAAAATAAGACAGCGATACAAATTTTAATACCCCTCTATAATATGTTCATACTTAATGTGTCGAACACGCTCTTGTTCTGTTTCGGATATTTCGTATATTTATAGTTTAGAAATTTATACAATTATAGATTCACGTTGGAGTTAACTTTTTCCTAGAAAATTTGATGTTGGCGATAATGATTGGATATTTTCTCTGCGTGCAATAAATTACGAATGAAAGTATTTTTAAGTGCATGAATTGAAGTTGTGATTATGAAGTTGAATTTTCAAGCATGAAGTTAATAATTGATGGCGTTTAATTAGAATAAAAGCCGAGTTCGCGATTAAAAATTGAAGCTCAATTATTGCCTCAGTGACACACTATTCAGAAGCCTCATTCGGCCCGGGATGAAACATTCAGCCGCGAGCAGGGAAGCCTTCACTGAAAGGATGTTCGTGAAAATTAGCTTCAAGCTGAGTTATAAATGTTCAATTACCTAAGTCGTTACTGTTATCTTTGAACGAGGCATCACAAACAAAACGTTTTAATTCGAACGTGGTTTCGATTGTTGCTGCATAAACGATTGGGACGATTATTTTTGTAAATCGACGTAGCTCCGATTTGCATTGGCCATTAAAACACACAGATAACTGAGGTAAATCCTTATAATGGAAAATTGCTTTCGGTTAGCTCTACCAATTTTGTGGTTAACCATTTTGTATGGCAAATATGGGGTTTTTGGAAAATATAAGAGGTCAAAGGTTATCGAGCCACTTTAATTCGTGTATCAAATCTATATTCAAATTAAACTTTTCCTTTCATTTTCAAATGTTATTTTTCCTTCTTTTTCTTATCACCCAATTAAAAGAACACAACATTTATAAGAGTAACATGAAGAAGGAGTTTTGAGTTGATTTTTTAAATTGAAGACAAGATTTACAAAAGTTAACAAGGAAAAATAATAATAGTAGTAATTTTTAGGATATGGATGGAGGTCGTAGATCCAGCCAATCTCATTTTCAAAATTGTATCACTTTATACAAGTCTCAAGAAACTCGTGCAACTCAACTGCAGAAGGCTCCCTTGAGAAATCAAAATGCAAAGTTGTTGTTCTATGACAAACGAGTAATTAAGAGTAATTAAATGCGGTGAAATTTGATTCCCTCTTGGTGATCAAGAACTTTCAATTTCGAGCCCTTGATATCCGCAAGAAACATTCATTGGTTGATTAGGGAACTGAAGAAAGCAACTCGAACTTAATCGCCGAACGCGAAGTGTATAATTGGTTTGTCACAAATCTGATCGACTCGATCGTTAAGAAAATTACAGTCGCGCGTTTTGTGTTTCTCAGCTCCGGAACAAATGGAACGTAAAGTTGAAATAAAATAACATTTATTTTTCTTTTGTCACTGAGAGATTGCAAAACATCGAACACCGCGAGATGACGCGTCTGTAGAGATGTTCGTGTCATTGAGCGGTGAACTTTCGTTGATTTAATTAATGAACTGAACAAAAAATTGCACCCACGCAAAGTAAATTAATGGAACAATTTTTCTCCAACCGTTGAAGGGTTGACGCATGAAATTAATTGGAATTAAATGTTGATAAGACATTGAAATAAATTAACGTCGAACCTTCAAGAGGTATTGATTTTGCTGTTTTATTTATAACAAAAGGGGCGATACAAAATTTATAGTTGTCATAAAACAGCGAACACGAATTTGCAAATATATACTGACTGATACAATATATGAACTATACTTTGAGAGCTAGATTTAATCTTTATTTATCTTA
Source organism: Trissolcus brochymenae (assembly GCA_030523145.1). Lineage (NCBI taxonomy): Eukaryota > Metazoa > Arthropoda > Insecta > Hymenoptera > Scelionidae > Trissolcus > Trissolcus brochymenae. The sequence continues at coordinate 158,165 of JAQQRF010000373.1, forward strand.
AAATACTCACGGAAAATTTAAAAGTACATTGTTCGAAAAATTGCATGCATAAAAGCTTCGAGCATAAAAATGAGCGAATAACTTGCTTGCAGTTAACACGAATGAAGGTTATTCATATCTTTCACGATAAACCCTTAATAACGTATAAATATCGCCCAATCGAATTCGATAGTTGTAGCTTTTGAATTTTTCAAGTAAATCGTATCATGATCGATAATAAGGATACATTTAAGCGAATAAAATGTTTGGATTTGGTTTATCCTCATATCATTCTATTTTCGAGCGTTTCAATTATGTAACTAATTGTAAATTTAGAATTGTGCATTGTGTATAAGCAAAAATAAAATTTGTTTTTTGTTTGAAATCAATTCAGAGTTTTTCAAATCAAAAAACAAGCGGCATAATTTATTTGTTACTGAAATTAATTAATGTAAAATCAAATTGTATAATTAATATGAATCAAAGACAACAATCCGAATTTTGTGAATTCAAAGTTATTGTTGGGTAGCATTGTTAAATATCCTTGTGTCCGGATTAATTATTCAATGATCATATGTGTAATAATAACTATGTTGACAATTTAAACATAACAACACTATTGGCACATCAATATTACATCGAACCCATACCAGAAATAACGTCAAATTATTATGCAAAATAAAATATAAATAACGTAAATTCATCATTCAATATTTACTATGAAAATAAACTGCATCAGAGCAAACACTGTCGACCAAGTTTTTGATAGTACGTTTTTATTTCTTACACTCAAACAATCCCTGGCGCAAATAAAACCGTTTTTATTAACATACTCATGAATGTAAATTGCGATACAATTTTTCAAACAGTTACGACAATTTATTAACCTAATTTTTTTAACGCTCGTCATAGTGCATGCGCACTGGGCAGATCGTGCTATGAATCACGTTCCAAACGCGCACACAGAGGCTTCAAATTCATTTCAGCTATTAGTCATTTGTTTGGTTTTTGCATAAACAATTGATCTTGCGAATCAAATGACGAAAAAATAAATAAAATAAAAAAAAAACAACTTGGTTGTTTCATCTTTGTCGACGACAATTAATTTCTATGTTTAAGTAAAAATGTGTCTACTCCAAAGTGGCCACGCTTTAATTTGTCGAGCTATAAAAAATTCGTCATCATCAGTGATCTCGCCTTGACCGAGCTCTGCACAAAAATGCACGCGCAATATGATGTACCAGATGATTTCGCGCAACTTACTTGCACCCACTTGTTTATTCTGAAAAAAAGCGCCCTTACAATGTCCAACCCCCGGTGATCGTTGGACACAGGCACATTTCACCAGCGCGACAATAACACACGGCCGGTGGAATCGACTTAACCTCGTGACTTACGTGCCGGCCCAAAAATCAGCATCAATGACTATTTATTCTGGTGCTTTTGGCAGCGGGACCGCAAGGTCCGCAGATGCCGGACAACAAATCAAGACTGATCGTGCGTCAAATTGGCGCGCGTGTATGACTGAGGTCAGGGTAAGTCAAGTCCCACTCGATCGGACACTGTGCCCCTCCAGAATCAACGTCTAATCACGTCTTATTGTTCGCCCTTTATCCGTCGAACGATTACGTACCTGGCTCGACGTCCCGCGAGCAGTTATGACGTCGCTTAACGTTCAAGATCGTTCAAGGACGAAACTTGCAGGAGGCCGCTCTCCAGTCTTCGCCTCTGCAGTGGCTTGAACAGGTCCAGTTTTTTACCGTGGCACAAAAAACGAATAAGGTGAAAAATCCGGTGACAGCAAACAGCTGACGAGACTTCGCATGCTTCCACGTTTCGTCGCTACGGTGACCGGCGACACGCGCATGCGTCCAACAAGGCGGCAGCACTCGTTCCCTTTAGGTGTCTTCATTATTTGAGCCGTCGTGAATGAAACAATTATTTTCATCTCAAATATATTTTCGCACGTTCTAATATCCCTAATATCTATTTTGATTTATTCTCAATCGGCTAATCGTTGATTTAATAAATATATGATATAATACAAGTGCTGGTAATTTCATGTACGTGTTAAAAGCCGATTAAAGCTTTGTACGGTTCTTCGAAATCGAACAAAATAGGAATCGTATGGAAAAGTGGCACGCAAATTATACGTTTGAGAAATGAACAATATTCTGTATAAATCAAGAAATTTTCTTGAGTTTAATTTGTAATAGGATTTTGTTTTTTATTTTAGAGTAGCTTTATCTTTTTATAGCAAACGAGATTTTAGCATTAAAAAAGCTATGTCAGTAATTTTAATTATTGAATATTAATGAAAAAAGTAGTCCTTTAAAAACAACTAACGTCTTTCTTAAAAATCGTGTGCTAGCCTATCAATATAATTAGTTCTTATTTTAGTTTCGTTTGTATGTAACAATTTTAAATTAAATCGTAAACTAACTATAGTTACGTTATATCGCGATCAGAATGTGACTGGAATTGTTGTAATAATGTGTGCGCCACGCTATCAACTTTGGAATGAAATAATTCGAATTGAAAAAAAAAATTGTTAACATTTTTTGAAATGATTGTGTAACATTTCATCTGTGATATAATTGTTGCAAATATTCGAAAAATTTGGTAAAAAATAAATTGCGAGTGATAAAAGTTTGCTGAATTCGTTTATCTTTTATCGGAAATAGCGGTGAAAATATTTGTAAAATCAATGACTCAGAAATTTAAATGACAAAAAAACATCTTTGTTATGAATATTTAACACGTTTTCATCATAAAAATGAGTTGAACACTCGAAACGAGCTTTTATTTGAACATTGACTGAAAAATATAAAAATGATCAATTGTCAGATTATGGTTCAACTTGATTGATGGTGTAATATTACACAAGCCACGTATATTTTTACATAATTATTAAATTGCCTCCGCGCTAAATTAGTCCTGACGAGAGTTGTTATCGCGGCAGATAGAGCGCGCAAATTTCCTACTCGAAACTTTTTCTTTCCTCTATTTGCCAATCTATAAAAGATTCTCACAAAAAGTTTTCTTCCAAAATGATGGCCAAAGTTGAAAATTCAAGTCGAAAAATAACACCTCGGTCGTAGTTGCGCCACTCTAAAATTTAAATGTGATATAGTGGTTGTGCTCGGAATAAGCGTATTTTTGGCGCTGCCGGGTGAAATTGAATAATTGTCGCGTATACATATGCAGCAACACGAGTCTAAAAATATATTTGCCTCGGCGTTTGAAGCCGTAGGCAAATAAATGCAAATCACACAAATATGAATTCGGATCATAGTGTAAAAGGAAGCTTTGGATATTATGCAGCATCACAGCTAATTATGAAATCAATTGCTAAAATAATGAGCTTAATTGGTGCATGTAAGCTGAGCGCCCAGAGCCCCTGTACGATTGATTTCACTAGCACAAACATATGCATTTAAGAACACACCGCTAGCAGTGATTGCAACCCATGCATGAATTACTTGAAAAATAAATACGACGGTGCAAAAAAAGAAAAGAAGGATGCGAAAAATATACAGTTTTATTCTAGACAATGAATTGCTTGCATTATTCATAGTATTAAGCAGATGGATCATACAATATCTCGGCTAATTGTAAAATTGTCATTCTCGATTTGCGTCGGAGTTGATTTGCTAGAGAGTTAATTACACGAAAGTCAGTTCAAACAAGTAACTAACATGTGCTGCTAAATTCGTTGCAATGATACGATTCGGATTATGTTATCTAGACGCGTGCAACATGTACGACGTATCAAGAATGTCAAAATGAGTGTGACTTCGCACGATATAGTCTGACCCAATTTCTCAATCAGACATTGGTTGAATTACATTGTCAAAGTATATAACACAAAGATTAGGATCGATTCTAATTGAAATCGTTGATTGAAACCCGAGTTTAGTTTCGGATATCACAAGAAAATTGGTTCAACAATTTGAACAAAAAAAAAAAAAAAATTATACTATTCTAAAATCAAATATCATATTTTTGTCGATCTTATAATATACTTCAATGTCACATTTTTGATACAAATATATTTTACTTAATATTAAAGCTCTATTTCTCTGCTTAAAGTGTCAGTCCACCGTTTGGGTCAGATAAAATTACAAAATTCATTGTTTCTTTCGCCCTCTATGATAGATATTTTTGTACGTGGATTTTTTTGTATTTCATGAAAGACACTTTTTCCTAAGCAAACTATTTTAAAATACTATAAAAACAAGTCATTTAAATATAAATTCATTTATGAAATTAAAATAAAATAAAATAAAACTGAAATTGAAATTCAATAAGTCGCAAAAGCGCATTAAATCGATACTGCAGAGCAAGTATGAGACAACAGAAATGCGTAATAATGTGCAAGGAAAAGAGTAAATAAAATGGTTAAATTGTATCGTCGCCCTAAATGAAAAAGGCCTATTTCCAAATTACCCCATGTATTTTAAATGGACGAATTTTGAGATAGGCCCTTTCTGGTCTGGGGCGACGATATACTTTAAAATTCTCTCGACTTCTTACTCGACTTCTACGACTGAGAACTTTCGAATACACATTCAATTTTACTTGTTTTTTTAAGTGAATTTTTGCTTATTTGATTGAATTGTATTATCGGATTGTATTGAGTAGAAAATACTCCCAAATGTACATTTGAGAAGATTTTCTACTTTATTCAAGTATATAGAAATTATACTTGATTCAAGAGGTAAGATTTAGGTCAGAACTTTTTAAAAATGTCTCATTGATCATGAATTTTTCTAGATTATACGAATCAACTTTTTTAAGTCAAATGTTTCATTTACTGAAAATTTATATATGGAACTGTCTGTACATGTTGACTTAGTGATTAACTTTTTCGAACGAATCTCTGTATCCGATCATTTTCAAGCTTCAGGACTGGAAATAATTTTACATTTTCAAAATTAATCCCATAGGCGTCACTGTTATTCGTTATTTTATCGATTTCAAATCGTGTTAAACGTTCTTTTTATCGTACCATCGTGCATGAAACAGTTGTATTATCTGAATCACATGTGATTCAGCGTCGCGTGGAAATTCAATGTTTTCCATTTCCATTAATGCGAACCAATAGGGAGAAATAACGAGATAGGGTCGTTGCCAGCTGCATTGTCGTTGGCAAAAATAATGACAAGTGACAATATACTTTCAGCGCGTCGAACTAAAGTCATTTCCAAATTGGGTCGGCCAATAAGACAAATTGCAGCGGCTGATTGAACAATTATTGCTCTCCGCTCTTTTTCGCGCTCATCAATCAACGTCCTTAGGACGCGCTGAGTTTTAAGATTGCGCTTAATTATGTTTTCATTTGGATGTGCGCGCGGTTGTCACGCCCGATAATGATACAGACAATGATGATGAAGAATCAATCGCATTAGGCACCGTCGGAGCATACTTAATGGAATATACAAACTTGACGCACACACGTAACTTGTTAATCATAAGTTTAACTCGGCCTAACTTCGTCAGTTTTGCTTTGAGTGCTAGGAGAAACATCGTAATCAGTGCTTATACACAAACAGACTTCGACGGACAACGAAAATGACAAATTAGGTCAATCAGAGCCAATGACGTAAAGTAACGTATATTTGTGTTACCGGTTATGCGATCGCTATTTGTTTGATTCAACGTGCACGATAAAAGTGTTTAAAAACACGTTTAAATTTATTTGTTTTTCTTTTTTTCATTTTGTTTCATTTGCTTTTTACCATGTGCGGTACATCTGTATTGCTGATATGACAAATTGTGGTTTTGTTTTATTTATTCCCTAATTGAACGTCCACATGAAATTTATATTAAGGTTGTTTACTAGCATGAACAATTTAACGGTAACATGTGGTTGTATAAAAATTCTGATTGTTGATAAAGGACATATTCTGTCGAAAGAATCGAGCTGTGAATTCGATTTAAAGGAACGAAAAGGAAGAGTGAAATGAGGTATTTCGAGTCCAAGTAGACTGCAATTCCGACCGGACGGATTATCCGCGAGAAAAAGAGTCGAAGCAGTTTTCATTCATTTCGTTAATCAGCACTCTTTCAATTTTTAATCCGCCAATTGTTCTTCCGCGTTCTAAATACAGAGACAAATTACAGGCGAATCTTTTAAGCGGTAATTTGTAGCTGCGACAGCTCTTAATTAGGCGTAGGTACATTTTCATGTTGAAGCGAATAAATCAGCTGATTTGTATTTCGAAATAAAAACACAAATTAACTGTCTTTTAAATGATTACATTCATTTTAAGTTGATCATTGTTTTATTTATTACGTATTTTTCATTTTTTGTCCAATACGAATGTATTTGATCATTTATTTTAATGCAAATTTTAAATAATTGATCATTCTTAATTGAGATTTCGAAGGGGATTACAGTTTGAAGGGATGAATTAGAAAACCGTTTAATATCGGATGAAAAATGTGGGAAAATAATGGTGTTCTGAAACACGACGTAAGCCTAACAATACAGCATCGCATACTCTTACATCATGCGATAAATCATCCTCTGAGCCATGAATCTCCGAAATTTCATTGATGAAATCGTGTAATGTGGACATGCTGCTGACGTTCAGATGTTCGTGATTTGATCATTCCTTCATAATCACCGCATTATTGACCGAAACGCCACTACGAGCTCAGATGCAAAATCATTAATTAACCCATCAAATTTGCAATGTCAGAACGATACGTTTGAAACCAAAATTACAATATATGATTTTGTGCGCTATCTCCTACCTGGCAAAATATATTGCTGGTTAAAAGTATGACATGCTTTTGTAATGAACATTACATTATTCACCGTTATTGTTATTGTTTATATTTCTTCTGTCCACTACAAATTTTATTGAAATTGAAATAAACCCACATATTACAAATATTACAAAATAATGAACAAAATTGACGTAACAGGCATACTTTACAATTGAAACCCTTAATTGTACAGGCAATTAAATAGAGTATTAATTTACAAATAAAGTTATTTACGTTCAACACTATAATTTATGTTCATTTTTATTTTGTTTAATCCAATGGTGAATATGATCGAATAAATTGATATGAGCAAAATTGAAAAAATTACAAATGTGTATATTCAAATGCAATTGAAATTTATGAAACGACATATTTGTGTAGCAATTAAAAATGTATAAATAGTAAAATATAATTTGTATATTAGAATAATCATCTAAAGAGCAAAAAATAAACTTTCTGTTTTCCAGAAAATGGTTTGGCATATAAAAATATTCTATAAAAAAGGGTTCTTTGATTTCAAATAAAATCGGCGAAAAGCATTGGTAGACCAGTTTATGACACTTCAAAGAATGCACAGAATACGGCTGACGCAAAAAACCTTTATTTTCATGTTTTCATTCATTAAAGTACCAAAAACAACAAATGAACAAGCAATTTGAATTTTCAAATACTAGTAAAGATGTATAAACAATTATATTGATTTTTATAGCTTTCCGACTGTTAACACGATAAAATAGCACGGAATAATGAATGTTAATTTACAAATTGTTCATAGTGATATTAAAATGACAAAAAATTATGATGAATGTCTACGAATTTAATCCCGCGGGGTTCAATTAAGGCCAAGCTGATAAACGCGAAATTTATATCTAAGAAAATGTTTGCGGCCGAGGGAGGAAAAATGATAAACCGACGGAAAGCGGCTTTGGCGCGTCCGATAGCGGCAACGCATGCGGAAGTGAAATTACAATAATAATACGGCGATGCGCATTAAGCGGGAGCGGGTTTGCGTGAACGCACGAATACCGAAACACGCGCGCGTGCTCGTAATCCCGGCCATTGTTTGAAGGCGTCGCATTTAAAACCGAATTTTCTTTCAGTTATTTATTCCCGCGCTTTTGAAGTTTGCGCTCTCGCGCGTGACAAGCTACGCCAAAATCCGACACTTTTTCTGACATTTGTACGCGAATCCGAAAATAATAAATAATAATCTCAACAACAAAGCATTCACTATTGTTTAATATTGAATGCAAACATTTATCGACTTGGATACTCGGTATTAAAAAGTACGCATTCATATATAAATCAGTTTTTTCATATATATATACTGTTCGTCTACTTGCAACAGAAATCAATAATTGTCACAAAAGACTATAATGAAAAATAAAAGTCATTATTTGACTGGAAGATTCAATGATGCTCAACATTTTTATTTTTAACATCTCCAACTTCTTTGGATACATTTTATCATAATTTTGTTGTCGAAGGAATTTTTTTATAATCTTGAATAAATGTGTTCCATAGCAGTATGTTTGCAAATAACGAGATGCAAAGCGACAGCTAGCTGAAATAGAAACTTTGCATTATCGAATCAATTAAAGAAAATTGTTCGAGTGGAGTTGGTGCGACTTTTACTGTCACGAAAATTCAGCGCAAAATATTGACAATCCAGCGAGAAGAGGCGTTCGGTGTGAATTAGACACGTCCCACTAAACAGAGCCGAAATTTATGTGCGCCGCGCATCATCTTAAAGCTTGACAGCACTGACGCTGGATGGATTGTACTAACGACGTTAAATACGCTGTGCATCACGTGCATTACGTCGTGTAAACAGATTCGTACTATATGAATTAAGCCTGGAGATCTAAATTATCTTCACTCATGATCATCTCAAACTTGAAAACTCTCAACTTCCCTTTTTAGTACTTCAATTTTGCTACAAAATAATGATAGAACACTTTCGCACCAAAACGAAATTTTACATTTTTATACAAATTGTTGATATTTTTCATACTTTTGTATAAAAATGTTGAAATATTATTATGAGAATAATTTTGGTCTTAGATCTTTCATCTCGGTGTCAAATTCAAAATGTCCATCCATCGTATTTTCAAATAGTGAAAATAATGATAAATTTCATTACAGTTCTTGTTCGCTGCAGCAAGTTTGTTCTGCCATGGGTTATACAGTTGGGGAAGAAAGTGTCCTTGAGGGACTTTTCATTTGGTGAAATTCAAATGTTGGAAATTTGCATTCTCCAGGAAAGGGCTGGCCAGTGTCATGCAACGTTTACTTGAGAGCTTTGCGATAATCGCAGGACTGCTTGTTAGTCGCCTCAAGATCTCCTGTAATCACCCATAGTTTACTCTGTTAGCCACCAAAAAGACTCGTCCCCTTGAGCGAGAACACAGCAGCGGCCAGTTTGCTTGTGTCAGCTACTCCTCCCGTAGCATAGAACCATCATTCAACGACACGGACCTTTAATAGAAAACCTCGCATTTAAACCACAAGACATTTTCGTCGTGATTCTTATTCAAATGAAGGTTTTAGAATCGAGAATAAAAGAAATCGGTTTCCATTTCAACGACGCTATCGCAGTTCCTCATTCACGTTATAATGCCAAGTTAATTTAACCTTTAATTATCAAGTTGAACTTGTTATTAATTTTTATCGCTTTGAAATTGATAACCGTAACCTTGTGGTTTAACATAGTTTGAAAACAGTAGCCACTATAGTTGGCTGTCGATAGGATATAAAGATCTCTGATAAAGTTGTAAATTGGAAGACCAAATCATTTATTAACTTTCTTTTCATTTCTAATTTTTTCATTTGAAATCACAATTGAGTTTACTGGATTGAATATTGGATACGATTAAGTGTGCATAACAATTTTGCCAACTTCAAATGGCAGTTCTCTGTTCTATCATATTTGTCACAAAATTATATTTCAGTGATGTATATACTGTATATTAAAGTATATATATATATTTTTAATTATAATTATTGGAGTTAAAATAATCGATGAAACTGACGATATGGACTCAAATTCATAATACATCTTAATCACATTGCATGCAAATAGATGGCCAAAATTCTATTGCAACTAAAATTGTTTATCGAACCGGAGACAATATTCATAATATCGGTGCGTTTTGAAATCAGCGCGCACTATCGACGCAATTATCTATTTTACAATAACCATTCCCATCAATAACTTGCAATAAAACGGCCTGCTCACTTAACGTTCAGCGTTTCGATTAAAGTGAGTTGAATTGACTGTCAAACACGAAGAGATTAGATTTCGACGGCGATACATTAGCTCAAATTACGTGTTTTACAAATTCCATATCGATTCGTGGCACGCCTCGGTGCGAATACAAAAAAAAACAGAAAGAGAGAAAAAGGCGCTACACTCGGTAAATAATTATTTAATGAATTTTCCAGCAATGTTTTCGGAGCTCTCGAACCGCAGAGATTGCGATTTTGATTGATTTTCCGGATCGGCAAATAATCAAATCGAAGTGTTGTGATAGTTTGTAAAATAAAATAAAAAAAAAAAGCGAAAAGTTTTTCGCAGGAGTAAAAATAAATAAATAACGCAAGTCTGGAGTCTGCGAAACTGTCATCTGCACACGAATCAATTCGTCCATCGATTAACTTTGGGATTGTCGTGGCGGTTCTCCGAAACGGCGCTGAATTATCGCGCGAGATTAATTCCCCTCTCGACATAGATCATCTGCAGCGCTACACGATGCCTACATGCGAGCAAATTGCTGGCGCGATCGATACTTTAAAAGCCGTGCCTGCGTTGCGTTTTCTATTCGTTTATATCCGCGTGTGTATGACCCACTCGTGCAGCGCGAAACGCGCGTTTCTGTCAATTCGTACATATGTACGCTCAAACTCCATTTAATGCCCAGATATCGGCTTGTTTATGATCCCATCCACTGAATCTACCGCCGGACATTAATTAGCATTTGTCAGTATAATGGCAGGATCTATTTTTAAGCCGCCAAATTGTATGCTCAGGGTGTCGCGTATTTTGGCCTGTGTGTTTGCACAAGGATTCGGGTCGTTTTTGCCTCTCTGTTTTCTTGTTTCCAAATTTACGCATTTTCGTCAAACTGCTGAGTTCAACTCGTTTTTTGCCACATTGATTCTTGTTTTTCGAATTCAAAAAAGTTAATGAACAGAAAAATAGTCAATAATATTGTACCAATTTTGATTTATATAAAATGAAATATTTCTTTTCTTTTTTTTAAATTTAGTCACTTGAAGAAAAGAGAAAAAATACATTTTTGATAAATTCCTATTTTGTTTGTTGTGAAAAGCAGGAATCATTTTTCAAATCGTTTTCCATCTTTCAGCGTTCAACTCGTTCTCGAATTTCATCAGGCTGGTCTTAACTTTCAACAAAATGCAACATCACGTACATAAATCTACTCTTTCAAAAGCTAATTGATTATGACGTCAAATCCTTCATTATAGTCGGTCCTTGCGTTGCAATTGATTAATCTTCATAGTACGACATTAAAGTTCGTTCGAAAGAATTATTGAAAACACGCTGTTTGTTCGTGATCAATAACACATTCGCCAAGAACAATTAACCAAAGATTGATCCCGGCTTGACTTTTTTGTCCGGGAAAACCGAACGATTGCTGAAAACAAATTTTAACGTGGCCAGCTATTTTTTTTCTCTCACTCATTTTTTTGTTCATTTTTTGTTGGTTCGTACGCCAATTATTTTGTCGAAACTTTTTACATTTGAATGAACTTTTTCCCGCAACCATAATAAGAAATTGCGTTGGTCATATTTCAGTCAAAAACTTTCATCCCGATGTTCGTCATTTTAATAATTGAATATCCCGTACAGTGATGTTATCAGCAAAGTCTAACGAATATTTCGCTTCTGAATTACATGTAAATTTATGCTGGAATAATATTTTATGTCATGTGATATTAATACTTTCCATTTCTACGTCAAATGAATGAAATTGTTTAATCGCATTTCCAAACCGTTGCCTAAAAAGGTTCACACTTTTTTTTACCAAATCGTCACCGTTTTTTGTTAATTTATTAACAAATTTATTAACATAGTGCGATTTTTTAAGCTTGAGATTCTTTTTTTTTCAAGTTTCATTGAAAAATCCATGCTTTTCACGAATCCAATTTATTCGGCTCAAACAGAAATGTCATCAGCGTTTGAATAAATTGCCCGTCGCAGATGATAATTATCATAGGTGCAAAAAAATGACATTAACATATGTCCTGAAAAAAGTTCAAAAAGTCGTCGTATTTGATTCTGTACTACAACGTAAGATAACATGAAATTATATCAATTGAAGGTTGGAATCAATCGAACAGAAATGTTTCCAGCGAAGCTCAGTTTTCCAACCTGTGACATATTGTTGAAAAAAAAAAAAAAAAAAAAAATTGCATACAATTTTTTTAGTGGCCATATTTGCCCATATTCTTTAAATTAGAATTCGTTTACAGAATGACGAAGATTGATAAAATAATATTTTCGGCGTATATACTTGATGCTTAATTCTATTTTGAAGACAAAGTATGTTTACAAATCTTGACTTTAAATATAATTCAATAAATCTGTGGTAAATTGTGATAACCAGTTGAGTATATATGTAATCCCTATAACTTTAACTGGTTATTGCAATTTATGACAAAAATATATGACATTAAAAATGATTTTCATCTTATAAATTAATAAAAAATTTGGATGTATATTATTTGTTCAATCTGTTAGCTAAAGAAATGTTTACACCTCACAAAATTCCATCGTTACCTTAGTGGCTATTTTTGCCACTAGATGGTGATGAATACAAAAACATAGGTACGACCGATTTTCGGATGGCTTATTTTGAGCCATCAATTTTCGGAATCCAAGCCATCAATCCTTGCCTGAAATTTGTTGCTGTCAAAAAAAATGTTATCCGAATGCTCGCAACAAGCCTTAAATTTTTGACCCAATACATAAAAAAAGCCCCTACGAAATATATCTCTCAATTAACGTCACGGCTCACACGGATTTTTATATATTTATAACCTCTCTGCATCGTGTTTCCAAATACTTGAGCTCTCTTTTTATTTCGCACAGCATGCTTATTCAAAACCAAATCCTCTCTCCGCAGTGCGCCCCTAAATCGTCATTATTTTGCTCGCATACGTGTCACGTGTTTACAAGTGGTAGCCGGCGAGTGGCGCATCGTAAATCCGATTCGTCAGAAGCCGGTGGCACGCGGCACCGAGCGATAAATTAGCCGCGCGTATTCTCTGCTCTAACGAAAAAGTGGCTAATTCGGGGTCGGCGCTTCGCGCGCCCCAGCGTTGTTGACAACAGCGTGGAATTCGACTTGGATTTCTATAAGAAGGGACCGAAGATGATGGCTGGCCGACATCTCGCGGAATAGCCGACGTACTCGTCGACTCATTTTCTCATTGAATGGAAAAAAAGTAGCCGGATTCAAATTGCAAGATCCGTGCCAAGCTGACAAAACTTGTGATTTTGCATTAAAAGAGAGACGCTTCCCGGGGTATTAGCACAAATTACTTTGAAACCATCGAGTCAAATTGCCGAGTCGCTTTTCCCTTTAGCCCATTGTCTGCCGCGAAATGGGTCGCCACTGTAAACACCGCTTCTAGCGCGTCGAATGATTAATAATGCGCGCGGTTATGCACGCTCTGTACTTCAGTTGTTTTTAATCAGGGGATTTAATGGGCGTGCATTCTAATGGCCGCTCCCGAGGCATTAGAATGAACGCCGGACGTTTCGCTGTTTCATATTCCGTCGAGTGCAGTTGAAATCACAATTTCGGAGCGCCAAAGAGAATCATTCAATTTTGTTTCACTATATATAGATGATACTTTTTTTAAACTGTTGAATGTATGATTTTGTTGGGACAATCTCTCGGCTTGCAATCCTCGAGGAGTAAAGATTCCCTTTTAAGTACACACTGAAAAATATGACTTTACAACCTTTTTTCATAACAGTATATTACTTAGGAAGGTACGGATTTCGCGTAATGCTTCATATTGCTAGATAATAAAGACCTTTTTTCGCACCAAAGAAGGTTTCTTAAATCGAGTGTTATAATATCGAAGTCGGTTGCTATATTTTCAACCGCCCTTTTGTAGTAGAAAATACTGCTTTCATGCACAATTCATAACAACTGTATTAAAGCGATAATTTCATATGAATAAAAATATTCAGAGAAAGTAAAATTTGAAAAAAAAAAAAAAAAAAGAATTGTTGATTTTGAAGAACATATGTTTAGATGATATCTTCAAACTAGAGAATTTCAACTATGATAACGAGAAATTTGAACATCTTTGTCAATTAGGCAGTATATCATGCGTCGCGTCACGAAAGTTATCGATATGGTCGAAATATATTCTGCCCAAATCTTGATTTATTATTCAAGTAGTCAAAAGCTGCGCAATATTTTGTAATACTGGATAAATTCGTCGTTCGCACAAAAGAAAAAAAAAAAAAAAACATCACGCGTCCCGAAAGCATTTGTTTCCATTATCAAAACATTACCGAACCTTGTTCGTCATATTTCAGATGATCCAGAACAAAAAATTTTCCACGAAAATCCTCTCGCTACGCACTGCTGTAATTACTAAGATTATTATCCAATTTGCAAAAAAGTCATACAACCATGTTAAAATCAAGATAAAGTAGAAAAAAAATTTTTATTCTAAAAATTGTCTTTACATCTATTCGAAAAAGAAATGTTTCAACGCCACTATGTGACTTTCTTTCTCAGAATTATAGTATTGAAAAATGTTTTAGTTCAGTATAAATGGTTCATCAGTTTAAATTTAATATAACAAATTCAATGAGAAAATTGAGGCGCGAAATTTTGAAAAAAGGACAGTAAAATTGTTGGTAAAAAAAAACTGGTGCATTTCTGGCAGTGCCAGATATAGAGAAAGAATAGAAAAAGTGGCGATATAATTGAGTGAATAATGGAAAAAGCGAGGTGAAACAATAAAATCGTTATAGATGATCAGTTGTTATTTGATTTTCGCGCGATTTTTCTTGCCAGGGTTGGTTAAATATTTGATATACTCGACCTACATAATAGGAATGAAGATGGTAGAGTCGATGGACGTGCCAGAGTCCAGTACGATATGCCACTTGTCATTATAGCTTGGTAATTCAGCGAGCATACCTATCGATCCCCGAATCTCTTTGGCGCCTAAAGGAAAAACGTGACTGCAATGCGTTTTCGCGTAAGCACGCCCGGTTGCGGTCTATTGAGCGTACGAACGCGGGTAATTACCATCGTTCTATGCACTAATTAACAACAGTATCCAGACCCAGACACGCGGAAAGTCATCGAATTATCGTTCTCTCGATACTTTTTATCGCGGTTCATTTCATCCTTTTCTCTTTCGCCTCTTCAACATTTCTCTCACATCAGTCTATTTTTTTTCCTCCAAAAACAACCGAGAAATCCAATTAACGTTTTCAATCACGTGACTTAAAAAAAGATATCCGAACCCACCTTCTGCAAAATGTGTATTTTATCTTTGTGCGACCTAGATTTTAATCCTAACAGCCGGAAAAACTGTAGAAAAATGAGAACGAAGGAGTAAAAAAAATGATGTCAAAAATTCTGGCGCCAAAACGCTCTTGTTATCTTGAGCATTTCATCTCTAAGAAGAGAACCTGGGAATGGTAGTGATAAATATGGCCGACCATCCAAAGTAAACAGAATCTCTTCAAAGGTACAATGCACCGCCTAGAACTTGTAGAAATGGCTTAGCAAAAACGAGAACCCAAATGCTTACGAATTTTCGACGAAGTGCTATTAAAGCTTTCCTGTACAGCATAGAGTGTGCCCTGTTCCAAGAATTAGTGATGAGTACAAAACAATTAGAGGTACTACAGTCAAGATGTTTCTCCTAAAATTTTGGTTATTCGATTCTCGATTAAATCAATTCAAGAAATTCAATTATAATCTTTAAATTTTTATTTCATTTTTAAGGAAACTTTTTATTATGCTATCGCCAAATTTGTTAACGATTTAATTTGATTAGAGCCGATAAGAGAAAGGTACCATTCATCTTAATCAAACATGTTCTTATCAAATAATGGCTAAGATGTAAAACGCAACTCTGCAGTCCGAGCGAGAAAATTTTGTACGTTCGGGACGAGGATTGGAGGAAAAAAAATCTCTTAATTTGATTCGGACTCCACGTGCATTATAATTTCTAAAAAATGTAGTATAACTGAAAAGAATGACCAACTATGAAAAAAAAAAAGTACGTACACCTTTGAATATGGAATATTAAAATTGGTTGTTGACGTCAAGTAAAATTTCTGTCGACCAGGCTGAATTAAAATCTTAGTAATCGTGACAATTATCAATAAAGAATGATTAAAATATATGATTTTTTTTTTTATTTTTAAATTAATTTTAGGTTCTTGGCGATCCGCTTCTGAAAAAGTGTTAAAGTAATTTTACAACTGATTTTATAATTTAATATTAACGACAAATTTAGAAAAATTGTAAAAAATTTTGAAAATTTTTTATTATTTATTTGAAAATTGCTAATGACGACAGCTGATGTGTTTTTATAAGTCAAAAAGTGACATTTGCTGTCACAAAATAGGAAGACACCACCATGTCTTGGCTCTTAATTTTTTCATTCATGGCCGGAGACACTGGCACGTTTCTTAATTTATTAGTCGAGAATTGAAATTTGAATTATACATTTAAATAGGACGATGTGATAAGGTTGCTTTATATAACAAGCGAGGTTTTAGCTAAGTTATCTAATTTCGAAACGGGTTTATCTCGCCTGAACTATCCTCATTTCCATTATTCAAAATTCCAAATTTTAACAATAAAAGTATGATTATATTCCACTGTTTATTTTGCCTCAACTATCTTTCTCTTTCATTCAGAAAAGGAGAGAAAGAAAAGAAAAATAGTAGGGCAAAATAAAATTATCGTTAAATTAGAATACCCGTTTTAATAAACCAATGTCGAGTACAATCTTTTTAAATAATGACTTAATCAAATGCGCCAATCAAATATTAATTCCCCTCAGCAGCGGATTAAATCACGGCCCGATATGCAAAGTCAACAGCAAATACCGCATATTTCAGGCTTTATCGATTTCAGAAACATGATGCTGCTTGCGTGTAAAGTTCAACGTCTTATGACGCACAGGTTTACGTGTGCGGGAGTCTATGTATCAAGTGTGTGGTATGAGAGGTGAAAAAAAAAGTATATGCACGCATATACAAAACACTCTGGAGATTTTATATATATATATACGTGACACCAAAGAGCAGGAGTGAAAAAGGAAGGAACGTTCCACAGCGTGTGCAATATGCTGTTGAGGATGATAAGTTTTTATTGAGGGGAAACGCAGCTCGGCTCATTAAAAGAAGAGTGACGGGTCTTGAAATGTTCGCTTTGGAGACGTCAAACGAAAACAGGAAAAGAATGTTAATTAACACCGAACACGCGAATTTGATTAACAAAAGACGTTGATTTGGATTGAGTAAAAAGGGAAAGCGTTTAATTTAATTGATAATCATTTGCGGAATTTTCAAAATTCAAATGGAATTATTCAAACGGGGCTTTTTTTCATCCACCGATAAAGGAACAATTGAAAATTGCAATCAGTTGAGAAAATCAATCGAGATAAACAAAATTGTTGAATCGTTTAATGAAAAGAAATAGTTTAGTTTTGTAAAATCGTGGAATTTAAATTTGTCTCTGGCGAATGTAGACCAAAATTGGCGAATCCTTGAAAGAAGAACAAGACGGGTGTGTCCATTCATCTAGTTAATTAAAAGTATAACTTTGGATGAAAACGTAGGCCAGTTTATCCAGCAAAATTTCAATACAACATTGCGGCCCGAACTTGTTAAATATTCGTCATCAAAGTCCCGTGGAAGCTGCCAAGCTTGTTTATTTTAAATTTTTTATAAGCGGGGTGGCACAAAAACAACACTCAAGCGATTCATAAATAAACGTTAACAACTTCCGAAAGGGAAATGACTATAATTTGGTAAATTCTGTAAGTAAAAAGAGAAGAAAAAGAGATTTGGCAAGACGATGTGGTGTTAATATGTTAATCACTCGCGTTAGGCAAAACAAAGCTATAAGCTTCTTTGAGAGACGCTCGACGTGCACGCGAGTATATTGTATAGTGCACTGAAAAGGAATTATAAAAATTATCATAGATAGATCGAAAAAAAGGAGATAGAAAGGTGAAAAAAAAAAAAAAATGCGAGGGTGCATAAAAAAATTTTTAATGTCTCAATAAAAGTGTCACTAATGATGCAAAACGAAGGCGCATTTTAAGCGGCGATTATACCTTTTTGGGCGACGATAATGTCCTGTCACAATAGAGCATAAATATGTTGAAATAACTGCTTCGTTGCCACGACGTTTTAATTTAATAAAAATTAATTAACGGTCGCGACAATTTGGACGGTTTCCACGGGCGGTTCTTTATATTCCCCCGACCGCCTTTACGAGCGATTCATAATTTTTTTTGTCAAAAGTTCGGCCCTCCCCCCATCAGCGTGTAAAAGAAACTTCTTTTGTCGCGATAAATTATCTTCGTCGGTCCATCGCGCTCGTTAATGTAGATTTCTGCGATGCATTTTTGGCCTTGGAGTATACGCCAACAAATCTTTATGCAAACAGAACTTGGCTCTTGAAGAATATTCTGATATACGTGACTGCGAGCGCTTTTTGCCAAAACTCGCGTACGAAAATTCAAGTGGAAGCAAGCGAGGTTTTATTGCGGTTCTTACGATTCTCACAAGTGTTATATTTTCATCTTCCTCGCTCTCTTTCAAAGGTCGTTGAATTATCGTGCGTGAATTTCAATAGCTGACATTTTTTGTAAAATAACTTTCAAGAAAGTTGAAAAACCAATTTGGTGAATGAAATTTCATCTTGAACCATTTAATTTTAAATTCATGTTAATATTAATAATATATTAAACAATTTTAATAATCGTTGTTGTTATAAAATATTGCTTTTTATTTTTGCAGCTATTGTAGGACGAGCAGTGGTTTATAACTACAGAGAGAATTGAATATCAATCGCCTGAATCACGTATTCCAAAATCTCACGTTCAAAGCAACTCTAATGATATCAAGGTGAGTTAAAGTTTCCCGCCTGATTTCAGTAATGGTCTTTGATAGTATTGTAAAACAGTTGATGAGCTCACTGATGTATATATATATATATATATATATATATATATATATATGCGCGCTCGAGACTTTCTACTCAGGGTTTTAATTTCCAAACCTTTCAGAAATGAAAACACGAGCGCGCAAAGTTGTTTGTAAGTTAAATCTCGACCGTCTAAAAGATATATCGGCTATCGAAAAATTCAATGAGACTAAAAGTCTTGAAATTTGCTTTTGATAAATTGAACATTTTCGAAATAATTCGACGAACGGAAAGTGGCGCGATATCAAAATATATCCTCATAAATAAAATTCAAGTGGTTTTATATACATTTTTGACGAGGCATAAGAAGCCGAGTTTATTTCTTCCATTTGTTCTACTTGTTTCTGCGCATTATTTAAAGACTCTTTCAACGTACTGGTGACTCTTTAAGTCTTAACATTCTTTTTAAATTCAAGAGAATGAACGTAAAGACGATTTTATTTCAAATAGAAAATACAGTAATTGAAACATATTTTCCCTTCACTGAACACACAGCGAGTCACCGAATCTCAGCCTAGAATATTATCTAGATAAACAACTTGGATTGAACTCGCTGTTTTAAGACCAGGGAAGTAAAAAATTTTATTGTTGAGTGAACGAATTCGCTTGATTTTTTCCCCCTTTTCGACTCCGTGAAACGAAACTTGAATGCAAATATCGAATTTCTGCATGCGCCATAAAAAATAAATGTTTATAAGTTTAGAATTCGCGATAACTAATAAAACGCAGTTCTGCAAAACTCCGGCTCATAATTCACCGGCGCTTCAAGCTGATCATCACTTTTGTTCGCTTAAACGCCCGCGTTCAATCTTATCCTAGTATCTTGATTAAAATCTCGCTCTCGCACGAAGGAAATATCTCGAAATAATGTAATCGTTTTCATTCAACGGTAATTACACGTCAATTCAACGTTCGATGGACTTTTCACCTTGGCCCCGAAAGAGGCGAATCATGGCAAGTTTTATTTTTTTTTTGTTGCAATTCGTCGTCGGATTTCTTTTGGTAATTCAATATTTTGCGCTACATTTTCACGCTTTTTCCAATCCAATTTGATAATGTTGCCGACGTGTTTCGGATCATTTGTCAGCTCCAGATTTTGGTGACAATGTAAGATGAAAAATCAAGATATCGAATGGAATATGCAGCGCCCGTTAGCGTGTCCACTCTCTTGCTTGTCGCTCGTGGCACGAAGTAATAATCCGTGATCGCACGCCATTTCTTCGCGAGAAATACGTCACGTCGGATAAAAAAATTTCGTCCCAAGCCAACAGAGAATTTAATAGCAATTTTATTCGAAGTTGAGTAGTTATGATCAATATTTCAGAAGACGGTGGCAAGTTCGTTATACATGTTATTATCAACTTTTTGAATTATATTTGATATAAAGACCTTGTATTTTAAACATTTACAGTACGCCAATAAATGTATAGGATATTTTTATTAATTGTTCACATTTTTGCTTGTAGTGACGAATTTTTTTAATGCAATTCATTGAATTAACTTTATATACAGTTATTTTTCCAAACATTTTTAGGATGCAATACATGTTTGTAGATTTTAATTATGATACTTTATTATCATTATTATTATTTTCTTTTTTTTGAAAAATATAGATCGATGTAAACAGAAATGATTTAAATTTGATGAAGTATATCCTGCAATCTAAAAACATATAGCTGTATTAAATTGCATTTCCGATAAATTCACTTTCAAAAAAATGCATGATATTTGATTATTCATTAAATATGCAAATATTTTCAAAGGATTTTTATTATTTTTATGATTATATTATTATTTTCACTTCATTTGATGTCATCTTAAGAATATTTTCCACAAAGCTATCACTGTTCTTCTATAATCTTTGCTGCGGAAATTACGGAAATTAAGAAGATCCTCGTAAAAAAGTCAACGCACAAAAGTTACGCAACTGCGCTCGTTACGACACTTTTATTACGACATTTATGCGGCCGATTTATATCTACTGCGCGCCCCCCGCAGCCTCTATTTCCAGAGATTACAACTCGGAGATTAACCTTCGTCGCGCCCCACGTGTGCATCGATTACCTTCATTCATGTCTGCCAATCGTCATCGACGCGTCAAACTACACCTTAAGTGCATTATGTATCGCTTTCGATTCCGAATTGATTTCGGGCCACGAGACACGAATCTTGCCTGTGACGACAAAATTTCCACGCGTCTATAGACTTTTCGATCGTATTTTTATTTGTCGTGAATTTTGCCAAGGGGAAAACACGAAATTCTGTTTATCAACCGTTTCGTCAGTTTACCTTTTTTTCTTCTTCTCGTTGAATTTTTTATTTACGGATTTTGATGTTTTTCAAATCCGCCTAAAGTTTCATATAAAAGGGTATCGTCGAAGTTTACAAGAAACCCTCGTAGGAATCAAATATAATATTTTAATTTCGTACTACAAAAGACTTTTCTTCCGTCTGAAAGAGGATCAAATTGTTAAACCCCATGCAAGTTTCCAATATGCTGCCTTAGCATTTTGCTTGTTTGTTGGAAGTAGATAAAAACCATGGAATCACTACAGTGATTGATTTTTCGAAGGCTGATGATTCACAGATGAAATAGTATTTCGATTCGCTTCCCGCAATTAATTGAGTTGGATATCTGAGATGAACGCGATAAAAATGCGACTCGCCCCTCAGTGTAGTGCCCGGATGAAAGTATATATATATATATATCTGTAAAATGATCAGCTGCCCTGCAACAGACATCAGATAAATCTTGACTCTACATATGTTTTGCCGCGAGTATATAGGTCATGTAGTATCAACACTGAGAAATAAAAGTAATTTCTGTTTTAAATTTTATGTAATCGAAAGATTTGTTTAATATTTCTTAATAATTAGGATCGTATTTTTACATTTATGAAATATTTCAGAACTATCAAGTTTGACTATTTTCCGAATAAATAAAATGATGTAAGTTTATTCATGAGCGCTAACACAAAGATAACACAAAGTCTAAATTATTTAATCATTGTAGTGCAGAGATAGTTGCAACAACAAATATATAATAACTTCTAAAATTTATGAGATAACCCTCTAAACATTTGTCAAAATATTGTTTGATTACATGGTTAATTAATGTAATCGAATATTCTGTTGCAGCATTCAGCAAACCTAAACCATTACCTAAAACCATTATAGTTATGAAATATTAATTAATGTTAAAAATCATTATCCTCAGTGAAGATATTGAATTTTACAAACTGAAATCTCGCAAACTTACGAGCTACATAATTTCAATTGGTTTCAACATTTATTAAGGAAAAACTGAATGACATCGAGAAATTCTGCGGACTTGTCAAATTGGATGAAACTTATTATTTTTAAAACACAATTTTTAAGATTTGACACGCACTTTGATGAACTGAGTAACTTCCATGTTTGTGCCACTTTTCACTGGGTTGAATTTTAACAAAAAAGAAATTTTTGTTGCAAAACATTTGAAGCTCAGCGTATACGTTTTCTTGAAACAAAGAGAAGCAGTTTTTAGAATATATTTTTACTCGCAAACATTAGCCCACCCAGAAAAAGATTTCTGAGTATATTAAATATGTCGGTTTTTGAACGCTCTTCGCAAGGTACGTTATTTTTTATAATACCACACATAAAATAATTTTATAAACGTTTCATTCGGAAATGTCCGGCAGTTACGTTTAGTGTAAGAGAAAAACGTATTTGTTTTTATCTGATGTGTCATATTTTGGTAAACATAACATTTGCCTGAAATACGAATAAAAAATAAGTCTTTTTTTTCGTCGCTCAAGACCAGTCACATGAAAACCTATTGTATTATACAGCATAACATTTTATTCTACCACAAAGCTCATCTCCCTCGATTGTTTCGCTCTTGTGCAACTCGAAATTGTTACTGCCGCAGTAAAAGTCTATTTATATCCCCTGAATGCAAGCAACTTTTACTGGTAATGCTGATCGATAACTTTGATTTGATAATTAATTTTGTCACTGATAATAATTCAGGCGTGCGAAGCATAATCAGGAAGTTATATAAATATGTACCCGCGAATTACGTCCGCTCGGATATTTTGCCAAACAGACCCGCTGGTTATTTATTGTAATTTTATAAATAACAAATATTCCGATATTTTGTGATATACCATATCACTGTAAAAAATGCTTCTAGTATCCATGAATGAACATGCTTGGTCCAAGAAAATTATTCTCGGATCAAAACAAAATACTCAGAATTTGGATTTTTTCTGTTTCAAGCGTAAGATTTTCAAGAGTGATTAAATTCTGCAATTTGTTGAAATAAGTTATTTAACGCTTGCCATAACATGAGTTGAATAGCTACTTAACGTTTTCGTGAGTAATTTTCAAGCTGGTGTACTACAAAGCTAAAGTGTAACTTTCTAATACGATTAAGAAATATATCAGAAACAATGTGAAATAATAAATAGCAATAATATTGATATGAAAATTAACTTAAGTAAGTAAATTGTAATGTTTATTCTGTTATTTATTCGTTGTAGGTGGAAAAGTAGACGCAGATTAATGACAGTGAATTCGCACGATTTTTTTTGTTCTTGAACTTTTTACGCCTGAATAATGAAACGACGCGAATAAACATTTGACTTAATGTGCAAAAGAGAAAAGCAACAGCTTTTTGCGCGCGGGGCGTTGCTTTGAAATTGGCAATACCGTCGAAAGTAGCGTGAGTGAAAGACGAATTGGTTGCAATGCTGTTGCGATGCGCGAATCTATTTTCCACTTTTCCTTGTAGCACCTCTAGCGTTCGATTTAGAGAAAAATCGCGAGTTTTCGAAGCGACTGTCGAGAGACGGGGACGGTCTTTTTGTCGCGAACAATGCTACTACGGATTACGCCGAGGAAAAATAATGCCACCGTCGAAAACTAGTACATTACGACGCAGAGCGCTAAAATACGATCAAATTGCGTTTACTTTTTCATTAATTTTTTTATTTAGGCAGTCCTTTTTCTTGTTTTTTCGACACAACATTTTTAACTCAATTTTGAAATAAATTCTATTATATGCATTGTAAATTTTTATATAAAACTTTGTTAAGAATCATAAGTAAATTTTGATTCTGTCTGTGCATTTAATTGAAAAATTATTATTTTGAGTTAATTAATTTTTAAGTTAATATTTTGAGCGATGTACTAAATAATAGAACTGAACAACATTTTCGAGGACCTTTTCCGAGTATCATTTTTTTTTAATTATAGTCGGTTAGTATTGAAACGATTTTGATTGTGTGATTCAGTTTGTCGTAAACAACAATAAAACGTAGTGGAGAATTGACGAGTAGCAATAATGAACGAAACAATCGGACGGTCGAAATAATCAACTGCGAGCCTTTTTTATGGAATTTTTAATTTTCGTGTGCTGCTTTCTGTACGGGACTTTAATGAGACACAATAAAGCACTGGCAAAAGTCTAAAAACGGCGGCGGATAAATATCGCGACCAATGATTCGTCGTAATTTTTGCGTCTGGGATATCTCTTTATACAAAGGACAACAGTGAGAACGTTGATATTGACGCATCGAAAATGTGCAGCCTCGCAGACAAAAGTTGTGTCGAACTAAATTTCGGTTTCACATTGCTACGGGAAAATTACTCTGCTCCTTCGTGTCGCAAAAACTTGAAAGAATCGCGGAAAAACTGAAACTTTGATGTTCCTCGGTAAAATCACAATTTGAATTTTTCATAATTTTATATCAAATTTCCGCAATCCTTCTGGGCTTGTATAAAATAATGTAACAACAAAAAAGTCTGTACAGTTTGCAGAGTGTCTTTTCATGCTAAGAATGAAAGGTGAATGAAAAAAAAAAAAAAAATCGAACGAATGGCGTTCGATTTGAATTTATTACGTTTTTCATGGGCGGAAATAATTCATCTCGTGACGTTCGCAAAAATGACTCGTTAAATGCGGTTGGCGCGTAGCTTTTGCGATCCCCGTGGTTTCAAAATTATCAACATCCAAGAAAACATATTTTATTTTTATACATCTCTCGGATGTATAAAAAAATGCTGGACGAGCAGAATGAAAATGGATGTTCCAGCGTCCATTTATCTGCAGACGAAAATTTGTTCCTCCGAGATAAATATAAACGCAACGAAAAATTCCCTTAATTCTGACAACAATGACCGGGCTGGATCGTGTGACAAGATTAGGCGTAGGCCCTTCGGCTGCAGATAAATTCGCCAATATCAACGGCACACGCGAACCGATTAATCTTACATCCGCTGGCGAAAGGGCGCGAAAAAAGAAAAAGGTCGAGAGAGCGGCTGCGAAACAAAATCGGGCAGAAAAAATAAGGGTGTGCGTGGCGAGGATATAAAAAACGAAGAGCCCAGGGAGGCGCGTGCTACGGACAGGCACAGCTCTTTCAGCTCGATTCGCGTCGCATAATATGGTGCTACAAAAGCGGCGCATCCCTAATTGCAAGTTGCGTGCAACTCGTTAACAGGTAGTTAGAGGCGAACAACCCTAAGCCAGCGCAGTGACAAAAGAACGCGACTTCCCTCGCGACAGAATGGAAAGTAACTTTTTTTTTCCACCAGTATCAAATAACAGAGTAAGATACGCGTTCTTTGTCCGCGAATTTGGCAGCGTGCCGTCATACTCACATACTTGAAAAACACTCGGGCCAAAAACAAAAGACCCTCATTCCGAATTTCGTCCTCTCTTCTCTGTCCTATTTTTGTTGTTGTTTTCTCTGTTATTGTTTTGTGTTTTTTTTTTCGTCTCTACTTTTCAATGATTTTCGCATGTTTGTTTACATTTTCTCTGCATTCGACCTTTCACGTTTTTGTCTGTGCCCTTCGATAGGGATGAAAAGTGTGAAAGGTGTGCGTCCCATTTTTGCATCGATTCAATTGGGGTAAATAAATGGCAAAGGGATTTCATGCCGTTCGCTTTAACTACAGTATTGTGAGCCACTTTGAATATCTGGTAATCTTGACGTTCTATGATGTATGGTGTAACATTTAATTGGCATCAAAAAGGGGGACGCCAGGCCATAGGGGACTGCTTTTTCATGGGGCCAACTCCCAACACCACATTTTCTTCATTCTAATCGTTTTTAAACTGGCTTTCGCACGACCTGACATCTGCTTAATTATCCCAGCCGACTGTTGATTACATTATGTAAACTGACACTTTTTTTTCTAACCCCAAATTTTGATTAATTTTATTCGCAACAGAAAAATTCGTTGGAATTGATATCTTTATCGCAGCTGTTTTTCTTTTTTTTTCATGGAATTTTGAATTGCAAAAAAAAGAAAGGTGAAAAAAACAGGGAAAATGAAATATGGCATTGCGAACTTTATACTGCCGAATTATATTGTCTGTGAGTGGAGTCTGTTTTTCCATAGAGCACGATTCCCCTAGTGTGAATTTCCATATAATAACACCCGATGATTATATACAGTTATAAGTGGGAAGACACATGCATGCATGGCAAAACGTAAATACACGATATTCGATATGCGGCTGGAGTGTTATTACTTTTCGAACATCTGCGGGTCATTAATATTTACGCGGCTGAATAAAACTGGCGGCTGACATTCATCAGCTAATTATGGTAAAAACGCACGTTTCATTCATACCCTCTCTTCCTCTGATCATAGTAACACCTGATATTCCACATGAATGATAATTGATAACCCAACTAAATATTATAATTGCAAACTTTCAACATGCCAATTGAACCCAATTCAAACCTTTCAGTCACGATCCATTTTATACCATCAATTTTTGATTTCGTCTATACAATCATAATTACACGAATGTGTCAAATTTATTTATATTAGAGTTTAAGATGAGGAAGAACAGACAAAAAGTTTCACGCCTTTTTCATTTGTACATTTATTTCCTTTGTATTTTTGTACAACATATTGAAAACTACCAGTGACACATTTTTCGTGTAAAAATTCGTGTAGGAAAGGGTGATGGAAAGAAATGTTGCAGTGTATCAAAGCCAAAAATTGACGAGTGAATTGGAAAAAATAACAATAGAAATATTGTTGATTGGAGTTTAAAAAATGCAGAAACATGTTAGTATTATGTTGGAAGCAGTAGTTACTGTCGGTGGGGAATCCGAGTTTTAATCCGCTAATACGCAGCATTACCCAAGTTGTTGATACTAAAGCACGTATTCTCTCAATAATAGTCAATACTATTGTATAATCCAGACAAGGGCGCTGATCGTGTAATGCAATGTAATTGTCCCATGGATCTGATTAACGTTTATCTGCAGGTTCGTATATTTTCTTATTAAATTTTAACTCGATGAATTAAGAATAACTTCAAAATAGTTTACGAATGGAAACTCAAATATCTGGTGGTATACATACAAAAGGCACACAATTTGATTGTGCTATAAATATGCTTTTAATTAGGCATTAACAACTTTAACCGAAATTGGCTGCAAGTTAATCGAGAGTATTGATTAGGATGGGCTAAACCACTCCTACACCAATTGCCACATATTTCGAGACGCGCTTGAACAATGATGATCCAGTGAATTAGTAGAAAAATTTGATCCGTCGTCGATTCGGAATGGCCTCGCTCGTGATTATTCCTTTTCGTTTTTGTCATCGAATGTGATTAAATCAAAACCAATCGAATCGAACTCTTCCGAAATTGATTCATTTTTATTTATGCGAGACGGCGCTGTGTCTATAGACATTGTCGCTAAAATCAACAAAAGTTCTATCAGATGAAATTCAAGATGATTCAGTTCGATAATTCACTTTCGGCTCTAATTAATAAAGATTCCGACTATAAACACGGCGCTCATGTAAATTCCATTCATGCCGCAAGTTGTCTCAAACGCGTTATACTTGGGCGAACTCAGCTCATCTCTGTCGATAACGTTTTAAGTAAACGCCTCGATTGCAAATCATTTAACCCGTTTGGGTTCTCGGTATGAAAAAAAGGGGGAAAAAACAATTCCAATCTGACGTTGTCGTCATCTCTGATGTTGCTCTGAAATTCTCATCACAGGGCACTCTCGAAAAGTCTGACTTGTTTATTCAAAACAAGCAAAACTCTTTAATCAAACTTTCGTCGACGTCTCGTCATATCAATTTTTCAATAACAATCCTAACTACCTACATTCCCAAGTACGTGATACTAATCCCATACTCAATATGGAAATTCCTTTCATTCCCGAACTTGTGCCACACTTCATACATACTCATCATACTTTGGCCAACTTTTCCCATCCCAGAGCAGAGATCCGAGCAGTCGGTGGCGGCGAAAAATGATTTTGATTCCAGTCCGTGATTTAGCTGCCAAAAATGTGCCTGCGAATGAAACTCATTAATTTTAATTGCCCCGCAACTGCGGGGTAGCTAGAATTTGTAATTTTAAATAAACTGCGCGCCATACAGATTTACAACCGGCTGAAATTGTTGTGAGTTTAGAATATATACAGTTAAACTCGATTGTGAATTTCAAATGTAATTTGTTTTTCTGAAAAAGCAATTTAAACCGAAAGAGGAGGTATAAAATAGTAAACTTGCATAATTGTTTTGAGTTTTATCCCAAGGTGCAAGTTTGATTGCTGAAAACACGGAAAGAACGTAAAATCTTTTACGCGGAGAGTTGCAGATAAAGTATCTCAGTCATAAAACGATAGCCCGAGTGAATTTTCTCGAATTCAAAGGCTGATTACAAAGCGAGCAATGCAAACGCATCAACAAATTAGACATATTTTATGTACAAACTTGGTAACCGCATGTTCCTCAATTTCGACCATTTTTGTACTCGGTTGTCACTTGAAAAACAGGACGAAAACATCGAAAACTATCATTCAAAACAACATGCTTTCAAGGACGATGCTATCAAAGTCACAAAAAAGTGCCTGCAATTAATCTCGCTCATGAAAATGCTACCGTGGAAATTTCAACTCTGACCTTAAGTCTATCTTTTTTTATCCCTCATTAACAATTTGTCTCGAGTTATCTCGATGAAATATCCAAGATTCAGCCATTTGTTATCATTCCAAGTCATTTGAAAGTCGACGCAAATGTTCATGGAAAATTTGTCTTCCTTTCTATCTAAATTACAGCACTGAAACATTAAAGACAGCCGCGAATTAACGTTCTTTCAAAATTACTGAACTATTTATTAAGTTCCAAAGCTGCGAGACGCGAAAAAGAAGAAAGATACCTCCTAATCTCAATGGTCAACGGATTTTTTTTTAATCGCGCCATCTGGTGGGAGTGTTTGGGTTAGAAACTGGAACATCAACAAGGGTACAGTTTTTCGAATCTCAAAACTATTTATTAAGTTTCGCGAACAAGAAAAACATTAGTGGTCAATCTTTGTTTTTTATTTCCCAACAACCAAACGCCATCTGGTGTCTGTTAATTTTGAAACTCAAGTTACGGCGAAGAACAAGTGGCGCCTTTTTTTTCATCATAATCGCCAAACTATTTATCAAGTTCTTAAACTGGAGAAAATAAAACGACTCTGACCTGATTGCGGTCACGTTCCGTCGAACTTAGTGCCACCTGGCGGTAGTTAATTTCGTAACTAAAAAGGTACAACTAAACAGTTTGCGTCGACTCAAAAAAAAAAAAAAAAAAAAAAAATACAAAAAAAATATAAAAAAAGCACATAAAAAAAACAGATAGAATAAGTGGAACGGTTAAATAACGTTGCTCTTTAAAAGCGATTGTAAAACGAAATAATTCTATGACTCTAAGTATTAGAAAACATTTAAATGTTATTTCTGAAAACTTGATTCCTAATTCTAGAAGCTACTATCAAAGTCCAAAAAGAAGGATCAAACAAAAGAAAAAAGCTAAAACTCAGTGATTGGTATATCAAAAGTTGTTGGTACGGATGTAAGAGTAGGCATTAACCTTGGAGCATTTAGTTTGGGCATTCAATAAGTTATCAAAATGGAATTCGTAAAGTTGGGGAATCTTGTCGACGGAGGGGCAGCGGAGGATGTATGAAGAGTGATTTTATCTATGCTGGTTGTTGACCGAGCAATATTGTCATCTGTTGTATAGCGATTGGTCAGATCGTTTGGCCGTCTGGTGCAGGCGATGGTGGTCCCCTTCGCGCGTGGCTCGTGAGCAGTAACCCCCTGGCGCAATTACTGCGTGCGTCCTTGTCTGGTCCGTACACACAAGGGGAGTCATCGGATGGGGTTTCGGGGCGGCGGTGGCGGTGGTGGTGGCAGTTCTCGCCGACTGCGCAGAACTGCTCGTTGAGCATCGAGTGTAACGTGACGGCGAATTACGAATCAGTGGAGATCCGAGCTCCAGACTGCGGTGCACGCGAGCGTTCGCGTCGGCCCACTCTTTCGTCTCTTTTTTCCTCCTCTCCGTCTGTCTGTCTGTCTGTCCGTCTCTGTCCTTCAGCAGCCCCTCAGAGACGAGCGCCGCACCCGAGTTAATTCGCGATCCAGTGGTGACCGCAGTGCTTTGATCTCAAGTGACATGACGGACCCGAATCTCAGGATTTAAAGAGGATTTGCTAAGCTGGATGCCGGGCGGATCGCACGCCGATACGCAGCCTCGTGGTCGATCCATCCACGTGAGTATCCGGTACCGATTTTCGCCTGCATTCTTCCGATGCAGGCGAATTCATCACTCCGGCTTATTTCATCAATGCCTCTCCACACAGCGCCTTTTCTTTTTTCAGCTGATTTATCCCCGAGTGTTGTACTGTACAGTAGTCCCGTGTTGACGGCGCCGGCTTTAATTAAGTTTCCGCGATAGTCGTTTTTGTTTTATCGACGTAAAAAGCGGGCCATTCGGCACACCCGCTTGACAAAAAACATCACAGAGCCTGAAACAGTTGTCAGTCGCGCGGCTACAAAGAATCTCATTTGGGCCACGATTGTAACTTGGATAAACTTTGCGTCTCCTCATTTCGTCGCTTCAATCTCGTATTTGGGTCTTTGATGAATGGCTGGGGTTTTGAGACTCATTCATTACCGCTTGATAAATGAGTGGAGCAATTTTGCCATGTTCTTGCGGAGAATGAAAATCGTAAACTCGTTGACACGATCGATCGATGACTTTCCTCTCTCTCTCTCTCTCTCTCTCTCTCTCTCTCTCTCTCTCTCTCTCTCTCTCTCTCTCTCTCTCTCTCTCTCTCTCCCTCTCCCCCTCCCTCTTTTTCTTTCTTTCTCTTCTTTTCTTTCTACCTTCTCTCTTTCGCAGAGGTTTCATTACAAGCACGCCTCAGATCCCAAAGAAGGAACTTGATTATTGTTTGATTAATTCATTCCGCGTGGGGACACTGTTTTTCTTTTCGCTCTCATTATGCCGTGCATCAGAACTTTCGCGCTCCTCTCAATAATAAAGTATTGTAAATAAATTTACATAATGGGTGATGTCAACGAGTCCCATTTTAATCAAATTTTAACTAACTCCTTGTAAGTTTTTTTCTTTCCTCGATTTTTTTACTGCGCTTTTTTATTACAACTCTACGCTCCGGTTGGTAAATATGAAATCGCAGAAAGAAAGGTATGACATTTTGTCATGTAAAGGAATCCATAGTGATTTACGAGGGGTTAAGTTTGAAATGAACTTTTGACAATTTTTCAAATTACATTTTGATTACAAGCAACTTTTCAAATTGTTAGTGTGAAAAAAAAGAGAGTTATATCGAATCTGCTTTGGGGTTCATTTTGCTGACCTGTGACATGAGGGGTTAATTGGAAAAATGCGATTGACGATAAATCATGTCGCGGTTATTATTTTAGTATCACAATCCAGAGCTTGGGGAAAAAAAGAAAAAATTGTAAATATCAATTGTGTAATAACAGGTTGTAGGTAGTTGGATCAAGGGGCTTTAACTTGTCGCGGTCAAAGTACAGTTAAACGTTCGCAATATCTTTCTCGGTGTGTAGGGAGGATCCGTTCTTCAACTTTAAAAAAGTTTAGCGACGGTAAACGATCGTTACTCGCCAGTTGTCAGTCTACCCGTTGAAATATTAAAACGAATTGTTCGGCGGGCCATTTTTTCTCTCCTTCAACCAAATCTTGTAACTTCCAATTAAAAGTGTGAATATTCATTTAATGTTTTACTTCCAACGCGAGATTTATTATTCGTTATTCATTTTTATTCACATATTTCGAAAAAAAAACCTCTCAAATTACGACTAAACAAATTGCACTTATTTTTTTCTGTTTGCTTATAAATAAATTAAAAAATTCTGTTTATACAAATTTATCGGAATATGCAAATTTTTCTATTGATTTGTCCAATTTTAATGACACATATTGCGCAATTGTCTACTTCCTTTCAAAATGCGAAATTTCAGTCGTGGATAAATAAATGAACGAACACGATCATCAGGATAAATTTTTGCTCTCGATTTACATAAACCATGAGCCTTTCGGATGCGAGATATTTTATTCATATGTACATTTTTGTGCAACACCTTGATTAATTATTCAGTTCGGTTGCGCGATTAAAAGCTTGGTATGAAATTGCAGCGAATATAACCTCTAATTATTATTGCTGTAGTGGTATGATATTTATTAATAATAATTATAATAATTTTGAAAGTTGATGCAAAACTTAGTACGCGCGCGTTAGATTTGTTCGATTGTTTGAATGCCTTTCCCTTTGGCATTGCGAATTGGCATTAAAATATACGTACAAAGTTTGTTCACGCAAGATACATCATAATTACGCCCCGTGTCTTATACTCACAACGTTGTTTCGGGCGTTTGCATTAAAATTCGCGCGCGGCGATAAATCGAAAAAGTTGTGTGAAAAGGAAATGAAATTCAGACTCTTCTGCCGAAAAACAAAAGGGGCGTTATTTGCGTTTGTTTATTTTTTGTCACCGATTCAATTACATTTCGTCATCCGAGCTGTTTTAATTTTGATATTCAAATTCGAAATATTTTTCGTGCCTGCAGTTCTGTTTGATTTGATCATTTAAATACTCTCGCGCTGAATGCAGGAGAGATTTTTTCGCTTTGACGCATTTTTCGCGTTTGAACACAGTTGAACTGCTTTGACAGATTGCAAGTCTCATAAATATATATACGCAGCCGTCAACAGACGATTGAACAAAAATATTTCGTAAAAAAAGTTTGACAATGTAAAGTTATTGAAAATCATTCGAGCGTGAATCCTGTTTAATAAATCCTCCAGATCTCAACGTCCAACTAAAAAGATCGAATTCAACGCCTCGCAAGAATTAATTAATGCGAGATTTAAAAATTTGCGAGTTTTTAAAATGAATCGCGTACTAATTAAACTACGGAATTACAACAAATTTTAATTAAAGCATTAAAACGCGTACGGAACACGAAATGAATGAAATTGCAGTTGACCCGTCGCAAAGAGCGCTCGTTTCCGATTCCCAGTATTGACTTTATTTTTGCGATTATTGTTATCCTTTATCAACTTGATTAATAATCTCTCTGTATGACGTCTTTCATTTATTTTTATATATACCATATATATATATATATATATATATATATATATATATATATATATATTACGAAATAAACAAGCTTCATATTTTATATATATATTTATAACATATCTGTGTCAGCATACACGTCAAACGTACATTACAATGTATTAAATAACTACCGCTTATAGGTAACATGTTATACAATATTAAAACTTTATTTAGTCCGAAACATTATTATTTTAACATTATAAACTTTTTTTTTTATCCTTTTTTCTTATTTAACCATGTGTCGCATACAAAATTGTACTCACGTTTTGAAGAGTATTACGTGCAAAGTGGTGTGTCATTCGATGAGTTTTTTTTTAGGTTCGCCAAACCTCTCGATCGCTCCGAAAGACCGAAAGCTGCAGAAGTAACGCTCCGTGATAAACGCCTTTAATAAATTATTCATATAATGTAAGGCATCGCCTCGGCGCTACGTGTATTCTTTCACGGCGTTAAGGCGATCGGCCTTGATGCCATCGTCGCTTCAATTTTCGTTTGTTAAGACATGCCAGGCTAAATTATTATCATTCCCTCTCACAGCGTAACACCCTTGGGCCTCACATTTCAACTTTTAAGTAGTTCTTATTCATGACACTCGAAATGTGAAATTTGATTTTTGATGCTTTTTAAATACACTCACCCTTTCATCTCAATGACATTATACCATCAGTATTTCTACCATGGAGACAAAAATATCGTTTCAGTCGAAAGACTTTCAGGAAGTTAATAATTAATGTGCACTCTTATCAGATAAGTGAGCTATGATTATACAACAGAAAGAAATTTGCTGCATCAAGTTTATTTCATGGCGAAGCTTTTTAAGTTACGGTTATTTATCCAAATAGTGTTATAGTTAATATCATCTTCTCATTCGGCGTTCGCTTATATTTTATTTAAATATAAGTATAATATTTAATATATTGGACGAGTCACAAACATGGCATGAAGTGCTAAAGTAGCTTACTTTCATTGTGTGGAAGGAGTAATCAAAGTATTTTTCTGCTTGGCTGCTTTTTATTTTGCGAAGATTTTAAACACTTTCATGAAAAAAATAAAACATTGTGTTCTATAGAAAACAAATACTGTGACCTGTTACTTGAACTAGTTATGTTCAACGAAAATTAACAGAATGTTATATTTATCAATTTCCATTAATTTTATTGATATTTAATCATTTGCCTTTTTACATAGTTCGATAAAATAAAAAAAAATGTATTCATTAAAATTAGAGAAATAAAGTTTATTGTTCAACTGCACAATTTCAATGATAATTTAGATGCAAATGGGTGTAACTTCAGATTTAGTTGCAATTTAGATGTAAATTTTATTGAGTGATGAAGATGTGATTATTACTTTTTCATCTACTTTGAAATGCAACATAAATCAGATATGAAAATGCACCAACTGAAAGATTCCATTTACAAGAGAGAAAAAGAGAGAGAGGAGTATCGAGTTTTTGAATCATATCGAAAGAAAACGATGGGAACAATTTTCGTTAATACACTAAACGTCGTAAGGGGATTCGCAACATGCACCCTTTCCTCGGGCTAGTAATTTAGATGCACGATTGCTCGGCTTGCGAAGAAAGTCTTTCTGTGAGAAGAAATTGGCCGCCACGACTTTGGACTGCCGCGCGCGGCGGTCGGAGCTGCGCCCTTCTTTGTCATTCTAATTTCTCCCTTCCGTCTATTATCTGGATTTCTCTTTTCGTTAGCCTCAATAACGCGAAATCCTTATTTCTTCCTTTCTCAGACGTTTCGTTCGATATTAAGTCCGACGTCTACGTTTATCCATTTTCTTTATTAAAAAAAACAGCTCTTGGTATACCGTATAAATACTTCTGCGCAGTTCGTGACGAAAAAAAAACGCAAATATATAATAGAACGAAATTTTATTAATATTTTAAAGCATATAAAAGAAATTGTTCTCCTTAAAATAACTCTCGAGGTGTAAATTGATCTCGAGAATTGAAAATAACTTCAAAAGCAAATGAAGACGTTTAAACGTCTTAGACTTAGCCACTCTTGAAATATGTTGAAAAAAAAAACTCTTTTACAATCTTTTTGATGTTTCCTGATAGACATTTTCAAGAATGCAACTATTTCTTTCGAAGAATTCGATTCACTCCGGGTGTCTATACAAAAAAAATCGTTGATCTTTAATGGGTGAAAGAAAAGGCTGAATAGGATACCTCGTTGACCGCGTTTCAGAACGAAAGATGAGTTGAAATTAGTGGCTGAATGGTATCTGTGTGCTAATTGTTTGCGTAATAAAATTTGCGCGTCGTGGCTTGCCAATATGAATAACGTCAAACTCTGCAGTGTAACGATAATAACGATAACACAGAGCGGATCAGAAGAGCAGTAGTTCTCTTCTGTCGGAAATGAAGCTTCGACAAAACGAGAGAATTATTCATCGCTAAAATGTATTATGAAACGACCCCGTTAATGCAATGTAACTCTGTCTTGGCTTGGATAAATTATTATTTTCAGACATCTTTTCTTCCCTCAAAACTTCCTCGCTAAAAGGAGAAGAAAAATTCCCAAGGAGGAATATCAACGGACGACAAGAAAAAAAAACAAGTTTCGATCGGCGAAAAAAAAGAGAGAAAGATCCTTCGCCATTGAAATGACAGCCCGCGGGTGATTTTAATTGAAAAAAAATTCTCGACTGTTTATTCATAATTTGTTGCGCAAATATTGCGGGGTTAAACTGTGTGTCGAAACTTTTCAAACTGACCCCTTGGTAGAAGCAAAAATATCCTCGTCCTAAGACAAATTCGTGAATAAATAATAGCTATGAATAAACATTTTCGGCCGATGAAAAGATTTTCTCTCACAAGACGAAATTTTTACGAACAAAAGTTGTTGAACGAAACAAAAAATATTTTGTTATCAATATTTTGAAGTCGTGGTTTGCGGCTTCTTGATATTTTAATACAAGTTAATTTTATTTAAGTCACAATAGAAGAGAGTCAAAGTATTGAAAAATAAATGGAAAAATCCATATTTTTATATAGTTATTGTGCAAACTTTATAGAATTTTGTTAGTTCATAAAGTTCGCTTTTTTGGCTGCTTCATTATGGATCGAACTTGTGGTGAGTTTCAGTGAACTGATGGTCACGTTGTTACTCGAAATAACTCGACGAACTTATGCTTAACTAAATTTTGTGCATTGATATCTTGTCATTATGTATTACATTTCATTCACGTATTTATTAATTTTTTTTAACTACCAACTTTACCGCGGTTTGCGAATATAATTATACACTTTGCAAGGGACAAATTTATCTCAGAAATTTAATTATCATTTGCAAAGAGTGACTTGCAAGCAAAAGTTGTTTATAATTAGTTTCTTTTTCTTTTTTCAAGTAGTACTCTTGTTGATATTTATTTTCACAAACAAATTGACATGGTTATGCAAATTTTACACGCGAAGAAACAAGGAAATGAAGTTGTATGAGTGAGTGAATTAATTATAATGTATTGTTAGTGTGATTGCAAATGAATTACTTTGTAATGAAGTTGATAATGATTTAATTGTCGTATTGTTTTTTTCGACACAGATTCAATAACAACGAATCGAAAGTAAAATTCAAACGTACGAGCATTGTCTTTAGTTTTATATTGCTTATAGTTTTATAGATACTGACGTCGCTAGTCGAAACTTACGTTGTTATTTTCTTATAACCATTTTCGGAGAAGAAATCTAACCGGTCGATGAGTTTCACTTCTAAGTATATAATTATGTCTGACTTAAACGCTCCACATCACTAAAAACGGCTTTCTCAAATCTCTATCCACAAAGCCAGTTATTTTTTGGTACGAAATAAATGTCCGACGTTAGAGTCGTTCTACACAATTGTTTGATATTCTCTGGATCGCAACTTTTGTAACTTGAAAAGAAAATGATTTCGCAAAATCCTCTAGTCGAATTACACTTACCGACAAAATTAACCTCTGGCTCTGCGGAAAAACTTCGGGGGATAAATTGGGCTGATCAAAAAGTAGATTCCCGACTCGATCTCTCGCATTACTTAATGTGCAATCAAACTTCTAAGCCGGAGATTCGCGTTCCAATTAAAGCTCCTGTTACAAAGACAACGCCGATCTCCGTGGAAAGTCGTGACCTGAGCGATAAAAAGCACGATAGAGGCTCAGGACAAACATTTGTTATCGACTAATATTAGTTTTGAAGCATTACACGCGCCGGCCAAGTGGGACGAGTCGGGCCATGATTTAACACATACAAAATCGATGATAAAACATGCAGCCGCGCGAAAACATTCGATAATTCACGCGATTAATCCCCCGCGATTGCAAAACAATGCGCGTCTAATTAACACGCAGGCGCGCTGATACCGCGCCCCAAGGAACAAAGACGAGAATTTCGAAAGCGACGAAATTTCCAAACTATTTTTGTTTGCGACGGCAACGCGTCTCCGGAGTATTCGGGACGTCCCGAAATTTGAATTTGGTGCGAATTGAGCATCGACGGTGAAGAACGATTGAATTTGCGTGAGAACGTCGAATTGTTTAGACCGCAGTTGATGTCTTAATTGGAAAATTTGCAGACTTGATGATTCATTTCCTAAACTCCAACCTCAACTCCGAGGCCTTATTGTAATTCAATGAATGGAAAATTGTCAAATTCAAATAGAAAGATTTCGATTCTATTTAAGTGTTTCGAAAAAACATGACAAAATTTTGATGCAAGAATAAATGTTTTGAATAAAGATAAAACATTTAACAAGTTTTTTTCAAAATGTTTTTTTCTTAACCGTTTTTGCTATGCTAAGCGTTTTACATATTTTGTATAAACGAAAAATACATTTCAACGAATAGATGACCCAAAATGTGTGCCGCATAAAGACGTCTAAGAAATGTGTGTCTTAAAATTTGATACACTTTTTGAGAACATTTTTCATGAAAAAAAAAAAAACTGCATTATGAAAAGTAGAGATTGATTATTCCGTGCGTTGTGTGAGAGGCTGAGAACGGATGAATGAGGGGAAAAAGAAGAGGGAAAAAAGAAAGGGAAACCTCTGCTGCTGACAAAGAAGCGTAATCTCGCGGAGACAAAGAAGTGAGTTTGAAAGTTTCGCGAAAGTTGCCGCCCGGTCCGAGGAACATAAGTGACTCGCGAAGTAACGCGTGTCTTATCAACGTGAGATCCTTCGCGGCGGTAATAATAAAAGAGGGAAAGTTCGCGGTATAGAAAGCGCTTTTAGATAACTCGTCTCGCATCAGCAGCTCGCTAAAAATATGATAACGCCGAGCAAGTGCTTTGCGTAGCTCTGTAATTCTGTCTGATATGTAGCTCGCTAACGAGCGACTCCGCCATTGTGTTTTTATTTTGCCGAGGGGCCCGCAACACGCAGACTCCTTCGTTAGAAAGACAGCTATCGGTTTTCCAAGACTTCTTTTTATCTCAACCGAAATCATCCGCTTCGATATTGCCAATACAATCGGTACACTCGATCTTAAGAGGAATTTTTTTTTTTGGTACCCTGATCGTCAGGATTCTTGAACTAATTTTATCCTGTCCCATAAATTTTACAAATTTAAATCTCATTTTCACTATCCCTCGTGCGAACATATTTGGTTTTCAGATAAACTAGAGCTCGTGGTTTCAGATATCACGTTGTGGAAATTGATACTAAGAGAACGAAATGAATTGAATTGAAATTCAAAAAATTGAACGAAATATTTCATTTTTCAATTTATATTGTTACATTGTGGATGTAATCGTAGATATATATATGTATATGTATTGAAACGGGGTTTCACTTTTGTCAGTGTCCCCTATTTTTTTCTCACCCTAATACAAAAAAAATGACATAAAATATTTTATAAACTATTTGTTGGGCGCCTGGTCAAGAATTGACCGTCTCGACTAACTCGACTTTTAATTAGAACTTGAGCCCTTATCGCGTAAGGGACGTGGGCAATTGACGGACTTACAGACAAAGAAAAAAAACAAGAAAAATAAATTAAAACAAAGTAAGTCCGAGGACAAAATTCTATTTATTGAAACACGAAGAGAAAAAGAATGGCATGATACAATAAGTTGCCCATGATACAATAAGTTGCCAAAGATTCCGTCAAAAAAAAGAAAGCAATTATCAGATCAGTTCCCCAATTTACAATAGAAAAAAAAATTAAACCATACGTTAGGCGATTCGCAGGCTATGGCCAATCTAAGTGGCCCATAAATTGTCGACGGACAAATTAACTTTTGTCGGCGGTTAAATAACCGTTCCCCCACCTCGGCCGCAACGCAAAACCTGGCCTGAACTCGCGTTCAGGCCCCGTGGAGATGTCCAGGGGGGAAGGAGGAGGCCCCCCTTATCGACCCCGGTCGATATCGGCGGGCGTAGGCCCTGCCCCACCGATGATCTGGCCGTTATGGGGTTGGTTCCTCAGACATCCAGGCTGCTGAGTACGGCCCGAGGATTTCCTGAAACAGATAACAAAGATGGTGGCGTCTCGTCCCTGCCGCTGAAACAAATTTCGGTTAGTGCCCCCCTCATAAAAAAATTACAAGTTAATCTCTTTGGCAACTATTCTATATGACCATCCTGAAAAAACTCTTCGAGTTTGTTCAGGAAAGTCAAATGAGCCCTGCCACGTTACAGTATATGTATATGTATATGTATATGTATATATGTGCACAATATTTACCACACAAGAACTTAATGTAGCTTATTATGTGACTGCATATATGCAGTCATATATGGGCTATATATAGAATCCCTTTTGCCTTGCTACTTATTTCAATTTACACCACCAGATGACTCTGACAGTAAATTCGAGTTAACTTAACTAAAAATATAGTAATTACAATGCGATACGGGCAATCTTATTACATTTTCGCGAGTCTTAATGAATTTTAGTTATGATTATCTACAGTTCAAGATCGCCGG
Source organism: Trissolcus brochymenae (assembly GCA_030523145.1). Lineage (NCBI taxonomy): Eukaryota > Metazoa > Arthropoda > Insecta > Hymenoptera > Scelionidae > Trissolcus > Trissolcus brochymenae. Next base: position 198,563 of record JAQQRF010000373.1, read on the forward strand.
AGTTCCAAAAACAAATTAATTTTAACGTGCGCTTTGCAACCCTTTGCACATTATTTCGGCATTACGTTCATTCATTTATTATATGAACCACAGCAATTTTCTGATGACTACGTACACTGCTCGTGCAACCTCGAAAGCAGACAAAAAAAAACCACGAATAAAAATGTCATCCGCCAAGTGTAATTACAAAGTTATCACCTGCCGTGAAAGAGGGACAAAAAGCGACCCTGAAAATGCACAACATTAAGTTCGAATTAATTTCTCCGATTAATGAAATTTCACGAGTTCGCGAGTGTGACGTCGAAAAAGTTGGTACGTTCCCTTTTTTTGTGCCGAGATTTATTATTTATTTTTCGAGGAAGAATAAAAAAAAATGAACAGCACCCACGTCGCGTAAATAATAATGATAAATTGGTCACATACGGCTACGTGCAAACGCAGTTGTAATTTCCGTGCAGGTCGCGCTGTGCACGCATAAATTATCGACACTAGCGAGCTTGTACAACAAACTAAGTCGCAGTTAATTATTTGAACAGCCAAATGTGACCGGAGAATGAAACAAAAAAGAAACAAAATTAAACATTTTTTAAATTAATTTTTCTATTTGTTTGATTTCAGTTTCCATGATTGCGATTCAATGGTATCCCGAGATGAGGTGAAAGCGGGTAAGAAATCTAAAATTAATATTCTAATTGTATAAATTCGCCATCGCAAATTATTCCATCGCTTATAGAAATCTGTGACAAAAAAGAGTGTTTTCTGAAATTACAGTGGACATAATGCGACTCTTTTATCTCGCTGCTTTTCTTCGGATTTCTACTTCATGAAAAGTCTATTCATAAATTGCGCCAAAACTCTGGCACGTACTTGTAAACTTGAAACAAAAGTTAAACACAAAGTACCTGGTGAGGGATTATCCGCGGACGCCCGTCGCTTCATTCGTTAATATATACAATTATGCTTTCGTGGACGAGAAGCTCGGCTCACGTTTTTGCGATGATATAATTGATCAAACGTCGGAGACTCAAAGTTGCTGGCCACTTTTGTGGTCAATTTATTATCACACGGAATTATGCGACCTCGAGATTCTCTCGCATGTGACTTTAATTTAAAGCGATTACTCAGAACGGATTTCGTTGAAAAATGTCTTTCCAAACTTATTTCACATTTACAAAAAATAGAAAGATCAAAAGAAAAGGTCACATGAATTATCCCATTTTGGAAATGAAATTTTCTTTATTTTAATAGAATTGTGGAACATGATCTAAGTGTTAATGCAGAGATATGAATTAAAAAAGGGGTTAAATCATGACGAAGAGCAACTGAAAGCATTTTTCCATAACAACTGGGCTTGAGCAATCACCTTAATCACATTAACTCTCGCTGCAGCGCTCTCCATAGCAAGCAAAGTTTTAATTATTCTACGCGTATCACTTTTAACTTCCTTGAACAAATTCCGACAGGTTTCATTGCAGTACAAAAAAAGAGGTTGCCTTTATATCATATTTCGATAAGTTATTCAACCTTTAGAAACGGAAGTCGTTAATAATCGTCCAACAATTTTCATTTGTCGTGAAATTATAATAAATTTGTACAAAACTTTCATACTTTTATTTTGTTAGTTAAGAAATGGAATTCCGTTTTTTTTCTTTTTCTTTCTTTTTCTCCATTCTTCTCGGATTATAATGTTTGATGTAAGCGATGATGTTTTTTAACATTTCAATACATATTTCACTGAAAACAATTTTTACCGCGGACAAAAAAATTTGCAATCAGATTATCGGCACGTCAAAGTACGACTTCAAAATACAAAGACGTCAAACGTCCTTTCCGCGGGCAATTAAAAATGACAGCTATCATAAAATCCGTCACTTTTTTTACGAACGTGCAGTGCCATTTTGAAATAAAGCGGTCTCTTCAATTACTCTCATTTGCACAAATGCACGACACGTGTACTCTTCGACTCGAAAATCGCGTCAAAAATAGTCGCCACTTTTCTGTCTATATAATTTTACGTGAAAATGATGCCAACAGAATGAAAAGAACGAACGTGCGATTAAATTTGCGTGGTAAATTTTTATAAAAGTTTGATCATTTTTTTCACTGAAAACTTTTGAGATTGCGAAATTTCGTCATTATTCGCGCGTAATTGACCACGGTGTCATTTTTTACTCAAACACAAAGTGTCCCCGGTTGGTTTTTTAATGGCCTAACCTGACATTGACGGATTTTATCTCCAAGACGTCAGATATGATTTAGCGGCTCTGCGGGCTGTTCACACGTTGTCAAGAAAGCAAACCTTCTAAGAGAAAAGGATGCTTAAAAACAAACAAGCTTGCAGCCCTAATGGCCATTCATTAATCAAATTGACATAACAAAAATAATTTGAACTGTTAGATCAAAAACGAAGGTAATAACCCTGATTAAAATCAGAGGTTTAATTAAGTTGTGCGTGATCAAGGAGCAGCTATGTTAATTAAAACCAAAGCTTTTGTGAGGATTTACGGTTCGCTTTTCTTTTGCCCATCAATTAAATTCGGCTCTTCAGCCGCAACAAAGGGTCATCAAAATTCTGTCCAAAACGCGAGTTCTAAGTTTAACCCGAGGGGTCAGTGAATTTGCGGTTGGTCACACGAAGACACCGGTCTATAAATAACCATTAATAGGCGACACTGTCCCCGACACAATGCACGCCTAAGCATCCTATTTTCGGCGATAGCCATTGCTGTCTGTTAACCCGAGCGACGGAAAAACGAATCGCTGGGGCGCGCAGCTGTTTTCCGAATCGCGTGCGCCTTCGACCGGCTCTCTGCTGTTTCGTCTGATTTAATTCGCTCAGGGAAATATAAGTTATTGAAGGAAGGAAGTCGACGCATGAAAAGCACCCAGGAATTAAAGGAACTTCGACGCCTTAGGGTGGGTCCGAACACAATACATCGCCACGAACTTGATGAAAAGAATAAGATTGAGAATTCAAAAGTTTATCACAAATTGTTTTAATTAATAAGTCGAACATTGAACAAAAAAAAACAAACAAATACTCTGTGTTGAGGACAAATTTGTAATCTGGATGCTTGAAAAGAACTACCAAAATTAATTTTGGGAAGTTTGAACAAGTGAATAATTATTATTTTAATAAGTTTCAACAAATCATTTTTAATCAAATTTTATACTGGTAATTTTTCTTAGTAAGTTTTGTACTTCTGCATTTGTATTTTAAAATAACAAGGTGATGCATATTTGATTAACCTATGTTTTTACAAAGAAACCTTTCTCAGTCTTTTGAAAAGCAAGCAACAACTTTCATGGAATTTTTTCTCGACGTTAAATGTTTTCTCTTACGTAATAGCGGGAGAAAGATATAAGAAATATGAGAAACCACAGGTGTGACCGTCACTTAATTCTCTGAAAATCTTTTTCCCCCAATACAATAAGACGATCTTTGTAATAATTCAGAATTTCCCTGCCCCGAAGAATATGTTAACGGTACATTTTTTATATGATTTGTACACTTTATAAATCACGTTATTTTCAGTTTACATAAACAAATACCAAAATTGCGTGGCAAAAGCTTTTTATTTGACCGAATATTTTCATCGATGAATTTTCTGTCGGTGTTAAAGTTGAATGGGTTTCAATTCATCGCTTGTCTCGGACGTTTCTCAAATCATTATTGAAAGTTCATTCAAATAAATGTGAAAAAATATTCGCAATGTAACACACAGGACGTTTCATCAGACGACAAAAAGAGTCAATGAGAAAAAGCCACACGGTCGACTTTGTGCCACGCGTCAGATGGAGAACAAGTCGAATAATCTTTTCGGAACGCGATCGATTCCCTCGGCTCTTTGTTCGACGAAAAAAGAAACATAATTGTCGAGCCCGCGCACGGGAAAGCCGAGGACTCGTCGGTTCCTTCACTTTAATCGAATTCTCCTCGAGTTGTTTCCGTGCGGAAAACAGAGCTGTTTCGCGAGGACGAAACAAGTGGCGAATTCGAGCGTTTAATGCACGCGCGTCTTTTTTCGTCGGATAATTATCGTATTGTATTGTAAATTTTGCACCGTCGCGTCGCGTATGCAGCATTGCAACTTGAATATAAATTAAGCCGCGACGAAGGCAAAACAATTTAACGCGCTTCATGAAAATTCAAACTACGTAATGCCGCAAGTAACGTCCGGGGTATATATATTTTTTGTTGTCGTTTTTTTTTCCGAATCTAATTCTTTTTTCACGACGTTTCGGAATATTTTGCACCGGACCTATTGTCTCACTCGTTGAGAGACTTTTTTTTTAAATTTCCTTTCAGCTCTCTTGCTGCCATCGCGTGATTTTCATAAAGTTCGAAAAACCAATAATCGAAGCTCGTCGAAATCATATACCTCGATAGGTATCTTCCACTTAGAATTCAATTTCTTTATAGCCACTTTACACTTCAACGTGTACAGGGCTGAGTTGAATAAAATACTTTCACGAATGACTATTGCATTTTTGTTATTATTATTTTTCGCACAATTCTGTTTTAGAGTGGATTTTAAAAGTGAAATATTTTGTTTAGTCAAAGATGTTGTAGAAAAACGTTTCTTTTTTTCGTGAATGAAAAAGGAGAAATTGCATTTTCAATATTGAGTCGATAATGTAAATTTATTTTGGATGCGAAATTTAAGCGAAATAAATGTACTACCTAAGTAGCACGAGTTTAGTATTAGTAAACTTCGCTGAGAAAGCGTAACGAAATCAGCATCTAATTTGGCCGCAGATCTCACAGTTGATGTCTATCGTATCTCGCTAATAAAGGCACTGCATAGAAATTCACCTAAGCGTTCGTAAGACTTTGAAAATAAATGTGTCCTTATGGGGTGAATAAAGTGATTGCTTAAGAAGGCATTTAAATACGTCTTGGAGCACGATTTCGTTTCTCCTGCTGTGCAACCGAGCATCGCAACATTTGCACAATAATTGAAACGCTTCTTCAAACATAATAAATTACATTAAAAACCGCTCGAGTGTACAACCTTAAGTTCTTCCATTCTACCACGATTTGCTCAACAAATTATTCACAAATTGACCGCGAATGTTCGCATTCTTGCGAAAAATCTCCTTTTCTTTTCTTTCGATTTTTTCTTATTCAACAAAAAAAGGAACAAAGGATGAAGAAAAAAAATTTTTTTTTATTTGTTTAAGGAATTAGCTCTTCTGTGAATCATTAAAAAATATCTTCGCCGTTAAATTGCGAAAACAAGGAGAAAAAGGGAGGCACGCTGTTTTATTACGGACTATTTGCTGGCCCAACATCAATAATTCCGTGAGCTTTGGCGAAACGAAGCAGTAAAAAATAATTCGTTCCCTTAACAAAGCCCCGCATCTTGAGCGGAGTGGCTGAACCTTGAAGCGCGTGCATGCTCGCCCAGATACATTCTATATATTTATCTTACGATCGATGAGCCGGTTTTTATTGCAGCGTGCAAATCAAAACATTGTGACGCCCGTAAATAAAGCATCGTCCTCTCGCTCTTCATTAATCATTCGCGCCGTGGGAATCGTTTCCATTTCCGAGAATATACACGAACCCTCGATCTTTGCCCGGGGCAGTTTTAGCAAGGGGATCGTCGAATTAAGATGCCCGGGAGATGCAAAGGAGTTTGATTAGCAGGATCTCTGAAGAAATTTTTCGAGTTGGAGGCCGACGAAGAGGGGGGAGGGGGAGGAGAGCGGGAGGAGGCAAACAGCAGCGATGTTTGCGCTAGTCTTTGAGTCGCTCGCTTTTATCATCTCGCCGAAAATTCTCGGATACAAAGTCATTTGTTCGCCGAGTAGATGGTCAACATTCATTACCCGACTAGCGCATGTTAAGTGTCGAGCTTGACGAGGGATATTGTACCTCGAGCCGTTTTATTGTTGCGGCGAGTTATGCGATTTTCCCCTTTTATTTTTGTCTACGCTTTTAGCCTGGCCAGACGAACATTTTTCACTTGTTGAATTTGAGGTTATTTTCAGACATTTTTTTCATTTCGTAAGGCAAATATTTTATGCAACAATTTTCATACAAAATTGTAGGCGACACGTTTCAACTCTAAATATACAAAAATAGGTTTTTTTTATCCCACTTAAAGTAATTGAATTTCAAAATTAATTCGTTAATAGATACAGAAAAGTTCAATTATATGGAAAATCAAAAATTATAAATCATGATTGATTAGCAGATGAATAAAAAAAAATTGGAAATGTAATCAATTTTGTGCCAATTCAAGCTCTTGAATCTTTATGAATTATTATCAATTCATAAAATTGTGAAATTGTATAATATTTATTTTATAATATATACAGGGTGGTCGTTTTAAGTTGAGACAAGTGAATATCTCGCGAAATTTTCATCGGATCGAAAAACTGGAAAACACGTGTTCAATATTTC
>JAQQRF010000374.1:0-111779 GCA_030523145.1 Trissolcus brochymenae
TTTTAATTAAGAACAATAACATTTTTTTTATAATTTACAATACATACATTTGATTTTTATATCATTTTATATTAGTTATCATCAGCAGGAAGCAATCATTTCTTGTTTATCGACATCAGATTGCGACTGACGTATTTTTTAATCGTGAATGAAATTTGTACTATACAAATTGTGACTCATTTAAGTCGATTGTAGTAAAATTCATCATCGGTCTGCATCATACTTTGATTATCGTGTTTTGACATGAATCGCTGAATTCATAATTATGATACCTCCGTTTTATTATAAAATCTTGTTATTTTTTATTTTGAATAAACAACAATGTAAAATTACTTTCCCCACTCATAAATTTTTATCACTTTTACAATTTAAAATTTTACTAAATTATTTAAAACTTTTCAAATCATAAAAACGTTTTTCATTGAAATAATAGTGCCATTCTGATTCAAATGAAATTTCTAAAGCAATCTGTATAATACACACTTTCAAGATGTTTCTGGACAAGTCGAGAGAAGTCTGTAAAACAATAACACAAGACAAAGTATATCTAAATCAATACGTATTTTGAATAATGCAACCAGCTGAAATGAAAGTTCCATCTCCTAATTATTGATTTGATCAATATATTTTTTTTTCAATTTTTGGAAACAAAAATTATTGGGAAACAAAAAATGCAGTTGTAAATTCATTTAGATGATTGTATCTTGGCTCGCGCCAACGAGCAGCATTGAGATTTGACCATTTTTAGGTAAAAAAACTTGTTTGACATTGACAAAAAAGAGAAGCTGAAGAACGTCCTAAATTATCACGATTACAAAAGACGTCAGCGTGATCTCGATTCCGTGCACATGATGTTGCACGCCCGGGAGGAAACTGACTCGATGCAATTCATCCATCCTAACAATTATTGAAAAAAAAAAATAAATAAATAATAATAAAAAACCAACAAAAAATCTCAAAACACGTAAAACGAACATTAAAACTAAGCAAAAACAAACTACCGTTTGTTGATCTCAAAAAATATAGAAGAAAATCGATTTGTTTACAGTTCAGTTGCTATGGAAGATAAAATAACAATCATCTCTAATAAATAATAAAGTACAAGTTGTAAATCAAATCAAAAATTTTCAACAAAATATAAAAAACATGAGAATACAAAAGACATTCCAAATTGAAAGAAAAAAAAAAAAAAAAAAAAAAAAAAAAATCAACCGTTTCCGCGTCTCCCATGTTTATTTACTACGCGATTCAAATCAATGCCGCACACTTCCGAAACCGAAAGCAGAAAAACAATGAAAGAACATCGCTTTATCATTTGTTTCTCGCGGCAAAAAATGTTGAGAGAATTAAAAAATTGTTTCAACTAATCATTCGGTCGGTTAAGCTGAACACAAAATGTTCACATCAGCGTATGTTGACTAGCGTAGTGCATCGATCGATCCAATGTTACAAAGAACCAGGAGTAAGGTGTGCTCCGATTGGCCGAAACGTGACGCAGCTTGGAAGACGCTTCTGGAATGTTCCTCCCCCGGTTCATAAATACGGGTGACTAACCGCGCCTTCCTCACTCACGTTGCGAATCGTTGTACGGAAGACACTCTTCGTCTCTTAACACTTTTTAACCAAACTTTTAACTTAACTCAAGGTACGTTATTTTCGATCACGTTGATTAATTGATTATATTTTAGAATTTCTTGTTCAACTGTTTCGTTGGATTCAACTGTTCGTTCGTGTCCAATTGTGACGGTTGTTCGGAACGTGTTGAGTCGCGCGCCATTTTTGTCGCGAGGGAGACAAATTGTTAACGGTTCTTGTTTCGTTTTTGTTACAGCGTAAATAATTTAATAAGCAACAATGGCCAAAGCACCCGCTATTGGTATCGATCTTGGAACCACCTACTCGTGCGTCGGAGTTTTCCAGCACGGAAAAGTTGAGATCATCGCTAATGACCAGGGCAACCGCACTACACCAAGTTATGTTGCCTTCACCGACGCCGAGCGTCTCATCGGAGACGCTGCCAAGAATCAGGTCGCCATGAATCCCAACAACACCATTTTTGGTAAGATTATGTGGTATTGATCTATCGTTATTGAATTTTCCGTTGTTTACGGACAATTCAGGGGGGTAGAGTTCAACCGATTTTTCTAGAGGCTTCGGCACGCCCACGTGGTACTAAAGTTCGTTACATTTCAATTCCGTTTTATCGATTATTCAACTTTTCGTAATTACAATTATCAAAGCAACTGAATTTAAATATGGAAATTCATATTTTTTAATTTTATTTTGCTTCAATAATGCTGTTGTGATGAATACATTTGAGGAAACATTATCATTGGATATTTTTTTTTTTGTTTTTTTTTTATAATAAAATTAGTAATTTTGTTTTGTTAAACAATTTGTTTGTCTGATTTTAAAGAAAGGAAAAATTTGAAAAATTGTCAAAAACTTGATTGATTAGAGTTGATGAATAATTAAAATTGGTAATTGAATTTTATACTACTCACCTAATGAAAAATTCAATTCGATGAGAAAGTTTGATCAAATGCTAGAATAGTGCATGAGTGTATACATTGTTTTGTTTATCAATTCCAAAACAAAACAAACGCTGAATCTTTACTCACGAAAGCATGAAAGTGAATAGCATTATAAATTGCCTGGAACGTTCTGTAAACTGATAAATGGAAATTGCAAACAAAATAAAAGCACCACTTTCATAGATATAAAAGATAAAAATAAACTTATCATTTCAATTTTCATTTCCATTAACTTGACGTTGAACCAATCATGCTAATGAGTTGAGCACTAATAATATTTCTAATTGAATTTATTAGCAAAAAAGATCGGTTGTAATAATATCGATTGACGTAAAGTCATACGTAGTTGTTACTATTGCTTAGTCACCAGTCACGCGAAAAAACGCGTGTTGCAATGAAACAATGTTTCTTTTTTCTTCCATCGAGTTCATTTCGTTACAATGGAAATATTTTAAACTTGTACGACTTTTAATTTATCAATGAAAGAATTAATCTTAAATCATAAGAAAAAAAAAAAAGAAAATAGCTCAATTGAAACTAATTACAAATGTTTAATTTCAGATGCCAAGCGTTTAATTGGACGTCGTTTCGAGGACACAACCGTCCAAGCTGACATGAAACATTGGCCATTCACTGTCGTCAGTGATGGCGGCAAACCCAAGATTCAAGTTCAGTACAAGGGAGAAACGAAGACTTTCTTCCCAGAAGAAGTGAGCTCGATGGTCCTAGTGAAAATGAAGGAAACCGCCGAAGCTTATCTTGGCAAGACTGTGACTAACGCGGTCATCACCGTGCCCGCTTACTTCAACGACTCGCAGCGTCAGGCAACCAAGGACGCTGGTACCATTTCCGGCCTGAACGTGCTGCGTATCATCAACGAGCCGACCGCCGCCGCCATTGCCTATGGTCTCGACAAGAAGGCCACAGGCGAACGTAACGTATTGATCTTTGACTTGGGCGGCGGTACCTTCGACGTTTCCATCCTGACCATCGAGGACGGTATATTCGAGGTGAAATCGACCGCTGGAGACACCCATTTGGGTGGAGAAGATTTCGACAACCGCATGGTTAACCACTTCGTGCAGGAGTTCAAACGCAAGTACAAGAAGGACTTGACGTCCAACAAACGTGCTCTGCGTCGTTTGCGCACAGCTTGCGAGCGCGCGAAGAGAACTCTGTCGTCTTCGACTCAAGCTAGCATTGAGATCGATTCCCTGTACGAGGGCATTGATTTCTACACCTCGATAACTCGTGCCCGCTTCGAGGAACTTTGCGCCGATCTGTTCCGTGGCACCCTCGAGCCTGTCGAGAAGTCTCTGCGTGACGCCAAGATGGACAAATCCATCATCCACGACATTGTCCTCGTCGGAGGCTCCACCCGTATCCCGAAAATCCAGAAGCTCCTCCAGGACTTCTTCAACGGCAAAGAGCTCAACAAATCCATCAACCCGGATGAGGCTGTCGCCTATGGCGCCGCAGTACAAGCTGCAATTCTCCACGGTGACAAATCCGAGGAAGTTCAGGATCTTCTCCTGTTGGACGTGACCCCGTTGTCCCTTGGTATTGAAACCGCCGGAGGAGTCATGACTGCGCTGATCAAACGTAACACCACCATTCCCACAAAACAAACACAGACGTTCACCACCTATGCTGACAACCAGCCGGGTGTATTGATCCAAGTCTACGAGGGTGAAAGAGCCATGACCAAGGACAACAATCTTCTTGGAAAGTTCGAGCTCAGCGGTATCCCACCTGCCCCGCGTGGTGTTCCTCAGATCGAGGTCACGTTCGATATTGATGCCAACGGTATCTTGAACGTGTCTGCGGTCGACAAGATCACCGGCAAGGAGAACAAAATCACAATCACCAACGACAAGGGACGTCTCAGCAAGGAGGACATCGAGCGCATGGTCAACGAAGCCGAGAAATACAGAAGCGAAGACGAGAAACAGAAGGAAACCATCGCTTCGAAGAACGGACTTGAGTCTTATTGCTTCAACATGAAGAGCACTGTCGAGGACGAGAAACTCAAGGACAAAATCAGTGCCAGCGATAAACAGACTGTCCTTGACAAATGCAACGAAATCATCAAATGGTTGGACGCGAATCAGCTTGCTGACAAGGAAGAGTACGAACACAAGCAGAAGGAGTTGGAGGGTGTATGCAACCCAATTGTAACGAAACTGTACCAGGGCGCTGAAGGCGGCATGCCCGGCGGATTCCCAGGTGCTGGTGGATTCCCAGGAGCTGGTGGTGCACCAGGTGCCGGAGGCACTCCTAGCGGCGGTGCCGCTGGTGGACCTACCATCGAGGAAGTTGACTAAACACGTGTCTCTTTTTTTAACTTATCCAACTAAAAAGCAGTCACTGCTTTTTTCTCACACACATTACACACAAACACTGAAGTTACACTACAAAAGAACTCTCGTATGTTGAAGTAATTCGCTTTGATGATTTTGAAATTCGTACAATAAAAAAAATGTTAAACAAATTTCACCCGAGTTGTCATTTACCGCAGCCTGTTTTCAATCATTATTTCAATTTTTTGTTTGGAGATAAAATATTTTGATCAGATTATTTCAATTTTTCATATTTTTATCTTATTTAATCTAACTTAATCTTTATCTTCATATTTATCCATGCAATTATATTCCAAGGATTTATTCATTATCATACAGCTTGTGTATTAATCTCTTCTAGAAAGTGACTGTTTTTTTTATCAAATAAGGAATTAGGACCTTGATATATTGAACACAAAAAATAAGAAGAATAGTCATCTTTTCAATTCATTTTATTCATAAGCATTATTGGGCTCAAAGATTTTTCATTTGTGACTTCACAGAAACAGACTATAAATAATAGCTATGAGGAAAAAACTTATTCATTGAATAAACTGTGCTTACAATTAAATCGAAGCGTAAAATCATCATTTTTTAATAAAAGATCAATTCAAAAAGATAAAACTTTCATAAATTCGACAAGTATTTCAACGAGCCCTGGTTCAGCTATTCGAAGGCCCTGAACTTGACCTTATTCTTCTTCTTCTTTCCTCCTGACTTTTTCCCTGAAATAATCAATCGGTTGATTCAAAATATATTTCGATTATTGATTTGATTTCAATGAAACTCCGTCCTTCATATCAATATTTCTTACCTGAACTCTCTGGAACAATGAAATCCAACACCGTTAAAGTTGGTGGTTTATGGGAATCATCATCGTCCAAACTTTCGTTTGGCTTGGTGATCGTATGCGATGTTGTTGTTCGTTTTGAACTTCCGGCCTTGGGCCATTCATTTTTCAAGAGACCAGGATTGCTCACCGTCTGAGCGAACGAACGGGCTAAGGATTGGGACCCGTTAGAACCGAGGACAGGGAAGTTCTCTGGTTCTCTGATTTCTGGCAAGACTGCTTCATTGTCCAAGGAATAACTGAAGTCCAGTTCAGGAGATGAAGAACCATTAGTCCTAAAAACCAATTACATATTATCAATCAATTACAAAAATTTTGGTTTCATTTTCCAACAAAAATATTATCATACTCTGCATATAAAATTTCTGGTTGAAAATCCGGAAAATGGAACTGAGACTCGATATGAATTTCCGGAGTGGCATATTTTCCAAGAAGTTTGTTTTCAGCTTCAGTTATTTTCCTCTCGCGTCTGCGTTCCTCGTATTCGCGATCTTTTCTTTGCTTCTGTCTGTTGCTTATTTGGTCTGTGAACAAAAATGAAACAAAATGTGAAAAGTAAATTTTTGGTTCCTCTGATATTTTCAGTTGATCAAATCATGTCTTACGTTTATAACTGTCCAAAACTTCTTTGGATACTAGTGGACTTCGCATTTCGATTTCAACCAGCTCGAATGGACAGTTTAACGGAAGATGATTCAAAAAGTGCAACCGACATCTTAGATCCGGTGTAAGACTCCTGGTCTCTATCTCAAGGAGTTTGCCAGAAATCATGCGTGGACAATCCTCCAAGCTTTTGTATTCCTGTTCTAACATCTTGACATTCATAGCATGCAGGTAGATGTTCTGTCCATCGGTTGCTAAAATAAAAAGCAAAGTATGAAATATAATTCAGAATCTTTTTAGCTAATTTTGATGAAAAAACATACAAAATTAAAAAATACCTTGGTAAAAGTAGTAATATTTTTCTTCTGTTTTTTGTATATTCAAATTATCAGATGAACGAGATGGTGCAACATCTGTTAAAGAAGAATGTTCTATTTCTGGCGAGTTATTGTCTATTTTTTCCGAACTCTGTGGTGTATTGTTTGCATCCTGTGTTTGTTTTTCACCTTCATTGTGTTGTTTGCCAGTTATTACTTGTTCCGATACATCATTAGCAAGCTGAAAAAAAATCAGGAAGTACAAATAAATTACATGGAAACATTATTTCTACCGAAAATGGTCAGAATTTTAAAATTAGAGCATACCGATTCTAAAAGAAGGTTCTCCCTCTTTTTGAGTTCTTCTAGCGCTTGTTGGATGAAACAATTTTCTGGATTCTCAGTATCTTCGGCCAAAGCGATCTCCAATTCGTCACGTTCAATTGCAATGATGTCCAAAACCTGAAGTAAAACAAACTTGATGCAAATGTTGTCTAACTGAGGTAAACAGTCTGAACCATCGATTACTCACGTCGCCATAATCAGCCAGAAGTAATCTCGAGTAACCTTGACGGTTCTCGTTTTCCAAAACAGTGAAAAATGTCGTTGGTATTGGCGTGTCGCTTTCCTTAACTTCTGTAGCTATTAATGACCCTTTTTGACGACGCATTAATCGCAAGAATATTTTATCTCCGATGTTTGCTGTTTCTTGCGATATTCCAAGAACGCTGTGAAATAAAAACAATTGTTGCTTACAAAGTGTTGTTTCAGTTGAAAATTTCCAAACGATAAGAGAACCACGATTTGACTATGAAATAATCACCTTTTGAGGTCAGACTTATGGACCGAATCAAAACAGATGGGACATTTAACGACTTCTTTCTCTGACAATTGCAAATAATGAAGGATGCAATGCCAACAGTAAACGTGGCCACAGCGTGTTATTTTTGCAGCTACTGGACTACTCAAACAGATGGGGCACGCAAGCTTCCCAAAAGTGTGAAGACGCTGAAAATCAAATTGATGTGCAATTTTTAGTCTCGAGTTATATATTTCTACTCCACCCAAGTAAAAAAATTATATACATATAAGTTTAATATGTCTTCATAGATGACATACATGACCATATATGACTTTCTAATTGGGCAATATAAACAATTTCGATGAGACTTACTATTTGTTCCACTAGATTCCATTCGACCAGAGCATCAGGATTGTTCAGATAAAGAGAATAATTTCCATTTTTGGCAACGACAAATTGGCAGCTGAAAGTAGACATTGTTCACTGTATTTTATTTTCTATATGAAAACTTCAAATTGTGATGAATAAGACCTACTTGGCTTGTAAAAACAGTTCTTTGTATTTATGTCGCTGTGCAGCAAACAAGTAGCCATAGCCCTTGCATTTGTACTTTGAGTTGCCACTTCTGTTACCCCACTGTGAACCGCGTGCATCTCGTGGAGCATGATGAAAATTCAGCAGATGAGTCAAATTCTGCTTTTTACTGCCAGGAACCATTACTGAGCCATACTCAGCAGCTTCCATATCCTCTACCTAAAATTATGAACAAACATTGAACAATTTTCAGATATAATTTTTAAAATAAAAAGTTGCCTTTATGAAAGCAACGCTTTTTCGTAAACAAATTTTGTTCGTAGAAAGTGGAAAGTAATGATTTGCACATTTTTATTAATCTGCTCTTACTCGTTTGTTCAACCGCAAATTCAGATAAGACTCATTAATTCAAATGTTTTCATTCTTGTCATATTGAATTTTATCGCTGCTTGATTTTGAAACACAAATTTACGGCGCATTTTAATTGTACAATTAAAAGATTAGTTACAAAGAAAAAACAATCAACAAAACAGAAACAAAGTAACGTCAAACGATCAGATTATTTTCAGAAACTTGAGATCACCTGGGAATTCTCCTTTGTACCGCCAAAATAGTGTCCTTTAGGTTTTGGTCTCTTGTCGAAATTTTTTGTTTTCTGTGTATTGCAACCAGATTTCCTACTTTGGTCATTTTTAGAAAAGTTGTTCGTGCCGGCAGGCTCACGTTTACGTGAAGATTTCGGGAACAATTTGCTGCCAGCAACATCTAAAAAAGATCAACAAATGAATTAGTCTATAAATTGTTCCAAGACTACAATTTAAATGAGATGATGCATGAATTCTAGTGATCGCGTGCTTTAAAAACAAGTCACTCGTACTTCACAAACTTTAAAATTGAACCGTGCTTATAAACAAAACTGCACTTTTTCAAAGATATTTATTTTTAGAGCTACTATTTATTAGTCTCATAACAAAACAATGTTATATTTTTAAATAAAACGAGTTTCAAAAATGTTGAATTAAAATAAAAAAATTCTTTTGATTATAAATATTAAAAAAAAAAACAAAAACAATTGTTTTTCCTTAAGACATTTGGAGTAACTGATGACATTCATTAGCAATCAAATTACTTTAATTGGTCTTTTCTAACCTAAAAAGTGGAAGAAATAATTGTTTGGAAAGATATTGATATAATAATTAAACAAGTTATTAAAAACATCAGCAAGAAAAATGAGATATAATTAGAATGAAGCGTCTAATATTGGCATTTAAAAGGGACAATCGAAAGGGCAGCGAATGATATGGAATATTTAATCTTAGCATGGTTCGTTATATTGACAAACATTTCGTAATATTGGGAACAAAATCGAACTGCGCCAGAAAACATGGAGGACACAAATCTCACCTTGACTTTTTTTCGCTTCAGAGGTGGTGCCCTTCAAAAAGGGCTGTGCGAATTTCGACTTTTTGTCCATGTTGATGAATCGCAGCCACGAGGCTGGCGCCGATTTGAGTGTCGAGTGAGAAAGCAAGGCCTCCGCTTGGAGAAACGATTACTTTTTGCAGGCCCGTCATCTTTTCAATAAGCCATGTTCGACTGTTTCCAAAGTATACGACCTTCGAGAAGGTAAACTTAATTGTCGGCTGCCGGATGGAAACCTCGAAATTGTCGAGAACACGCGCAAAAGTTATCCGCAGGGAGAATCGCCTCCCTTTCGCCGTAAACGACGATTTATTCGCGAACAACTGCGGCCGCGATCTTGTGACGTCGCTGTGATGGCGACGAAACTTTTTTTCGTCCGTCCAGAACCAGAATCACTGACGTCAGGTACAGATGGAACGTGAAACTCGCGTTGATTGGCCGTCCCTACGTTGACAGAAAAATAAGTTTACTTCTGATCGTCGTTGCGTTTGCGAACAACAACATTTCATCAGCAATCAAACCTATTGAGCGACTAATTTGACAGCTTAATTTTCCAGAATTTTCCGCCACTGTTGCCAAGTTGCGGTTGGATTGTTGTTCTTTTCAAATAATGTTTATTGGATGTTGTTTTGATTTGTCCTGATCATGTGTTTCCGGAACAGTGGACTTGTGCGGTTCGGTTCCAACTGTTCCGCTGATCCGGTTGTTGCAATTTGTTGACGTTAGTGTGTTCCATATTTTTATTTCTATTATTATTATTGTCATCGATGTAACAATAAATTATCTCAACTCTCTCAGATGATTTATATTTGATGACAAGTTTGTGATACAAGTTAACAAAGTTGGTAGGCAGTTATAGTTTATGTTATCTGATGTTTTTTAACAAAAGAGCAAATAAATTTGCATTCAATTTTTGCATGAATTAAATTTATGTTGTGAAGTGCACTGTTTTGTAGTATTTAGTACATTTTCAAACTTTATTTTCTAGGTCGGCAAATAAAATTATAAGATGTACAGAGAATATATCATATCAGTAATACTTTTTCTGGTCGTACCGGCATATGCAGAAGGTAAAAAGTTATTTTTTAAATCTTTTTTTTTGTTATTTTAATGTTCAACCATTAAATAAGAAAATAATGTCTTCTTTGTAGATTCATCTAAAATTGCGATAGTTGTTCTAAGTCAGAAAGAAGGTTATCACGCAGCTCTCGCAGAATTGTTGGAACAAAATATTCAAAAACAGGCAGAGCAACACCAATTGGTAAGTAATACTTTTATCTTCATTTAAAATACGAGCTGTTGATAATGTACTGGTTGTAATATTTTTGAAGGATGTTCCTGACATCGTTTTGACACACGTGCTGGATATTCCTGGATCATGGACTGTTAAACCGCTTATACCATATTTGTTAGAAAAGTATCCGAAAAAACGGTGGTTTGTATTTTGCACTGAGACAACAGTTATTCAGTTACCGAGATTGTTAAAGTTGCTTAAATCGTATAGCAGCAAAAAGGTAAAAGAAAGTTTGTTTTTGTAAAAAAAAAATATAAATTAGAAGTTTGTTAAATAATAATAATTTTATGTATATGTTGAAGGAATTCTATCTTGGACATGCTCTTTATGATCATGACCCAACAATCATTCATCATTTTGCCCAAGACAAAAAAAAATTCAAATATCCAAACTTTTCATCCGGATTTGCTATTTCAAAATCACTTATGCGCAAGTAAGTGGATCTATTAAATATCTTGCATTGATGTTCATTTTGATCCTCGCGATTTCAACCATTTCTTTCGAATTTTAGACTGAAGAACAAAGTGTCGTCAAATGCAGAAGCAGTCAATGATTTTTCCATCGATGCTTCTTATGAATTTTCCAAATTCGTATTTGGAAGTAAAGTACGATTGACGCACAACGAGCAATTTTGTATAGTTTCTAGTTCGGAGTGTGCAGCATATCCCAAACATATTGAGCCATGTGTGAGCATTTAAAATATTGTAATATTAAATTGTACAAAATATGTTTATAATTATTCAATAACAAAACCATCATTTTGGTTTCAGGGCAATTCATTGTCAAATAGTGACATTTACGTCGCTGTCAAAACGTGCAATAAATTTCACAATACTAGAATTCCTATCATCCGAGAGACCTGGACGAAATATGCAAAACATATCGGATTTTATAGCGATGTAGCAGGTAGACTTGTGCCTTCTTTTGACAATCTTAGCATAGTAATTTTTATTAATGTTATATAATTGTTTTAGATCAAAGGATTCCTAATGTTTACATGGTTCCTAATACAACAGAAGGACATTGTGCAAAAACTTATGCTCTCTTACAACATGCTCATGAAGTGTTAGTCGACAAACATATCAAGTGGCTCGTGATTACTGACGATGACACAATTATGAGGTAGCATTCGCAGATGAAACTAAATTTATGAAGATGAATTTATTTCATTTTAATGATTTAATAAAAATTATTAAATAATTATACTATTAGCTATTAAATAATTATACATTTGTATGCATTTCAGTTTAGGAAATTTATTACGACTGTTAACGTGCTATAATCCTGCTACGTTTGTAGCACTAGGAGAAAGATATGGTTATCATGTCGCCCAGAAAGATAACGGTTATGATTATTTAACCGGTGGTGCTGGTGTGATATTATCAGCGCCACTTGTCAAGTTGTTGGTTGAGCCCGAAACTTGCAATTGCCCAGCACCCAACGCTCCAGATGATATGTTTTTGTTTGGCGCCTGTTTGTCACGAATCAACGTGACTCCCACGCACGTTCCTTCTTTCCATCAAGTAATTAATTTATTATTGAAGCGAAACGTTAATCCACTTTCAAGATCTATTAAATTTTGCTCTTATAAATTCTTGCAGGCCAGGCCACAAGACTACTCTCCGGGGTATCTTTCTTCCCACGATCCAATTTCATTCCACAAGTTTTATGATCTCGATGCTAGAATGGTGTACGACCATTACTTCAGGGACTATGACTCTATCTTTGAACGTAAGATTGAGCACACCGAACTGTGATTATTAAAATATCATTCTGAAAAGATGAAATCTTAATTTTTGTACAACCAACAGTTTATTGTCAACAAACATTGTCATATAAAATATATCAAATCAACGATGATCCTCAAATCTTCTTATTTCGCATAAAAATATTTTACAAACTTTGTATATGCAATTGTGTGCGTTTTATATTCAAATTTCATTTACTTTTAAGGCAACTTTTGTGTAAACAGTTTATAAACTATATAAAAATTTTATCAACAAATCTTGAATACGTTGTAATACGACAGTTTTCGTATTAAAGTTTCGATGTTAGAATTTCTTTCCACCAAGACGGTCTTGCCATGTTTTCCGGCTGCTTGAACGAATCTTCGATATGTTTATAGACCTGGAAAATTACGAATGTTAATATTGTAGATTTGTATACAATCACAGTCAGGTTCTATATTGTTATTTTCATGATACCTCTCCGTCGGCATATCCTAAGATTGATTTCATTATGAAATCTGGCGCTGCGAGAACGTCTGCAAGGGACACGGCTTCGACAACGAGTTCCCGGCACAGACGAATAATCCCTTCTCTGATTAGATTATCAATTTGACAACTTGCAGTTGCGAACCCTCCTGCGTACAAATCGCCTAATCTGCGTTCGATGCAGCTCGCTGCATACAAAGAGCACAATTTTCGCAAGACGACGCGTTCACTCTCGTCCCAATCAGGATCGTTTATGCGTCTTATGAAATATTGAACTACGATTTGCTAAAACAATGTTGAAACTTATTATTAAAGAATTACGCTTCGTTTAAGTGAAACAGTGACAAAAGAAAAAAAAACAATAATTATACCTCGCCATAAACCAAAGTCAAAGTTTTTGCATAAAATAATTGTGAATCATTTCTGACAACAAAGTCACCGTCTCCTCGTTTCTTCAGATCCTGTACTTTGTTATGAGTTTTCTGAAGATAGTAACAACACAGCCATTGCAAAATTGTAAGTAGATCTGAAATTTGTATTATAAATAAGTAAGTTAATAATTGAACTGCTCATCTTGTTTTCACTCACTTTCAGGTATCAGGATTTCTTCCTCAGTTTTAATGTTGAATTTCAATTTCAACGATTGTGCATCATTGATGAACGAAGCGGTCCCGAACGGCGAATCAATTTCTTTTCCACTTATAACTTTAGCCCACTGATTTAAAAGCCAATTACTCGTTTGCTGGATCAAAACGTTACCCTCTCCCTCGTAAGTACAATTTGCGTCATTGTCAGCTCTAATATCTCCTATTCGACTTTCTAGAAACCAAACCAAAACAAAATAATTTTCAATCAAATTTGTAATTATTATATTTTCTAATTATAAGGACGTGTAATTATTTTAATTTGTGATTAATGTATTTATTATAAACATACTACTATATTGTATTTTACCTTTCAGATAGCCATGACCACCGCAAGACTCTCTACAATCTTGGATAGCATCTCGACTCGTCCAGGCGCAAAGTGGCTTCAAAGCAGAAGACAAAGCATGCATCTCCATTCCTTTGATTGCAGTCAAATCTTTATCGCCCGATCCGTGCAACTCAGAGATAAATTGGCGGAATTGCTTGAAGAGCATTTTGGAAACGATTCTCATCGCATAAACCGCAGCCAAGTGAGGAATCAGACGTCCTTGCTAAAGGGTGCAATTTTGATGAGAGATAAACAAACTTTTTATAATAAAAAAGCATCATACTTTTCATTATGATTATTTGTTACCTGAACTTGATATTCGATAACCGGCCACTCTTCTTCAGCAGATGGACCGAACTGTTTTCTTGCCGCACAGTAACGCACTGCGATAACCATCGCCATTGAAGCGTACATCGTGCAGATTGAAGTTATACTTACGCGACCTCCTGACAATGCTCCCAGACTAGTACCTGCAATGAATGATCAAAATTCAGATCGAAAATTGTATCATTGGCAAAAATTAATTAACCAGTTAAAAAAATGGTTACCAAATCTTTTATTCTGGTCTTTAATTGCCGTGACGTATTTTCCGTCCGGTGTTACATCGGCTGTTTTGTTGAGCAGATTCACACGCGGGATGCGATAATTGTTGAAATGGACCCAACCATTATCTACGCCATTAAGACCTACTTTTTCACCCATGTCACCAACCGTCACACCGGGATAAGGAAGAAATGATTTTGGATCACGAATTGGCACGACGAACAAATGGAGCCCGTGATTCGTTTTGTCTGGTGTTACAAGCTGCGCGTATGTTATGGCGTGCGTTATGGACTTGCCTAAAAGAAAGCTCACCTGAGTATAAATCTTATTGATTGGAATGCGAGGAATTAATCAATATTTAATTGGCGTTCTATTTTTCTAGGTTTCTTTTATTACCTAAACCTCCGACCCAACATTTTGCATCCTCAAAACTAGGTGAATTAATGATAAAAGATTCAGTGCTCGGGTCATAAGTCGCAGTAGTCTTCATTCCTTTGGCGTTTGTGCCGTGTGCTATTTCGGTCAGAGCAAAACAGCCAGACAACTGGAACAGATCAATTTTGATGAATTTTTTATTTCAAAATTGAAGAGTGCAGATGTGTGTAGGATAACCTTACCGAGCCATCTTGGATGCTTTCTACTATTTCAGAATGTCTTGCACTACCCAAAGACATCAATGTAGAAGGGACCAATCCACTTCCTATGCCAAGTTTGACCGCCAGGGAAGAATCGTAGTAGAATATCATGTTGAAGTCATCATTATCAAGTATCGGCTATGGAGATGAATGAAATTAAGTTCCATGTCTCAATAAATGGCACATAAATCGGAACATTTATGACTTGTTTCGATATAGAACTTACGTCTATGTCGTATTTTCGCAAGACAAGCATCTGATTTTGGCACCTCCGCCGCATCTCGTCGAGACTTAACTGGTGGGTCGGTTTATGGAACATTGGTTCCTTTTCCATTATTTCCCATAGCTTATTCTAGTAATGATAATAAAATACTGTTTATCCAAAAATAACGAAAATTGTATATTTGGGAGATTGAAATTTGATAAGGGAGAAATTCATGCTCTCCGATTTTCTAGCGATACAAAAATGTTTAAATAATGCACCAATCCATCATGGAATATCAATGAAGCCACAATGTCCAGTTACCCTATATGTATTTGAATTATTTTATATTCGAGACTAGTAATTTAAATGTTAAATCGTATGACATATAGCCCCTTCATTTTATTACCATTTTTATTTGCAATATCATTAACATACTTGTTCCTCATTTAATAAAAACTTTAGCGAATGAAATATGCAAAGTCAACTTTTTATCAAAATAGTTTTTCAATATTTTCCTCTGAAAGTTTGAACTTACAACTCAGCGGTCACAAAAAAGAGCCTTGATTTATAAACCCGAGTTTAAAGTAGACCAACCTGATATTCTACACCTTCTTCGCCGTCCAGGTGAAGTTTCATCGATTTCCAATTAAAACTAGCTTTCTTCCTGTAGACATCCAGCGGTCCTTTAGGCAGATCACGGATCATCTCCATGGCTTTGTCTGTGTGTCTTAGTGACTGGGATGAGGAATTCCAACGCTGCAATATTGTTTGGGCTGCCTTCAAAGTCATCTGTAGAGACGAGGGCGTTCTTCTGAGGAATTGAAAAACGAATTCATCTAACAATCAACGGACGCACAGTTGTTCAGCTCAACACACCGCATTAAATGCCACGAAAAAACGAATCAACTTGGTCGTTAAATTCAAAGAGATTACTTGCAATCTAGCGAATGATCGATCGGATCAACTTGGCGATTACAATTTCACTCTTGATTTGGAAGCTGATTTTACAATTACTCCGTGCAGATAATGTCATTAAGGCACAATGCTCGATTGATATACTTAATCTACAAAAGTCAGCGCTTGAATGCTCTTGCTGTGTCATGCTTGGAGCACCGACGTGAATCTCGTATTGTTGTATCTCACACCCCACTCCGTGATTAATTTGAATAATCAAATATAATCAATCAAAGTGCAATAAAAATACCGGTAAATGTGGTTTATTCTTTCAGGAAAAAAAAAGGATTGTAAAAAAAATTTCCCAGGCAAAATGAATCATATATATGTTTTATATGTTCATTTTATGGGACATCTAAACATACATGTACCATAAATGTTTCATTTTGTAGGGTTGATTTGATCGATTCAATTATATCGACTTGTAATTGTGGCCTACAAATAAAAACAAGTTCATATTCAGGATGAATGAATAAATGATTTTATATTGCACTCAATAATCAAATAACCAAACGGAGTAATGCGGAGTTAAAAAACAGAATTGGATCATTTGAGACTGAGGCATAACTTCGTCTGCATCATAGTCTTAATTTTGCTAAGTGTTTTTGAAATGAGTATAATGCTCGTTTTGAAAGTGTTTGTGATACATATTTTTATCAGCCAGACTTCTGGACAAATGTAAAAGAATCGGCCATAAATTGAGAGTACAGATTTTCATAAGTTTTTTGTTTCAGTGGAGACAAACTTTCAATCGAAGAGAAAATAAGTCATAGAAATCAACTGTTTGAAGAACTTGTGGAAGCTGTCACAGAGGAAATGTGGTCACCAGATGGATGCATGGTTTTTATCAGCGATTCTTATTATGAAAATATCGTCGATGTTGATCACCTTCAATCAATCAAAGGTGTACCGATGTACAAGGTAGTAGTGTTTTTATGCAAATAACTTAAGATCAACAATTTTACTTTTACTTTTTTTATATTTAAATATTTTAAATTCATTTTCATTTCTTTTTAATTTTCCAGTTATTTATTAATGATGGTGACGTTTTTTCCCCCCCAAAAAGCCGAATCAGATATACTTTTATGGAGAGCAGAAAAAGTGGTTGTAGTTCCTATGTTATTTTAATTGCCAATGGCATTCAAGTTGCAAACATGCTGCGCTATATTGAGGGGTGATAAAAAATTGAAAATATCAAAGTTGGAAGATACATTGAAAATTGAATGATCATTTTATGAATTACAGAGAGCGTTTAGTCAACAGTCGTGGAAGATTTTTGCTCATGTATGATACTAGAATTTTAGTGCCTGAGATGAGTTACATCTGGAACAGAATACTGAACGTAATTTTTTTGCGAAAATTTATAACGTTCCATCACAGATCGGGATCTTTGATAGCCGACGAATGGTACAGTCTCGAAACTGTCGAATATCCAGTTCCAGTTAAAAAGTTTGTTATAACAAGCAGCATCAATAAATGGACGAATGGATATCTTGAGTACAGAAGAAATTTATTTCCACAAAAAGCCAAAAGATTGGATAATCAGAAAGTCAATATTGCTGTGTTTGAACATTTTCCCTCTGTGGTTCACAATGCAATTGAGATGTATCAGCGCGATAACTCGACAAAATCTTTGGGAGTGGAATTTGAGGTAAATTTACTTCGGAGTTTAATGGACTTTAGTGGAGTTTAATTTAATTTACTACGATTTTTGATTTTTAATCAATTAAAAGTTTGTTTTTTTTTCTCAGTTGATATTGTACATTTCAAAGGCAATGGATTTCCATCCAGAATTTTACAAGCCGAAAAACATCGAGACGGAAAAATGGGGCGAAGAAAATAATGGCACTTACAATGGGCTGCTTGGTGAGGCAACTGAAGGAAGAGCAACTTTTTATATTGGAGAATTTCATAACACTCCAAAACACCAGAAACTAATGGACTTATCAACGTCCTACAATACCGAGTGCCTGACATTTTTGAC
The DNA here is from genome assembly GCA_030523145.1 of Trissolcus brochymenae. Lineage (NCBI taxonomy): Eukaryota > Metazoa > Arthropoda > Insecta > Hymenoptera > Scelionidae > Trissolcus > Trissolcus brochymenae. Next base: position 18,205 of record JAQQRF010000374.1, read on the forward strand.
TCCCGAACTACTATCTGATACGTCGTGGAAACTTTTAATCATACCTTTCACGTGGGAAACAGCTTGTTCAATCCTACAATTTTAATTTGAATCTCATTTTTTAATTACAATTTTTAATTCTTTCAGACTTACCGTTTGGATCACAGTCTTAGCCAGTCTGGTTTTCGGAAGCGCGACCGTTTATTTCTTTTCTTTATTTTACAAAGAGAGAATAAGTGAAAACAAATGTTTGTATCTAAATGTAACAAAAATGAAAACTGTTAAGAAGGTTCGGGTAACCGAGGCTGAGATGATCACAGTCGAGGGGAGCTTGAAAGAGGAGAATCTGGGATTGTATTTATTCACCGAGGTGCAAAACAGTGCTTTGTATATGTATAGTATGCTGCTACAAGTTTCATTGCCGATGTTACCGCGCGCTTGGGCTGTGAGGGTGTTCATCGGGTGCTGGTGGATTTATAGTATTCTGATTAGCGTCGCTTATCGAGCGAGCTTGACAGCATCTCTTGCTAACCCGATTGAAAAGTTGAGCGACTCTTTTTATCTGTTTGATGACTTTGCAGAAAACAACAGATACAAACCAGAGCTGAAATCGAATGAAATTCCAACTTTGAAAGTTTTGATTGAAAACACTGATTAATTAATTCTCTGAACAACATTTTAATTATGGTTCAAATTTGTTTTTATAGAAAAACCATTGACACAGTTGCAGAATTGGCCAGAAGTAATATAAGAATAGGAGGATGGATTAAAGAAACGAAACAATTTTTCGAGATATCAGATGATAGAGATATGAAAAAAATTGCTGACAATTTTGAGATCATTAACAACGAAACGGAGGCTATTGAGCTCGTGGCGAGCGGTTTGATAGCTTACTATGAAAGCATCTTTATGCTCCAGCAAAGTAGAGTCAGCAGGCAATTAGTGAACTACAAAAAAACGAATGAGTCCGAAAAAAGTTCTGGAAAACTGGACAGTAATTTGCACGTCATGAAGGAATGTGTGATAAACATGCCAGTGTCACTTGGAATGGATAAAAATTCACCTCTAAAGCCTCGAGTTGATTTTCTGGTGATCACAATAATTGTACAAATGAGGGAAATGTTTGAATTTTGTTTTACTGAAAAAAAAAATGTTATTGGGTTTATTTTTAAATATTATGACGCATTTCAGTTATAATTACTGACAACTTTGCATTTTCAGATAAGAAGTGCAATTGAAGCAGGATTGGTCGCAAAGTGGCAGAGTGATGTAATGGAATGGTCAAAGATTGCAGAGAAGAAACACGAAGATGATCCAGTTAAGGCGTTTGTGAATTTCAAAAAATTGCAAGGGGCTCTGGTTGCTCTGGCGATGGGTTACATTATCAGTTTAATAGCCCTCTTCGCTGAGATCATTCATTTTAAATATGTTATTCTGAGAGATCCTGCTTACGACAAATATCACTTAGATGAATTTTATAAGAAAAATGTCGCCAAAAATATCTCGTGGTTTAAAAGCAGCGAAAAAGATTTATAAATGTTAAAGTCCACATTTAATCTTATTTAAAAACTCTCATTTCTCATTTCAAATAAATTAATTCACTGTTATGATCACAAACAATTTTATCACAAAATTCAAAATTGAATTAACTTTTTTTTTTTTAATTTCAATTCAAACTAATAAATAATTGAAATTTTGATTAGAATAAAATATATTTACACAAATGTAGATTCTCGTACATTGTTATACGTGGAACATCATATGACTTTCTTTTTCGTTGCAAATCGGTCATGAAATATACCGTTTCAAGTTCATGATATTTCGCAAACATTAAAACAGACCGAAAATAAATATACAGTTTGTAAATTCAAGTTCATGAGAACCGTCATACATACAACATAATCAGTTCCTAGTGTTATCAGGCGGTCCAATCGCTTAAAACGTATTGTCAAAAATAAAAATTGAGGTGCAAGAGAGTTCTGTGTCCATTTGCGTGCAGAAATGTACACTAAACTTACAGTTATCGACTGAGAGAGTTTCGATGTAAGCACCCATCTCTAGCGTGTCGACGGAACTATATCATTGAAACCAAAATCTGGTGTCGATAATGATTAATTATTTGCTTAATTACAATCATTACCAGCTTTTACCACCGGTCATCTATAATTTCCAATTTCTATTCTTTCACATCACAAAATAGAAACCTTTATAAAAAAATCTTTTTCAATTATCCTTTTCACTAGTACTTATTCAATCCAGTAATTCAGCTCGTGCAAAGTTTTATTGCAAACAACAAATAAACAACCAAACAAATAAAACCATTGAACATCTCAGTTAATAAACAAATCGAAAATAAACAATCACAAAATGAATCAGACAAAATTTGACAATTGTTTTTAAATGTCGTCGATATTGTTGCATTTGATTTACAACGAGCGAACTGTCAAACAGGACAAAGGGCAATTCAAACTGACATTGTGGTTTGCGCGCGTGCGACCGCCGACGCGCACGCGCAGAGTCGCGGACACAAAGCAATGAAAGCAATGTATCCAACATGGCTGCCCGCGAGTGTGATGCTGTCTGATGTGTGTGAAAAATGATTAGTTTGACAGTCCCCCGGATGTCGTGATTTTTGTTTACGTGCGCATTGAGTGTCAGTGAGTGAATTTTGATGATAATTTTGCGGCGATCGCGATGGCCCTGGTCACGGTACAGCGCTCGCCAAGCGTCTCCAGTTCGCCCCAGAGCTCGGTGAGTGTTGTCGATTTTTCGGCTCGGAAAAAAACAACAATGACGAATTGTCGTCCGCCAACATTTTGCGACGCACCTCAGCCTCTGAACTGCGTCCGTCCCTTTCAACCAGGCCCCTTTTCTGTCAAGCCAAACTTGTGTCTGCGTTGCGGAGCGGCACTGCGCGCGGAGGCGCGACTTTCCTTATTTGTCCAGACGGGTTTATCGGTTGATAAAAAAAATGCATCGAACCTGTGCATGCTGATGTTAGACCCGTGCCCTTTTCCCATTTCATAATACCGCCCCGTCTTTCAGACAAACTTTTCATCCTCGTCGCGTCTCATTGTTCGTTTTACCGCTTTGCGATTGCGTGCGGGTCCGTAATTGTTTTGGTAATTCAACTTTTTTTTTTTTTTTTTTTTTTTTTTTTTTTTTTTTTTTTTTTTTTTTTTTTTTTTTTTTTTTTTTTTTTTTTTTTTTTTTTTTTTTTTTTTTTTACTTTGTGTTGCAACTTGTTTTGTTTTGTTTTGGCATTTTTTTGTTGCCACAACTGTGTTTTGTGACAGGCTGAGTATTCAACAATGTACGTTTTTTATGGTTACAATAATAACAATATCTTATCATTTCCGTTACAAAAAGATTTTAAGCGGGTAATAAAATGAAAACAAGAAAAATTTGAACAATCAAAAAGTTTTTTTTTCGTATAGACAACAAATGAAGGAATGAATCATAATGTTTTTAATGGATTGGAAAAAAAATTAATAGTTGTTAGAAGGTTACAATATAAATTGTTTTATGATTGTAAAAGGCAGTGCCACAGTACCTTTGCAGGTGCTGCCACCTGCATGTGGTTTTGTATCAGCGCGAACTTGAGGCGGCTAGAGATTTTGCAAAGAAATATAATTGTTCAGCCAGAGATAAGATTTGTGAATGAAAAATTGTTACGATTTTTTTTTTTCTTTTTATTGTGGCAAAGTAAATAAATATTCATCAAGCGATAAGGATACCATCAAAATAAAGACGAAGCGTCAATAAAATTAAATTTATGTCTATTGACATTTGGATCGAGTGATACAATTTGTGAATTGAAATAAACTCGACTGAATGAAATTTCTTTTGGCATAATCAATTGGTACCGTTGACAATAGGTAAATGATTAAACATAAACAGCATTCAGTGAATATTAATTATCTTTTATTTGAACATTAAATACGGTCTCATTTTAGCGGTTCATTTTCTGTTTATTGAAAAAAGAAAGATAAATAAATAATATAAAATGAAATGAATTGAAAAAATCTATCTGCAAACATTTTTAACGCACCGAAATTTGTACAAACAAAATAACTAACCTTTTGACAAAAAGTTTACTAGGTCAGTTCTGAAACAATTCGGCGGAACAAATGGGAACGCTTTACCTTCTGCTTTACTCTCAATCGTGACCACTTTGGAGGACAGTTTCAACTGCTTACCTGATACATACCTGACCGTGAACAAGTTTTATTTTTATTCAATGAAGCAATACTTTTTTTTCATTATTTATTCATTTTCTTTTCTTTTTGTTAATTCCATTTTTCCATTTATTAATGATTCATTTTTGTTTTAGAACACTTTTTGATATTGTGAAAAGGACGAATGGGATTTGAAAAAAAAGAGAGAATCAAATGGCTTTGGTGGCCTTCTTTATATCTCATGATTTACGAGCTCTCAGCGGTTATGAGTGGTTGACGTGCTTCATGACAATTCTTTCAAGACAATAAAAAGTGACATGCTGCGTAGAACATCAGCACCCTCGGAAACACTCTCCCGTGGTCGAGTGTTCTCTGGAGCAGTGATCGACGACCTCACGAGCGCTCTGTTCACGGAAATCACGCTAGGCCGTTGTGCAACAGAGTCACGATGAAAGTAAGATCACGGTGATCCTCGCCGCAGCATTGATATGCCTTTTTTAACGAGGGCACATTGTTTTGGGCACATTTCGTTGCAAGGTGGAGGACAAAACGAGCGCAATCCCAGCCGGCCTGCATTATATTTCAGTCCCGCTAATTTTATTGTATTGAGAAAGAAAGAGAGAGCTTTGTTTGAGCAAGTATTGTTCTTTGAAATCGTTCGCGTTTCAGCGGACTTAAACTTGAGCGGATCGTGTTAATGAACATATTATGAGCATTGTTAAACTTATGCGAGTGTTATTCAATTAATTTGCAAGAAATTAAGTTGATTAATTAATCACTTTATTGCTATTTTTAAATTGTTCGATTAGAAATATCCATTGAAGTTGTTGCAACAGCTTGAGAAATGTTTGCGATGTTGGGATATGAATTCAATTTTTGCATAGAAATTTTATTCAAAATATATCTTTGCAATTGAACAAATAACGAAAATGTACATTTTTATTTTATTATAACAATTGTTCTTAGCAAATAAGAAATGAAAAAAAACATTGAAATAAACAATAAAAAGTCTACATTTTGAATTCTATTATAATGATTACGTAGAAAATAGTTTTGTTTGTAGGTAAAGAATTCTTCAGCTATTAGTAAAACAGAGAAAGGATAATTTTCTTTGAGCCTTTGTATCAAATTAGAATTAACTTCTAACTGTAACCGTCGACTGAACATTACTTTTGATGCACCATCACTCGCGGTGTCACAGAATAGCTGTATACCTGTCTCAGACTTGAGCAGTTTGTCAAACAGAAATTAAACTTTTGTCTCGTCTGAAGAGCTTTATATTAACGCTGTAAAGACTCACGTGCGCGAGTACTGTTATTTAATCGTAAACATTGGTTTATTAAAGCGCCGTATCTGTCAGCACTCTCAGGCATGACCGTTCCGCATCGCTCGGAACTGATCGTTTCTTCTTCTTCTCTTTTTCGTTAGCATCAATTTTTCATCAGATTCATTTGATAAATCTTGAAAATTTATCCCTGCGTTTTTTTTATACTAATCGAAGAACAAATTGATACAAACTTTTGCAACCGCAGCTGCTTTCAAAAACCAAGGCTGACTTTTAATGTAGATGCTATCGGACAATTGTTACGCTATTCTCGTTATGCAGAGAGCTACAATGAGAACCGTAATCGCAAAAAAGTGTACGTACGTAATAGCAATGTTTCCGCGTGTTTTCATCGGTTTCACTGTGATGTGTTTATTTGTTAATTAACAACAAGATTCATTTCTATTTCGTTTGAATCTCTCAACTGAAATCTACGCCGTCTGTTACTAACCAGACCTCACGTTTTTATGCCACATACAAACCGTGATGTTCAATCGAGACGTTTTCATGTATAGGAAGAGAGTTTTTAATTTCTGTTTGTACCATTTCATGTGGTCGTAAGTGTAAAATTATGGCAATTTTTGTTCTACTGAAGTTTCTAATTTCTGATTGCGGTCCTTTTTTTTTCTTAAACTTGACAGAAATTTAGTCTGAGTATGCGTGCCGGATGGGGCAATGGTCTGCTCGGGTCGGTCACGCTAGCATCGCAAAATAGACCGAAAGGGTACATAGCAGTCACGCGATATCTTCGCTCTCTTCACCGATTTTCATACGAATTTTCCGGTCGTGAAATGTCCCTCCATTTCTATCGTCATTTTATTTTCTTTCTCAAAGAGCGCCTGTTCCGTCAGTTAAAGACAATTCATTATCTTTCTATTTTATGGTCATGCACAGAGAAATTCGCGCACTCCCATCAGTGATCCAAAAACAAACACGACTTCTCGCAAGAAAAATCTTTTGTATCTCAACAGGGCGTCTATTTTCAACATTTTAATATTATTTTTTTCAACATACTTTAAACTAATGTTTCAATCAAACAATAATCTAACTCGATTTTGTAAAAAATCTACTATGATCCCTTGATTGAACAAATTTATTTTAGTACTTTTCCTTTCTCTCCAAGATCTCACCAAATAAGTTGATTCTTAATACAATTGACTTTCGTTTGGTAAAAATCAATCAGTTTACTTTTCATTATCAATACTGAGAGTTGGTCATTGGTGTCGTCTCGGTCTGTCAAACAGAAAAGAGTGTCAAAGGTGATCAATCGCGGTTGTTCGTTCATTTCTCCGCCTTCGTGTCGAAGTGAATTCTCTGGCAATTGTTTCGTCAGTTTTGTCGCAATCATGATAAAGAGACGATTACAAATGTTTCAAGTTACATTCGACGGGATTCTCTTAACGCGCATAACTTTTCCCGTGCAGTTCTCGCAAACAAAAAAAAAAAAAAAAAAAAAAAAGAAAAAGAAAGAAAAAGAATTGAACCAAACATTACAATACAATGGAATTACATTAGCTTGGAGCGTCGGTTATGCAATTAGAAGTGCGGAGCTTTTCAAAATAAATAAAACGTGTGGGAATTGATCCATATAGCGTTGGAGAACTTCAATCTCATCTTTTGTTCGACGCTTTTATAATAAACATCATACACGCGAGTTTGTTTTCGTGTCGCATTGTCGCGAGAACAATCAAACTGACATCCGAAGCCGACGTATTAACTGAATCGGAATTTCAAGCACAATCTCTCTTTCAATACTATCTCGCTATGCGATGAAAAAATTTATTCTTCGTCAACCCTTTTTTTTGTTTCATTGAGTGTGTTCATACAAAAATGAAAAAAAAAGCTTCATTATTATAATTATAATTTGTATCATACGTTATTTGGTTATTTGACACGTAAAAAATATCTGTAAAATTAGCAAATTATATTGTCGGCGAGCAAATTTAAACGGCGGCGATGAATATTTGTATTATCATTTATTGGCGAGTGAAGTAAAAGATGGGCAAGGATCACGCGGTCTTGGAAAGGTCAGCCGTGGCGTAACATGCACGTGTTGCACGATCGCTGAAAACAAAACGACACTTTGCTATTTGTTTCGGCCGAGATAAATGTTATGTAAAAGTTTTGCTGCACACTTGACTTTCGTTCGTTTTTATTTTTCATCTAAGAAATTTAACATTGGGTTGTTCTGTACAGTTGGGCTTGTAATGGCAATTAGTTTACTTGAAAGTAATCTTTTCTCTTTCTTATACTGGTGGCTTTTTAGGACAAAGCTAGGAAAAGACTTATGAAAGTTTTACAAATTTTACCTGGACACGAGGTTTCTCTTTTGTTTGTTTCAAAAAAATCGTGTCTAATATTTCTTTCCTATAAATAATTTGTACATAACATAAAAAATCAAAGACAAGAAAACAAAAATTGTTGTTCTAAACTGAATTTTAGCTGACGTTCAATCAAACATCAGAATATAAAACGAGTCGCGGTAATTAAAGATGAATTTTGTTGGATAAAGTTTTTCTAAAAGACGATAGACTTCCAAACATGGCAGCACCGGAATGTCATGAAGCTTTCTTTACCATTAAACTTTGCGAGACGAGTGTACATTAATGGCCGAGGAAACTCGTATTTTTTCATCTTAATGCTCATCTTGGTGTTAGGCCAGCCGAGGCAATCGTATTAGTACGTTTTTTTAATACCCCTCTTAAAAACAAATCCGTGAGGTGATTTCAGATTCTGATTTTCATAAAATTCGCAACTTTATTGCACATCGGATATGAACTTATGAAAAGTTCAATATAAAGTGCGTGACTTACGATGAATTTCACTGTTAATTCAACTTATAAACCCTCGATGATTACATTAAGAATGTGTAATTCTTAATGTGCGATTATTTCACCAAAAAAAAAGTTCCCTGATGAGTCTCGTTTCAAACTTTCTAAGTCTTCGAGTGTTTTGATTGAAGAATCTATTAGTAAATATCAAAACGGTTTTGAATTCAGTCGTACATCAACTGATCAGTTGAAATGTTTCCGGTGAAATGACTATTAATGTTTAGCGATGTTTGATAAACTGTTTGCTGGTACTGCGCATATTAAATTATACTTAATTTTCATTTGATAGATTGCATCTGTGTACCGACACATTACAGGAAAACTTGTAGTTTGTCGAACTTGATCGCACATAAATTTCATTCTCACCTTTTGTATCTTGCGACAACATGAAAACCAACCGTGTATAGATATTTATCATTTGTAAGTAAAAAATGTATTTTCAAATAAAATTTAATGGTTTGTGTAGAACCAAATTATATGATTGATGGTATTCGAGCTGTGCCACGATAAAACAAATTGAAATTTTATTTCCAAAAGGTCAGAATGTGGGTAATTGTTCTAGTAAAATGAAAAAAAAAAAAAATGTAACGAAGAAAATGATCGATAAAGAATAAAGCACCACAATATACAATAAAACATTAATTATGCGACCCTTCTCAACACACCTTCACGTCAGCTCACACAATCGTTTTGAAATATATAACTGATATCATTAAGCACTTAATTAAAAGCAGATATCAGTTCAGTATTTATTGCTCCTTTGTTTTTCCCCCGTGAAACGAGACGCCATCTCGCGCATAAATTTATCCAAGAATAAGTGAAATAGCTTGCATTCTACATGGCGTCAGGTAAATGAGAGTTCACTGTCCACCGCATATTTTCGTACGCTGACTTCATTTCGTCGTTTCGTGTCTTATCTTGTGCATCAAAAACAATCGTCCGATATGCAGCCAATCCTACTGTCACGCTCCCTTTGAGCGACCCGAACAAGCAGCAAACGCCGCCGGCACCCGTGCTCAAATCTTTTCTTCTGCTCGAGCATTCTTTGCGATTCGAAAAAAGACGCTTCGCTTGCTGTTCTCAGATTTGCCACACTCAGATTTCAATATACTTTTGCACAAATTGTAATCTTTTTATCTAACACATTCGTTTTTATTCGAGCGAAAAGAAAGAAAGCTATTTTATGAAGTGAATGCATGAAATTTGTACCACTTGAATTATCATTTTGATTGCACTCAAAATAATCCTTTAATCCCTTGGCCCCTGAATATTCATCATTTCATATAAAACAGTTGGTCCTTTTGTGACTGATACAACCATTACGTCACGATTTGTCACGTTTTCGAGGCTGGCACCACAACATGGAACAAAAACATAAAATAGTATCAAAACGATGTCGGGCTTTGTGTTTGTTGGCACGCGAAAGTCCAAGTGACACCAAGTTATTAGGCGCAGATGAAAGCGAACGGGATAAAGAAACCCTTGATCCCATTCAGCGATTGTAAATTTCGGAGGGGGTCGCCCGAGGGTCGCGTTGCGCTCCAGGAACTTTAGCGTGTACACTGAATATTCCATGGTTAGGAAGTACGCACTCACCACTCTCGTTTCGCGTTTTCCCTTCCTGCAAAGTGGACGAGGGGTCCGAGTGATGTTCTCCTATTGATTTTGAAAACCCTTTCGCATCAGGGTTATGCGTAAAAGGGGAACATAAATAACAAACGTTGAGAGACCACTTATATATACACATCTCATAATAAATGCGCCGAAAAACCATCTCATAATTTGACCACACATTTTCAAATCAATTTTGAAGTTTAATTTTAATTTTAAATTTTAATCTTTTTTTTTTTATGATTCCACGAATTCGGAAGCAGTCGGATCTGAAAGTAAACGTGCGTCGTTCCCTACTGCGAATCGGCTCAGTTGAAAGGGGTTTCCAATAATGTCGTGGGTGGACATTTCGCCCACCGGGAAATTAATGACCGGCTCGCACAGCTTCGCGCTATTGTTTAACATGATGAATAATATCTGCTACTCCGATTGATCCCACCGATTTGTTTATTACATTTTTTTGCATTCAATCATTTTCTTTCTTTTTATTTTCAGGACTCGGGTGCGGGAGCTCCTGTGTATGACGATGAGACTGCCAGAAGCTGCAAAAGGTACGTCATTTGAGATCAATATTTTATTCAATCATATTTTTTTTTTTAAGTAGTAAAAGTATGTTGAAACATTGTTTTGCACAATTAAATGCTATGTTGATTGTTTCGAACTCTGAAATACGCTCCTTTACGCATGTCCCAACTCGGTGAACATTTTTTACACGGTAATTAATCGGCATCAGTTAAAATCTTTAATTTATTTTCTGCTAAAAATTCCAAGTGATTGAATCACTTGAATTGAATTGCAACGAATGTCTCTGCAGCGAATTGAACCAAACATAAATAACGTGATGAAATATTCTAGTATAGCGAGTTCACATCCAACACATTTCATAATTGGAAACGTTTTGCAGTTTCGTTCTAAAGCTGCTCGTCTGAACTTTAGGACTGGTCGCGAAATTTCCAGATGCTGTTTAAAATGTTACGCTCCAGTGTCACGAATTTAAAACACGATATCAGCAGCCAGAGATGAATCTTTAAAAGTCAGGGAATAGCTTTTTACGAGCTCCGTGTGTATCGTAAAAACCACTTGATTATTAATTCTGCATCTGAAACGTTATCTTGATGGATAACCAGGAGGATAATTTTTTTTTTTGGATCACGAAAGCGCCTACCAGAAAATGTTGACTAATATTTAACTTGCGGTGTTATAATGTTCGATGGAAGCAGTAAAAATATTTGAAAAAAAAAAAAAAAATTTGTTTAATCGCTCTCCTTGGTGTGTTTCCGGTTCGAATTGAAGTGTACGTAATTGTACCAGAGGAAATGATTTAGACGGCCTGGAATTTAATAATAAATCTTATATAATTCGTTCCACAGCGAGATAAATCTTGAATTGTGCAAGGTAACAAGCTGATTGACAAAATAGCATTAGTCCGCGAAACAAAGCTGATCGGCGAGCGCGTTAACACACCGAGTACCAGGATTTACGCGAAAGCGAAAGCCACGGGTTCGTTACGGCGCTTGAGATCGGTACAATCGGCTTTTCGTTATGCGTACAAACATACGTGTGTGTCATTATCGCCGTCCTAACCCAATGATGATCTGTTTTTCTATATCTACGCGTCCAGTCTGTACTACCGGCCTATTCGTTTCGCCTAACGAGCAAACTACCGCTGAATTCAATTTCTACCCAACTGAATGTTTCACCTCAATTTTATCGCACTTTTTTGACATCAACTTTCCAGACTTACGTCATACACACTCTGCTCGTAATTTCATTATTTTCAAAACTTAAAGCCACTCTAACACCTGAACATGACTGACGAAATGAATCTACATTTAAGACACATGCTTTTTTCCCAATTTCGTAACACGACGTTTTTTTTTTTTTTTTTCGCAGAAATTTTATTTTATCGGGTTTCAGATCCTGAATAAGATTGCAGAATTGGTGTTTTGTTATGGTTTCCTTATGTTCCTGCTGGTCCATGAACAAGATAGGCCGTATATGCAAGCATGTATGTGGTATATATGTGCCATATATGTTGGATCTTTTTTTCCTGGAGATAATTTCGCCGGGTGTTCATCCGTGGCCAAGCAAGTTTGTCAGGCCGTTTTACGCGCAGGATCGCAAGATCTGCATCCAACTCGACCGTTTGTGACAGCAAAAACGATTGACAATGCAATTTCTTCGGATTTCTCATATCCCGAGAGCCGCGCGCACTTTCCTGGTTGGACTTTCCCTCCGTTCGGCTCAGCTAGTTTTCGATCATTATTTTTATTGCCGCTTGATTTCACTTTTGGTCGCAGCTCGTCTGCCATTAAAATGTATTCTGTAACGCAAACAAATGAAATTGTATTCGCGCGAGTCTGCTGCATAATGAGATGCAACGTCATCCCACGCGGGTCTTCTTCTTTCCTGTCCATCGTCACTTGAAAACGGTGTGCGTTTTCACATCACTGCGATTCCATTCCAAAAATTAGCAACGTTAGATTTAGATGTACAAAAATGAGTCATTTTTAATTTTGTATAGTATAAATGAGGCAATTTATTTTGTTTGGTGTTTTTTTTTTTTTGACGAAAAATGTATTAGAAGTTTATGCAATAATTAGCAGTGAGATATGAGTTATACGATTGGTTCAATATGTTAATGGGGTGTAGAAAGCAACAAAGATTCAATGGAGGTTTGAGTGTACAATCTGCTGACGCGTTGTTCATAAGTCGCGTCTGTGAATGCGCGCACGTTTTATCTGAAAACGAGATTTTAATTGTGTTGCGCGCGATGATAATGAGAATAAAATGAAAGAAGAGTGAAAGTCGCGGGAGAATCTTCGAGGTGGTTTTTTGTATTTCCGAATTATCAATTTAGATTCGGCCACAATGTGCCAACCGATAACATTGTAATCAAAACGCCCGACGGATCATGACAATTTATAAATTTATTATTCGCGGAAAATAAACCTATCTGACGATCTCGCCGGGGTGTATATTCCACATGAAAAATGATCATTTGATTCGCCATCAGAGGTAATGGCGGAAAATGAATTGCCCATATAAAATTGCTCTTTTTATGCAACTGCGATCATGTGGATAGATAGGCGATTCCAAATTACCATATAATCCGATATAATTAACATACATTTTTGAGCCGCCTCTTTTTTTTTAATACTCTTTTCAATGTAAGACACCTTGCGTACGCTGTCAACCACGAACCAGGACTACTCAGCGGTTTTACCGACTCGTAAAATTTGAGATCTGATGATAATATAGGTAAATGCACTTGGGCGTTTGGCGAAGAAAGTGGACATGCAAAAATATGTTCAAATTAATTGGCGATAATTTTTTTTTTCATATCAGTTGCAAAAAAAAAAAAAAATCTGCGAGGACGATTTTGGGTATTTTCGCAACCATTTCTGTAAAAACTTCCGGAAACTTGACTCTCGCGGTTAAGCGGGGCAATGCACGCTAATTGCGTAAGTGCAACATGCAGTTTTGCAATCGCCGATGCTTCGGACTGAGCTCGCAATGTTAGCCGGCCAACAACGTAACGTTATTACAATAAAGCTGATTATGCCAGGGGGAATTGCGTGTGCAATCACGAGATTGTCAAATCGCGCATCGTTCATAATAACAGCCAAGCGAATTTTTTTATTGGCCTGATGGGTGTGTGATTGCGCAGCAGGGACACCTACAATTTTCGGCATCAAATACATCAAATTGAATGCACTTTTTTCATTCATGCGCATTGAAACAAATTATCAACTATACTTTGTACCGACGAAGGTCAATTCAACCAAGATCTGGCGTTGGTTCGAAAATAATTGAATTCCTGTTTAATATCTAAATAAATGATGAAATTTGTGATTTTTATTGAGAGAAAGCTTTGTCTGTGAGAATGAACGATCACACTTAATTAACAAAATTTCTAAAAAGAAAAAAAAAAAAAAACCAACAAAAGAATTGTAGCAAAAGTCACGAAACACTTTCGTTTTTTTCGTCGGTGCATTTATGTAATTATGCAATTATGTTCAATCAGACAGCGTCAAGTTTGTTGTTACATCGAGAGGAGCAAGTGTTAACTTTTTTTTCGAAACTAAATGTCATTTTCTCCCGCAAATTAGAATTGCATTTAATTGGAACAAAGATAATTACAATTAAAACAGTCTGTAAAAAGTTTTTAGGATTAATCTATATTTTTGTTCAAGTATTTTTTTTTTTAGAATAATATTCAAGTGAGACACCGCCGTGGTTGATTAAACTGTTTAATTCCAACCCACGTGCTGTTGTAGGTACGCTTCTTAAAGCGCCCAAACAGACAACGGGCCATTGTACTTTTCGAGTCAATTACGACAAAATAATCGTGTGCCTTTTGAACTTTGTTTCGTGGAAATTATCCTGCACCGGTCAATTAAAATAATCGACTCATCATGAAAAAAGAAAAAAAAAACTTGTATATAAAGCACGGCGACCGAACTTTAGCAGCAATTTAAAGCTTTGTTATTTTCGTTTGGCCTCGTTGAATCTAGAATCTCAGAACAACTTGTGTCCAACTCGGGACCTTTTAACGGGACCAGACTTAAAGGTTAAAAGACGACACTAACTCGAAAGTGTCGATAGGCCAAAAACCGTCACATTCAAATCATCTCTATCTTCACGAGGAAATGAACTTGTTTCATCCGACCAAAATAGCCCCGACAATTACCAAAAAAGATGAGCAAGTTTATGTAATTGAAACTCAATCAATCAATCAATCAACATATATTGTCATTTGTTTAAACAAATAATAATGGATAAACAACTTTTCGTGACATAGCTCATTTGTATAAACTCCTGATTGCTAATTGTATTTGTGATCACATATTTCACATATTTAATGAGCTCGATAAAATTGATAAATTGTGCATTTAAATGTATATCAGGCTGAGCTATAATTAGCACCAGATCAGAAGCTACCACGTTGTCCCTGTAATCAAGAGGCTCTGTTAAAAGTGCACCAGCATCCCAAGTCTTTGTTCAATCGGCCAATCATTTATCGTTAATTGCGATCTTCAATCGGGTATTCGCAGCCCGACAAGCCTGCTAACCAGAAATACTTTTTCGAGTCTCGCAAAGATAAAGTTCATTACGGTCCAATTTAACGCTACGCGTGTATATTTCACGCGCGATAGAAAAGCAAAACCGGCCGCCACCGCGGTACATCGCGGCGCTCAAGTGCGTGCATAAACGTAAAAACAGACGAAAGACACACACGGGCATTTCAATTTAGCGCCGCACTCAGCGTTTGAAGTCGCGGCTGATTTATTCGGGCCTATCACAGAATCGCTCTCGATATAAGCAGGATTTTATGTATGAGCCGAGACTTTTCACGATCATCCAGAACAAAACCATCTGGAAGAGACGACGCTCATCCCATCGAAACGTCGATATTTTTGCTAATCTCAAATCTTTTGGGATTTTCGTTTTGTTAGGATTCTGACGCGCTACTTGAAATTCCAAACGTGTACGCGACGTTCCATTTATATTATAATGTTAGAGACAGAAAAGAAAAAGTCTAGGGGATATATATAACGTCAGCAAAAGTTTTGTGATAAGTCAAAAATTTATGACAAAGTATCCAGAGTGGCCCGGACTTGTTTAACTGGTTTCAGTTTTTACGTTCATTTGTTTGAAGACTAGTTTTCAAGCGCCCGATATTAATTTTAATTATTTTTGTTAAACCAAAGCTTTTTGTTATAATTGAACGACACTCTAAAAGTGGTTGTTTGGTCAAAATCTGTCAGATGCATTGAAACATGAATCACCGGAGCTTGAAATTTGAAAAAAAAATTTGGTTTTGTACAAACTGGAAAACAGGAAGCGCAAACATGTGCGTTTTATCGCGGGTCGAATATGTGTTATTGGTATAAATTAGCGCAGCTGATGATTCGCAAGAAGAATGGACGGTGGAGTTTGAGTTAAGATATCCTAATGAGTGTTTGCGGCCGTGCCTTGAATCACGAACACGTTGCCCACGAGAAAGTCTCGTCACAGATAAGAAACGACCGACTTTGCGAGGTAGAAAAATAAATCTCATGGAGAGGAAGAAAAAAAAGTGTGCGTGGCTTCTTGGACGGCATAATGATGGAGCTTTTGGCGTTCGGCATCGTGGCTTTTTGTCGACAATGGGAGAGTGTCTTCGAGACGTCTATAATGGAGTCATAAAACGCGCGACGTTCAAACGCGCTTACATAACTGGTGTATGCTGACAATTTCTAAATCTGCGATCGGCTCGCGAAGTGTGTTAATTATGCGCTGTTGCGATAGGTTCGTGTCGATTATGATGCCAAGCGTTGCGCAACCCGTGCTTTATTTAGGCTTGCTATTTGGGTACGCCCCGGTTCGCTCCAAGATGATTCACCTGCGTTTTATCAATAAACGATCCGAGTCGATTTTCTGTCAGGTCATCTGTAAAATTGACCCACCTTCTGTGAACAATTTTCAAACTTTCTTTTCAAATTAACTTGACCACATTTTTTGTTTCTGCTCTCGAACCCAATTATTGGCGGAGATGAATTTTTGATTAACGAATAGAAATAAGAGATTGCGTGGGCAAACATTGATGTCCGCATTTTTTTGTTGATAAGGGCGTTAAATATTTATACACGCATCAGCGTGCAATTCACCTGTGTGATTCTTCTCGTTTCAAAACGCGCTGAATTATTCATGGCGGATTCGACGTCGTCCAGTCTGGCATGGTAATTCCTCTCTTCCACCGCAAATTATTGAGACTGTACAAAGCACATTCGGGACCACGCTTCGGTTATAAATATGCAAATTTCTCCGTGCCGTTGTTCCGATCGGAAATTAATTAATAATACAAAACCGCGCGCGAACATGCCAACTTCTTAAGACGCCAATGCGGAACGGAGACAATATAAATTAAGCTGATGCAGGAACGAAGGTACACGCTCGTTTTTCGATCGTTAACGTCGCTCGAAAGTCGTTCGGATAGCGATATTGTTTCGATATTTGGGTCACGGTCAAATCTTGCTATTCTTATATTTTGCTCCATGGCTTTTTATGGTCACCAATGTTCTCACATCAAAATGATGGAGTTGGGTTGAAAAATAGTTCGAAATGAAAAGACGTGATAAAAATAAAAAAAACGTTCTTTCTCGAACATAAGGGAACATTTTTGTTTTTTTTTTTTTCTACTTTTTGTATGGTTTTAAAATATCATAACTGTATTTAGTTTGAAAATAAAGTTTAAAGAAAAAAGAAATGAACACATTTTCTCATTTGAATACAAAATTTAAACAAATCTGACTATTTGGCAAAATTGCACGTCTCATTTTTGAGAAACAAAAAATGTTGTCATATTTCATTGAAATTGCCACGTACTTTTTCCCTAAATTCATCGTGATATGAATTTGCTTTGCAGATATAGAACGCAAACTGCAACACTGCTACTGTGACGTTGTCGCACGCGTCTTGTTTTGGTTCGCTGTTATATTATGTTTATGACAACAATGCACGTTGCTTGTATAATATATGCCGTCGCAGCGAAACTGTAGTGTACGGTACTCTTTCCGTCTGATTTTTTTCGGGACAACCAAAAAACTATATTCATATTATTCTCGAGAGCTGCATCTGCTGTCGAAAGTTGTTTGTTTGATCTCTCACTGTGGACGTGACATAATTTTACATTCACAAAGGCAACATTTTTTTTTTTAGTACAAAATACATGTTGGATTTTTATACAAAGCTCAAAAATTTTGAAAAAGAACTGTGATTGATTGAAAATATAATGTGACATAAGAAAATATTATTAAATTTTGTCCCAAATTTTGGTTTTAAATGATTCATCAATTTGAAACTGGGGCCTTGTGAATTTACCAGATGAAAATTTAATTCCTGCGAATTATTATTTGTTATGATATTGAACGATTAATAAATGATCATTCAACATAATCACTGTAATAAAAGCGGTCCACTTTGAGAGTGCATCAGCAGGGGAATTGAAAACTCGTTTCAATTTGGCAACGGTCACTGCATAACAAAGCAACTGAAGCGATAAAAAAAGTAGGACGAACGAACATTTGTCAAGTATGTATGAAATAGAACAGGGTTGTTTGTGATCCGTGCCCTACTTCAAGACACTGACCCTCACAGAGAAAGTGAATTTTCAAAAAGCGAATTTATCGTGACTCTTGAAATTCAAACGGCGTTTCGCTTCCGTTTATATTTTCACGACTAAAATGTTGTCCAACTCGAATAATGACTCCGCCATCGAATCTATAGAAAGTTTATTTTTCGTATTCGAAAATGCTGAAAATCCGCTGAAACGAACCAAAAAGAAAATAAAAAAAAGAGTACAAAGTTTCGATCAAAATTGCACCGTAAATCAAATGTTGTACCATCCATTGTAATATTTCGCGTAGCGAAACCCTGAAAGACCGAATCAGACGTGAGATTGAACTTGTCGATCGAGCGGCGCGTTGCATTGTGACCGCGCGCCATTGTAAATAACTTTCACTGATATTCTCGGGTATATTTATTTACGTCGCCAGTTTTTATAATCGTCGCGCTGAGAGAGACTTGCGTGTTGACATTCATCGTAATCTTGCTGATGGGAAATATAATAATGCGTTCGATGTATGAAACCAAGACACACCGTTTACTTTTCAGGGCTCGCTGTTTGATTTAAATAAAGGTGATTGCAAAAAAAAAAAAAAAAAGAAGAATTACCAATGATTCGCATGCAAAAATTGATCCATTTAAATAAACGGCGATGAGAAAAACGATGAATTATAAAATTATAAAATTGTTTCCATGCTGAAGAAATAGAATATTTTGATTGGTAGGAAAAATGTTGTTTCTATTTTAATTAGAAGATGTAATGAGAGAAAAAAGACGAGTAAATGAGCGGGCTTTTGAGAAGACAAGAGTCTTCTTTTACAAGTTGAAAGTGATTCGAGAATTTGTCATTTCCAAGAAGAAGTGTAGTGCGTTTTTTGTTTCCGCGATCGCAGCATGTGCGGAGGAAGTCTTGGAAACGAGAAACTGTATCGGAGATCTCTCGGCGAGCTTGTCGTGCGTTATCTACCGATTTGCGCACGTAACGATGCACGCTCTGACGAATTTCCCTTTTCACCGTCGCCATCAGAGGACGTGTTACAACAAACGAAAGTCATGCGCCTCATATAACGTGTCAGCCGCTCGCCGCGCGACCATTATATTTATTTCTCTCGCATAACGTCTTTTCACGTTCGCTTTTCAACGCGCGCTTTAATAAATTCCAGCCGAGTCAATTTACTTTATCGCTGATGAAAGCCGTTGTCACGCTTGTTACGATTGTCGATCTTGTTTCAATTAATAAATCCGACGTCAGGGGGCTTGAATTCGTCAGCGATTGCCGCGGTCTAATTGACAACCTCGTATTTGCACCTTGCGCCATTGGTAGATCGCGTTTTATTTACGGCAGGCTGTGGAGCAATTTATAGAACATGACGTGGAAAATTAATTTGATCGTCTGATATTGTCATACTAAATGTGTTGCAGTGCAACCTGCTGATGCAATTATCGTCTCAGTTTTTTGCCAACAATTTTTTTCGGTTTCTTTCAGATGCAATTTTTCAACTAGATGATTTCTTTCCACTTCGGTTTCAAAAGATAAGAAAAAAGAGTCGTTTATTCATTAGAATTTTAATTTTGCGAAAAAAAAAAAGAAATGTTGAGTGGTGAAAAGTCGCGAAGGGAAAAAAATGAAAATGTCTATTTTCCGTCACATAATTCGAGTGTTAAATTCAGTCTGGATTGTGCAATTCGAAACCTGTGCAAATGTTCAACTTTTTGTTCCTCGATTGAAAAACGAGTCCTAAATGCCTTGTTTAAATACTTGGTACTCAATTTGAAGAACGATTCTCGAGCTGAGAAAGTAAACTCTTGAATTGATCCGAGTGCACACATATGATTGCACTCGGATCTGTGAGCGTGATATATAATTCTTGATTTCAGTTCGTTCGGGTTATTGTTCATGTTTGCCGTCGTTGAATCAAGTGAGCGTAAAGTAATGTGATTCAGAGGGCTCGCATCAGATGAAGCCGTAAACGTCAGAGGAGAATAAAGCACGCGTATCAACGAAATTGGAGCCGAGTCCTGTCGCGGCTCTCCGCCCACATTGCAAACCGCCGCTTCTTCTTTTTTTTTTTTTTCGTCACTTATTTGGCCGGTAAAAAATGTACCCTAATTAATTTGCAATACATCCGATCCTGAAATTACATAATGGCGGATGCAAAAAAAAAAAAGCCACCAGGGGACATTGGTTGCAGTTTCTTGGCTTTCTGATGCTTTTTTCCTTTGTTCCTCTCAACATCACGGTTCTGATTAATCAAAAAGGGGCGCGTCTAGAATATACATCCTCCCGATATTTCCCTCTGATGTACACACCCATTGCACCATTTATTTCAGTTACATAGTTAGGGTTGTTGGCTCCCTGGTTGTGTCACACGAATCGGGATACTGAATTCGACGAAGAAGGTCGTACACGTCGTGTTTCTTTTTTATTCCATCCGTCGCATGCTTACTTGTGTCATTTTTTATCCTGCCAGTAGCAGCAACAAAAGATTCCGAACCGAAGATCGACTTTTTATCATCTCCAAAGTATATTTTTTTACCTGAGACGAAACATTTTTCTTCTTTGAAAAAAAAAAAAAAATCATTCAAATCTTAAATTCTAGGATGAAAACCAAAAAAAAAAACTTGGAACTGCAATTTTAAAACTATAATTGAAAAACGAATTAAAACTGGAGGGATAAGTTTTGTTTTTAGTTTATATTTTTGGAGTGCACATTTGGTTATAGTTTTCAAATAAATGGAGCACAGGATTTTGGTACGAGTTGCGAGAGAGAACAAAAAAAGCTCTCGGCTTTACACTTGAGCGTGAATCGGAGCGACTTAATACCAGTTGTTATACCCCGGAGCTAAAGCTCCTCTCGACTTGCACATAATCACCTCATTTTTTTTCATTCACAAATCTTTAACGCCACGAAAAAATTAAGTGGCGGATTTGAGCCACTCGGTCATGCAGAGCCCCTTCAGGTTCAGCATTTTAAATTATAATGTTGCGCTGCTACCGCGCTGCCACTCGCGTTTCGCCCTGTTCTAGTAATTTAATAGGCTCTTATTTATCCCGGACCCTCGAGTGTTCAATAATAATGCCCTCGGGCCATGGCTCGGACTTGGGTTGGGGCGAACGGGGTAACCTTTCGCGCTGCTCATTTCCTCTTGACGCCACCAGTTGGGCTTATAATTATACGCCCGGATTTTTGGATTGTAATCAATCTTGCGGTTCCCAAGCGCGATATTTCGCTTGGCACTATCTAATCGCATTGTTTGACTGCAAATCTTGAAAGCAGACGACCAACAAGTGATTTTTCAAATGAAACACTTGACGTGTCCGAGACAAAACCTATTTGATTTTCCTTGTCAGTGAGCAACTCACAGTTACACGATATGCGACGAGGACCAGAAAAATCCTTTGTCTATACGCAGTGAGTGTTAAATCGGTGTACATTGTTGTTTTTCGAAGCCTCTGGCTGACGCAGACAGTCTGTCCCGCTGTTAATTCCGCGTAAAAAAGACATCAGACACGAATATAGACTCGACCACCGTTTTTTATAATACAAGAAAAAAAGCTTGTTATACCAGACAAGATTGATCATTCGTTTGACAAAATCAATAATTTATAATTAAAACAAAATTTTTCAGATGAAACTATAGTCAGTGGAAATGAAAATAATTGAGTGTAAAATTTGAGATCGTTGAAAATCATGGTTGGAAATGTATTAGTTTTTATTTGACTATCAAAAATAATGAATACTTAAAATGATACTGAAATTTATGTTACAATTCCGTGTTACGATATTATGTTGTAATAATGCAATTAAAAAAAAAAAGAAGCAAAAACAATTCTCGCTAATTGTAAAAGAAAAGAGATGCAGGCTACGTGGAAGATTTGAACGATTTTGAAATTGCCGCTCATTACAAGAAGTTAGACAAACGGAAACGTTTAATTACTATTTAATCAAACTTCGCACGACGCCTGCTTCTCTCTAAACGCTTTTACTTAATGAGCCCATTCGTTGTGTACTGCAAAAGTTATGAAATGGAATGCAATTTGGATCGTTTTTGTTACTACTTGTAACACAGTCTTGTTAGAGCAATATATAGTAATCCGAAATCTGTGCTATAATTGATATTAGTTGGTGTGTTAGCCCGCGGTTGTGAAATTGAGAAAGCGCCTTGTTTTAATCTCCGAGGTTTGATTTATTTTGTTCGTCTCGAGGGTTCCGATATTCATGTTACATTCAGTTAGCTTTATTTGTAATTGAGCACTAAATTGCTCCACGGCCAATTCAATTAACCTATGTTGTAATAAACCATAAAAAACATGTATCTTACAATCGGGCGTTTTTTTTTTTCATACATCCTGAAAAAAGATCTGGATAAGCTTACAAGAGATCTGGATGAAGTTTTATATGCGAAATATATGACACACAAGTGGTGACATAGGTCACATAAATGTCACATATATGTTGTCTATTTGTGATCATATATCTGATTATATATGCAACAAATCTATAGTACCATACATATTGCATATATACTTTCAAAATAAGTGAAATTTGGATGATTGCCCTACACATGATGTAAAACATAAACGCGAATTAACACGAATTTCGCAAGTTGTGGAACCAGTGTTCTGAAATAATTGCAAAGTTAGATTAATTGAGACTATATGAGTGAAAGGTCCTGCACGGTTTCAAAACGTACATTATATTAGAAAAAAGAAATATTGTACTTTGTGTTCATGATTGTACTTTTATAATCTGCTTGCAAAACATTTTTTATTTTCGTTCCAAACAAAGCGTAAGCGTTATAAAAACCAGAAATCTAAATCGCGCCGTAAAAGCCACTTTTATTTGACAATTTCATGTAACAATTTAGTTTTTCTTAGGCACTACAGATTGGTTAAGGTTGGAAAGGTCTCAAATCGTTGCCTCATGATTTGTGAAATAATAAAGTGTGGAAAACAAACTCAACACATAATCTTTTGACTCGGTAAAAACACATTTTGATCGTCTGAAATTTATTGTTCACAGACGTAACACAACTCTTTTCAGACCTGCATTTTTAAATTTTTCAACTTTTTCATAATAGTTATTGGAGAAAGAAAGCGTACACGAAGACGTTATTTCTGTTGGCGAAGGTAGAATAATAATTTTAGGTAATAACTGACTAGGCTCAAACGGCGCAGGTCTACAAAAGTGTAAAAATGACGAAAAAGTTGGACAGAACGAAATGCGAACTGAATTTTTGATGACTCAATTAAGACAAGATTTGTTATCTCGTTTCATTACTTTTGTTTTCTTTTTATTCTTTGAGTTACATTTTTTACTAGATATTACACATACTCTTTGGTCTATTAGTATCATTTCAATGAACTCTTTGTCTAAATAAATTAGGACCTAAACAAATATTATTCACATAAACAATATAAATGTACAATAATAATTTGTTCAAAGCATAACAGAAGTAAAATTAAAATTTCACCTTTAGATCATCTCTGAAACAAAAACGCCAACTCAAAACTATAACGAAACGAGAGATTTCCACTCGTAAAGCTAACAATAATTCAATAACAACAACCTGCTGAAAACACGAGACTCCAAAAAGTCAAGTCTGCTCTGATATAAAGAGGTTTCACTTTCTCTTAATTATTCAGCAATCAGTTTAGTTTCCGCTCTATGAACCCAGAAGACTTTTTCTCGATAAAATTATCTATGAAAACGGTTTCGCTTCAGCGGCATCGTCCGAACTTGATCTTCATAGAACCATCGTCGAAACACTCAACCAATTTATACCCAAACAACATTAACCACTTCTCTATAACTCTCCGGATAATTGAAAATCATTCCATCCCATTTCTTTTCGTTGCAAAATTTGATTTTTCTATTGAACCATTTTGCATGTCTTATTTTATTCAATCTTTCGATGATTCTTCTCGCACAGACTGTTCTCCGGATCGAACAAAGGTTTCCCAATGGGAAATTACCATTGGGAAAATGTGTTATGGTGCCACGGTGCCTGTCTTGGCGCAGTGCATGGTGTATTTTTGATGCGCTTTCCTTGATCGAAGACGCCGTTGGAAGGGGAGCGCTCAGGTTGGGTTAGACGAGCGTCGACTGGCGCGCTCTCGTTGTGCCGGCTCGTGCCGCGGCAGTTGTTACTCGAGTGCTCAGTTGCTTCGCATTCGTCCGAGCGCTTGTGCACCGGTGTCCGATTCGAGTACCACTGGCCGTTTGTTTATGTCGCCGGGCACTCCGCGCTGTCCCCGGACGCTTTCCGGCCGAAAATGATGGTTCACCGGGTTGTCAGTGACCGTAGTTTAAGTTGCAGGGAAATCCCCGCGGCCTCGGATTGCACGAGAGCGAATCGCGCCATTGACCACGCGTGTTCCTGCCAAACAGTGAATTAAGAAAAGATCAAATTCAATTTCTTTTTTTTTCTCCCCCCAATCTGGTGTTGTATATTATGTGCGAGTTCACGAGCCTCACAGTGCCTATTTAAATGGTTTTCGAGAACCTCGACATGCGGAACCCGGGGTTCCTTTTGGAGCACGCCAGACATGGATATATACAGCACATCAGGTGTGATTATCTCGTACCCAAAAATAGTAACAAATCAAATAACCAATGATATAATCAATGTTGTGTCAAGTTTGTATACTTTCATGCGAAATTCAAGGGAGTTGGAAAAGTTACGTTTGATGGAACTTTTTTGAATTTTGCAATGTAGTTGAAACGATGAACATGGCAGTAAACTGGAACGATTATGCGAGCGGCTAGTTATCGTTGGAAGATGAATAGCCGGGACGTCAAAATATGTAATCCGTCTGTGCGAACAATCGCGCGAGAAGCTACGTCGGTGTTTGAGCGTTTTTGTAAACAAACAGAGAGAGAGAGAGAGAGAGAAGCGGGTAATGAACTCGTTACTGTCCCGCGAATCACGTGCGATGAAAAGGCCGGCTGTTTGCAATGCCGAATGCGGGCTCGTCAAAATTTACATTCCGAACACCAAGAGGAGGCAAAAGGTAAACAAACCGCAGTGCCTTCTCGATCGAGTCCAATTTTATCGGTAAAAATTGTACGGGGAGGGGGCGACGCCAATAGCTCGCGTTGTTGAGAGAGAAAATTGAGTTCGCGGAAAATGTATATTATCTTGGGATGCACGCACACCGTCCATCGACCGATACTCCGCGCGCTTAGAGACGACCCTTGCGTTTGTGTTGGCACGTACGCGCGTGCGTACACCGCGTTATGTATATTTACGCATACATCAAACGCTCGCGAATACAAAGTTAAGCGCGAGTGCTTGTCGGGGCCCCAAGTCTTAATGATAATACACGCTGCGGGCATCGAGACTGCCATCAGTCCCATACTACTTAAACCCCGGACTGAAACCAGCCTTTTAAAAGGTGAGCATGTAACAAACAGCTAAAAGACCGGCCCAGCAGTGACTCTCAACTTGGATCCTCTCCTTAGAAACACGCGCTCTTCTCCGTCACGATGTTTTCCACTCCAGTACAGACGTCTGAAGGTTGACATTGAGATACAATTTGAATTGTCATTTTTGTCTCAATTTGCCATCAGTAAATGACAATCTTAGATTGACTTTTTTCATAGTTTGGCATTTGAAATTCTTCCAAGTTGTTTGTGATTCAATTATAATTGATTCAGTCTGTTCTATTTTATCCGGATGAAATTGTTTGTTCGGATTTTGTTTTGTACATTGAGGCAGAATCATATGCTAGAGGTGTGTGCGATTTTTGAAATTATGCACGAATCAGAAGTACTGTTAACATTTTGGTCTGACATGATCAGCCATTGAAAACAGATTCAGGTTACAACCGCCAGACAAATTATTACAAGTATAAAACGAATCTTGTATAATAAAAACTTGCTTGACATTCAGAATCATTTGCATAGTCCTGGTGCTACTTTTCTTATTTTTTTTTTCTTCTTCTTCAACTTGTTTGCACTTACGAGGCAAGATCCTCGACGCCTCGATGACTCACGTAAATTAATACTTGGTACTTTGGTGCGTTCCGTTAAATCAATCTGGTGTACAATCTTAATGACTGTATTTTTCTCAATGATACACCAGTTTTAATTTCATACAGCCAGTCAAAGATTCATGCAATAAAGGTTTTCTCACCGCGTCAACAAAAATATAAACTTATTTATCAACCACCGTTATCATAAACTCCCTTATGAATAATGATCGTTATCGGACGATGATCGTCGTTCGTACAAACGGCAAGCAACATTTTACAAATATTTGACAAGATAAACTCAAAGGAGGGAATGTGTTAGAGATAAACCGGAAGACGTTGAACATAATGAGTTAATGGAAACTGGTTACTGCTCATAATTTACCGCAAATGTTGAACAAATTCAAAAAAAAAAAAAAAAAAAAAAAAAAAAAAAAAAAAAAAAAAAAAAAAAAAAAAAAAGTGAACAAAATTTGTGTTCAAACGTGATTGGCTTTCTTGTTTCGATCAAAATGAAAGACTGTTTTTAACAAGTAGCAAGTTGCGAGAGATGCGTTTCGTGTTGATATTTTTTATGTTTTCATGGTGCAAAGAGCACATAATAGCTGTACTTATCCAGAAGGGCAGGAAAAAATGGCATCACATTTTTCAAAAGCGTTACAATTGTAACGCGAGCGTGCAAACATAAACACGCCGAAGGTACAAAAATGAAAGACGCCACAAAATGACACGTCTGGGGTTGCACAACGTGCAATCATTCATGCCAGGTAATTTCTTCTTTGCCAAACAAAAGATCGATGATTGTTCAAGGCCCTGTAAACAACACGGGAAACTAGTCTTCTGATTTTTCAGTTTGACTATTTTTTCTTTTCCTAAAGCGGTGAATGGAAATCGGCATCGAGATCGGCAGCAAAAGATCCTCTCGATTTTCAGTTAGGCAACCCCTCTGCTCTGCAGACTTTTGACACATTTTGAACAATTTGTAAGTACACAGATGACAAATCGCACGCGCTGTTACGTCAGCGTAATTGGGTGGCATAACCGAGAGCGAACGTTGCGCAAGTTCGGCATCGGCAGAAAGCGCGTTCGAATTACCGGTTTGTTCACATTATCAACGAACCGCGTTGCAGAGTTACGTAACCCGTCGAACAGCGTGTCTACTGGGTCAAGATCACGATAAGCCCAATTCGCATTTGGTTTTTCGCGCCCGAATTACGCCCTTTTTTCGTTTGACCCTCGTTGGAAATATAAGATAAGAGGCGATAAAGAGAGGGCTCGCATTTTTCATGCAACATTTGACACGTGCTGCAGATAACAGCGGAACGAAGATGATTGTGCGAGCGAACAAAGACGGAGCGAGACAAAGCCCGACCAATTCGAGCCTGCGTGGTTCCACGCGCTGTTGCCGAATCTCTCGCTAGCCGTCATCCCTCGTTGGTGCGCGAGCGCATCTGTACGTGTGTTAGGACCAGACTCTCTGTTTGTATCGTAAGACTGAATTCCAAACCAACGGTTCTGCTGATCAAACATTTTTATACCAATCGAAAGGCTTTTCAGATCTACTTTATGTTTACACTGTAAAAAACAAGTGTTCTTATATTTAGAACATTTTTGTACACTTATTCAATAACATCTTGAATTAAGACAGTGGTGTTCAACATTTAAGATCTCAAGTGTCTTAAATTTTGATACACTAAACATTTCATTTTAATTATCAATGACTTATTTTAATTTGAAAATGATTGTTTTCAGTAAAAAGAAGATAGTCGTGAACTTGAAATATGTTTCATGAACGTAATAGTATGGATAATTAAATTTTGTTTCAAAAATAAAGGTTGTTCTATTGTTTTTATATCGCGGTGAGTCGCGTGTTTCGTCTTGTTCTTGTACAATGTACATCTCGAGAATTTGCTTTTTCGTTTCCAAAATATCAATACGACTGAAGGGAGCATCAGCTGACGCTAATGTTCTTGTCGTCTCTCTCGCTGCTATCTGGCTTGCATCGAGCGCGTTCAGAATGCGCCGAGGACCTTGCCCATTATTTTTTTACCGAGGAATGTTGTTCCGCTGTGCGTTCGTTTTGTTTCAAGAGAAAACCGGTATTTCGGCAATGTAGAAACGTAAAAAGCCTTCGCCGTCTTCTATCTCTGTGCACGATAAACAGCGTCTTTTACAGTCATCCACTCCGAGGCTCTTTATCGAGTCAAAAAGTAATTGATGCCCGGCTTAATTATGCACCGCGAACAGCATGCGATCTGCCGCGCAAAAAATCGTCCAAATAGTTCGTCGATGATTACGAATGGCGATCGATTTAAAAGCGTAATGAAACCGTTCGAACAATCTTACGGGTTTGCTTGACAAATGATGATTGCTGGTAAAATTGTTTTTCTCCAAGGAAAACTTCGGTTTCTATTAGAGCAGTTTTCAGAGTCCAATATGGAAGCCTTAATTGATGGACGAGGAATTCGCGATCGAAGTTGCTGAAATATAATGGCTCGGTATAAAGGAATTTGCTTGGATTAATGCGCTGGAACGGGAACTAGTCCCCGTTACTAATGACAAACGGCAATTAATGAAAATCGAATCATCATTATAATGATCCGCGTGCTTTTTCCTGATTCAACTATTTGACGTCAATTAATATTTCGTAAGACCAGGGAGCAAAAGTCAAACGGCAGGCTGAACTGCAATTAAAAATCACGCCTTGAAATAATCGAATTCCTACCGTTTTTTTCCTGTCTATCCTAAAAAAAAAAAAAAAAAAAATAAATTAATACAATAATGATTTAAATTTAATTTGCTTCTATTTATAAGTACGATCAATTTATAAGTGTTACATCATTGAAGTATCGAAACTGGCGCACACTGTATTATGCAAAATTTGCAATTTTTGTGATCCCATCAAATTAAAACTTTTTCAAAACTTTGTTCAAAGTGAAAAAAAAAAAAAAAAAAGTATGAAAAGGTTCGATCGGCAAGTACCGCCGAATGTTAGGAAACAATTTGACAGATGATAACGTCCGAGTGGAGTTGTAAAAATGTTTAATGATTATCGGCACGAAGAGCTGCGGACGATATGCAAACACGTACTCGTGTCATGTGTAAGAGAAAGTACAGTTTGTAATTGACGAGAATGAGGCGGATAGTTGCCTAGGAACCGCGATACAACAAAAGTCTGTCATATTTTTACGCCTACGAAAATGACGGCCGAGGCAAAGATGGGCGCAGCTTTTGTAGAATCGCCGAGTCAATCACCTCGCGTGATTGTCCCACCGGCGTCGTCATGGTGTTCGGACTTCCTAGTTCTCAGGTCATAGTCTTTCCGGCGTCGTGGTTGATCGATATGTCATCGACCCACATTTTCGCTTGCATTATTCCGCTACAAAATTAGATGCACGGAAACGCAAATTGCAGGTTCTCGGATATCTTGATTGCTATACTCAAACTTTTATTATTTTTCAGAATGCAAACTTTGCGTTTTGGTAATGAAAAGCAGACACGATTCGAGGCGATTATTCCAACCTTTGAGGTCGGCTTTATAGGACTAACGATCCGAAACATTTTACAACGAGGATCAAAAAATACAACAAAATATAATGTTAATCTAATAAATATTCGAGGAAAACTTTGATTGTAAATTAATTTGATTTGAATGAGAGGTTGATCGAACGATCGGTAAATCAATTTCAGATGAACATGTTTTTCGTTCATTTATCATCTAATCCTCTTGCTTAATCCCATCGGATGTCTAAGCACTTCTAATAACAAAAGCTGCTATTAATACTTTTTGTAACAAAGTCATTTGGGGATCAAATGTATCAAATAACCGTCTGATCAGCACGAAGCTTATTTTAACTAATCGTAGGGAAGGCATGATTAGTGGGAGTGTTACGCAACCTCGTGAACATCACGGAAACACTTCACGTTAGTACAATATACAACAGTCTCGCTTGCGTAGATTGGATAATTTTTCGTTTCCAAAGCCAGGAGAGCTCCGACGGGCAAAGTCGTCGAAAACACGTTTACTCTGAATTACCGGGATGAAGAACCCCTCTTCAATGAAATTCATCAGAGATTTTCCGGCTTGAAAAAAGACGCAAAGTGGATTGGCGGAAGGCTGACGACCAAAGTACACAAACTTTTCGATTGGGCAAACATTGACGGAAAAAAGTGATGCTTTCGTAGAACTGAGTCACGGACGCTTGACATAATCACACTTCTCGGTCGGTTAAACGACGAGCCCAAATTAAAAAAAGATTCACTGCAAATTTCGGCGAATTGTTTACAATTTTTAAATTAGAAGAAAAACTGAAACAGCTCCTTTCAGATTCTCGTTGCGTAATTTATGACACGATCATTTGCAATGACACTGGGAGTATCAGCCCGCTATTACACGCGAGAATATAATTTCCCGATTCATTTTACTTTATCTTGTCGATAACGGTGGCACTTCTATCGTCGTTTTAAAGCGAAACTCTGATCGAACGAGCAAACGATAGTCATAAAAAAAAAGGGGGCGGTATAGAAACATGAATTATATAGTTGCGCGCTGAAGGAAAAAAAAAAACAATTTTATTTGCATTGAAATTGACTCAAATCCCCCATAAGCGTGTGACAGTTTACTTGGCAGTGTCATTGTCCCCCACTTCGATATGCGAACGGCCGCCTTAAAGCAATCAGAAAAATCAATATAACGCGTCGGGCTTTCTATCCGCACGTCGGAGAGACTAGGGTGACTGTGCAACATCCATCGCAGAATATATCTTTTGTTATGGCTCGTTGGTAACAGTGCAGGGGTGAGTGTCATTACCTGCATTGTGTGGCCCAATTTGGTTCCGAAATCGTGGGAACCTACCAGTCACCTTTGCCAACGTGTCACCAGTGTTATATTTCAGGAGTGATAAAAGTATCGATGCATCAAACCAAACGCCTATTCAATATTCGTCTGTCATAATCGACGCGACCGGCCAATGCCAAAGAATGCGTTCCGCAAAACGTTTGCTTGTTGCTTCGTTACGCGTTGCACGCACAAGTGTCCTTGGCAGCTGGTTGCAAAATGAAACGGCGCAGTTACACACGTGTCTCGCCAATGTGTTGCACGTTCAGATGCATTCCGTTTAATACTTTTTGTTTTTTTGTTTTTTTTTTTTTTGGACAAATTTAATTTCAAAACGATGCTAACGAATTTAAAAAATAAACTCCAAATTTGCAAAAGCCTTTTTTTTATTTCAACACTTTAAAGTTAATTCTTGAATATTCAATCGTGATTAGAATTGTCTGGATGTGTCAAGTGATTTAGAAAAAAAAATGCGTTTGTTTGCGATTCCCTCGAGAAACAACGTGGCTGTGTGCGTTCTTTCGAGGTGTTGCATGCTCGGTAACGAAGATGTTTCTGGCTTCTCCGTGACCGCGAAAAGCACAAGTATATGACTGTCATGTCTTTTTTTTTGTTTCCTTCGCAAAATGTTCGTGTAGTGACGTTGTTACAAGTCACCTGAGATGTTTGCGGTGACAACGTCAGTCTCTTTTATTCAATCAAAAAAATTTATTCACTTTTATCATTGCATTAAAAAGAATGATGATAAATAATATTTGTTGAACAAAAAAAAAAAAAAAAATAATAATAAATATACTTTCGAGTCATCAGTTCCTCTCGTATGTTTAAACGGTTGGTTTAATTGAAGACTCTGGAAATTTTATGAACTTTCGATTACGGGACGCAAGTGTTTGTTGGTGTGTTATTATTTGATTAACGGCGCTGTAAATGTCGCCAGACACGACATTTGGATGCAATTAAATTTAACACCATGTAGGAGAAAATTTGTCTTTTTTTTTTGTCGTTGTATGTATTCAACAAGATGCGATACGAAAATGGAAATCTGGTCACGTTTGGAGATAATTAAAAAGTCGAATTATGTGAATCACCTTTGTTTCATTATCCACATCATATATTATACATACAAAATTTGACTGACTATTTAACTCAATTGCATCTCCCATCTTAAACTCACAGGGGAAATTAAACATTTACAATACATAAATATATATATTTGATAACTCATTAGTGTGGAAGTGAAAATATGCATCGGCCTTGCGAGAGCGCAGTGTCAGTATCAGCTGCATCATATAGTATCAAATTATGTCTGTGTCAATTAAAGCTTTGTCGTCTCTGCCGGAAACTCACGCCGAATAGCGCAGTCTACAACAGATAGTGTGTTTCAACTATTGTTTTAAGCAACCAAGGCTACGTAAACGTTTTCAAACAGATTTTCATTTACATTTTATTTATTGTAATTTGCATACATAAAATTCTTTGTCTCTATTTTGTTAATCGTAACAAATGTTAAACCGTTTAAATTCAGGTTGAATCAAAAAATAAAGACAAAATTATACGAACAAACAGTAGATAAATAAAAATCGGAAACAAAATCAATAAAAAATGTATTCAATCAATACACGAAACTGAACGAACATGAAAACAATTTTGAAAATGCATTATAATTAGCAGAAACTGATTAGGGAAAAAGTCGATCCGGGTGTTTGATCTTGACAGTGCACGAGCAAAGGCGGTGCGAATTGAGTGACTGCATCCGCGTTTCTTATTCAGCTCGGCGCAGTCGCGCGCGCAACTCAACAAATGCAGCTGAAGCAGACAGCGCGGCATTGCGCTGCTCGGGCCTTATCGGTATTGCAAGATGCGCGACCGCGAAAGCAAGATACAGACCTTTGTCTCTCCCTTCCCGCGGAGCTCCGATCGCTTACTTCGTCAAAACGTACCGTTATATGCTCTTTCGAATTCACATTTGTTCCAGTCCAACAGAACAGAAAACAAATTTGTAACGATGTAGAGCAAAAATCGGATTTGTTTTTTCTTTTCTTTCTCTTTCTAAAGATTCTTCTGAATTTCATCAATTCAACAATCTACAGCCAACACTGTTTGTTTAACAATTGTTCGAATTCTTTAAACTGTTCTTTTAATGAAAAGCTCAAAAGATTTTTGTGCAATTGATTCATTCCGTTTTTTGAAACAGATTAGTTCGTTTTTTTTTTTTTTTTTTTTTTTTTTTTTTTTTTTTTTTTTTTTTTTTTTTTTTTTTTTTGTTTTTTTTTTTTTTTTTTTTTTTTTTTCTTTTTTTTTTACGCCAGCGGCGTGTATGAACGATGCTCGCAATGTTGAATAAAGTATCCCCGGAACGCGGAAGCTCAGCTGATGACTACACTTTCTTGCTACCTTCCTATTATGATGCTATACTTATTAACGAGCTCTCTCCCCTTTTATGCTCTTCGACTTCCAGATTCTTTATCATGCTGCCATTTCTTACTTAATTCGTTTAATTTCTGTTGTTGTTCCACAATTTGGTAGACGATAAGCGTGACTGCAAACAATTCGGATTCATCGGTCTTAATTTCCTTTAGTTAATTTGAAGGTTCGTTTCAACATCTCAGGCTTGAAATTTTAACGTTGATACAAATGTTTCGTTCAATTTGTCATAATTTTTTGACAAAAAAGAAAAATGTTTTTGTGGATTATGAATATTCAAATTTTCACAGCATTGTTGGTTTTTAAGGGGCAATGATGGATTTTTTTTCTCTTTCTTTTTTAATTAGTATGCCAAAAGTGACAAACAATTTTAGAGGCGGTATAAAATAATTTACGCTAAAAACGAGAGAATATCCACGGGGATTGCGGTAGCGTTTGCACGAGACGTTAATGCCGCGGCATTCGCATGCCAACATGCACATGACGCAGATGTTCAAAAGCAGCGCTCGTGAAGCATCGCAATGCAACAACCGCCGGCAGTCTCGTTGCGAATCGATCGGCCGATCGATCGATCACGTAATTTTGTTGCGCAGCCAATGGCGCTGCAGCTCGTTTATGCATAAATATTTGACCGGCACGCTTTTAAATCACGAGAGTCTCTACAGATTCCACTGCGACTCTGCCGTCCGCTCGACAATATTTATTTTAACCTTTTTTTTTTTTTTTTTTTTTTTTTTTTTTTTTTCATTCGCACGCTCCCCTGTCGCAAATTATTTTTCCAAACAAATCATGCACATCTTTTCGCGAACAAATTTCAAATTGTTCGCGAAATAATTTCCATCCAGTCAATATTTCGAGACTGTTTCAATAATCAAATCGCAATAGATGCAAATTGCAAAGTTGTTTTTTTTTTCATCTTCGTTTTTTTTTTTTTTTTTTTTTTTCTTCTCGAAACGAGGAAGTATAGGTTTCGTCAGTTGCACAATTAAATTGTTCACGTTCATGAAAATATTTATCGCCATTGAAAATCTAAATTGTTTTCTTACATAAGCGCCTCGCTTTTGCCAGAGCAGTAACGCGAAATTTCAATATTCAATAAGCACAAGTTATTTTGCACAGGTTACACAGGCCGATCAGATGATGACTTCTAATAATACAAATGTGGCTATTCAAACGTACACACTGACGAATCCGCCCACTTGGTTGCGCTTTTATTCTGAAAAGCCAGTCGAAAATCCAGTCTTTCGCCAACTCCGGTGTCGTCTGTTTGCGAACGTACTTTTTCGTCCGCTTTTACTTTCTTCGTCGCATTTTTTGTCGGTCGGGTTTGTTTCATTACGGAGGACAGCAACCGAGCCAGCCTTGCGAAGTCAGATGCAGGCATCTCTGACGATTTTTGGTCCGATGGGTAGGTTTGAAAAAAAAAAAAAAAGTTCAAGCCAAAGAACGATTTTCGATTTTAATCTCACGAGTTAGCAGCTGCATCAGAGATTCGAGGAAACTTAATCTGCTATTGGCTAACTGACATTGACAACAGTAATCAATTAGAATTGCAAATGAGCATGCAATTACGCGATGCAAATCGGACGGATCGTTAAACATTAGATGGGCGATCGCATTTGAGTGGCAAATTTTTGTGAATTCGCGTTGAGATTGAAATCTGCAAAACCGTTTTGATTTGGATTGAAGCGACGCAGATGTTGGGAAGACCGTGGTGGTTCCGGCATGGTGAGACCGCAGCGCCACCGGCCTGTTTTTGCATCGTGCATTGACTGCGGCTATTATCGCGCTATCGGCCGTGTATTGGCCGTCTCTGATGCGCCCGAGCGAGCGGCTCACCGGCGATAATCCAACGACAGTTCGCCGCGCGTACAATCGGCCTCGCTTTGCGACAAACGCTATTAATTCCGGCATATCGCGTGGCGCTGCTCATGAATTATACCCTCTTTCAAACACCGACATTTATTCTCCAAACTCAAAAATAAACCTGATTTATCACGATAAAACAACATTATCAATCCACTTTTTAATAACCAACGAATTTGTTTGTGAATGTTTTTCGGTGTTTGATTACTCATTTTGCAAGTATCAACCTAGTTTTTATCATTCGTTTTTCGCTGCTGTTTTCAACGTCAATTAAAAATGTTTTTTTTTTTTAATATAACTGTATATGTTTTTACTTGGTATATAATTCTGAGATGTATAATTTTTGATGTTGAAAAAAGAGAAAAATGACTTCCAATTTGCACGACTGTTTAAACTCGCGGGATACGGTGAAATCGCAAAATCAGGAGTTTCCCTTTTCCCAGTGCCGATATAATGCCAAGACCCCCCATTGAAAATTTGTTAATGAATATTGTGGAGCACAATTTCATACGGTGATGATAATAATTAAAAATGAATTATTTCTGCTCTGAATAGGCGTTTGTTCGCTTATTCCGGCGGTGAGCCGTCTTATTGTGCGACGTGCAATTAGCATGATAATCGCGCGCTTATTATCTCGCGCTCTAAATTAGCCGCTCGAAAGTCCGTCAAATCCTGCGATTTTGTTGAGTACGAGAGCGCGTGTGTTGTTTCGGTTTCGTGTCGCACCGTCTTTATATATATATATTATTCGTCACATTAAATGCACGCGTGCTCGTTTGACTTATGCCGACTTTCACTGGCGTTTGAAGAAGTAAATATTAGAGTGTCAGGCAAATCAACTTTTTGTTTCACAAGGAACACATTGGGCGATAGTTATCACCGGCGAGGTAATCTTTTGGAGGCAGTCAAAATTTGTCAGAAAGATTTTAATTTTGATAATCAAAACATTAAAAAAATAACAAATAAAATTTTACTATAATAACTATAATATTTGGTCCAAAATACAATTTTTATCGATATCAATAGGGATTATATTTCATTTGTACTACAAATCAAAAGGTTTTAGTTTCAATCAGATAAAGAATTGGTTTTGAACGAAAGAATAATCTAACGAGATAACGAAAAACAAATAATACAAATTGGAAACAAAAACAAATAAAAAAAAAAACAAAAAAAAAACAAAAATCGACTGGAAAGCAGATCAAAATTTAATCGAAAATCGATCGTTATGTAAAATGAGCCGAACATGTTTGTTTTGATCAGTCACTCAATCGCGACGTTGGCATATCTGGGATTTGCGAAATAACGCGCGTTTGAAGTGCATCAATACTGATTGCCAGCGCTTGTTCTTGACACTCGTTACGAAGTCTAACGAAAATTCTTCTTACTCTCAAAATAACTCTGACGGAATCTTATAGTTGCACCAGGTTTTGTTTATTTCTCATCTAGTAAGCAAATTGGATTTCAATCAAGTGTAATTAAAAACAATTAACAAAACTCATTATAACAAAAAAAACAAACAAACAAACAAACAAATTTTGTTTGAAAGTTGCAAAAGTCCTAATCATAGAAGTTATTTAGTTGTCATTGAACTACAATTGAGTAGTTGACCTCCGATGAACTCAATCGACTTGAGGAGTGCTCTCTGCCATCATCAGTTCGCTTAGCATATTGTTTCATATTTATCAGACGCGAAATGTCTTTATAATGCTCTATCCGTTTGAATAGAAGTGGCATAACAACTAATGGCGTTTCTCGAAAAAACAGTCACTCATATATTTTGATCAAACATTTTTATTGCTCTAATAGAAACAACTCGTTGCGATGCTATTTTTAACTCGACCGATGAATGACTTTTCCAATGCTCACGAACGCTCGTCTCGTAAAGATGCAAAAAAAGAAATGATTAAAATAAATATACAAAATAACAGCCATGATTTTCCTTGCGATTCATATAAACTGATTTGCCGCTCGCGACCTCAACAGTTATAAATATTGACAACTTCGGAGTGCGGGGCATGTGATCTATTTTCATAACGTGCGCAGTTATTTCCATTCAGGTTTATTTCAAGTGTGGCACGCATAATTAAAATCATATGATTATACGTGTCCGAGATGTGGCGGTGCAATTTTCCATAATTGTATTTAAAAAATGACACACATGTTTTCCTGTTTTCTGTTAGTTTTATATTTTGTTGGGAATAATAATTTTCAGATATGAAAGAAAAAAAAAACAAACAAAAGAAAAATTGAATTGCAACAAAAAGCGAATAATGAAGTCGAGTGAAACATAATTTAAATTTAAGTTTGGTATAATTTTGAAATATAGTTGAGTGATAATTTTGTGGTTTTATGTTGCAGCCTGAGTGAATGTTACATCGCAGGAAAGGGTGCGGCTCTCGTTTTGCCGCCTAACGAGAGAGCTCGGCCTTCTCGGCGTGTATCAGCAGCAGGATGCGACATACAGCAGCATCTGCAATCCATGTTCTACCTGCTGAGGCAAGAGGAGACCCTGAAAATGGTGAGTTCTAATCAGTCGAAAAATAACTGTACCAGCCGCAATTGGTACACTATTCATTCCACGCTCTATCGAACGGAAAATTCTGTCCAATTAATCTCCGATACAAAATCCGTAGTAGAAATTTGACATGGATGTCCTACACTAGCCGATATGACCCTCACCGAGCTGAACCATGGAAAATTGATTATACTTTTTCTAATGAGAGCACACTATTTATTATTAGTAATCATTTTTTTTGAGTTATCGATTCATTTATAATTTAAATATAAAATATACTGCAAAAACTAATGTTTCAGAGAAAACAATTTTGTTGTTATTTTCTGAACATCCAACAAGCTCAAAAAGTGACTAAAAAACGATTTTTTCTAAAATATTTCTTTTTGTTGTGATGGAGAAGAAGTTAGAGATTCGGACTATCACTTTAAAAATTGGTGTTCAAATCTCGGCGACCAAAAACTTAATTTTTTTATTTTATATAATTTTTAAATTAATTGTTATGTATTCGTTATGAATTTTGATTGAATTAATCAATAATTTATTAATGAAGGATCCTCATATCCGTGAATGATTTTGAAAAAAGTTCCAACCCAAAATTATGACAAGAATACAGTTTGGAATGAGAAAAATGTGATTTCAAATTGTGTTTTCGTCATTCAAAGGCTTTTGTCGCATAATTTGTTTTCACCACGAAGCTCGGTAACGCCGTTCTAGACCGCGCGGCCACTTATCTACCTCCGTGAGACTGCATTGCCGATTGTCAATTGTGAAATCGCCGGCTTCGTGAATTATCCGCAGACCTTGGCTTCTGCAAATTAATGTCTTCGCGTAACAACGACTAAAACAATGCTTTTTTGCTATTGCCTTTTTTACTGCTTTTTTTCGCAATTCTTCTCGCGTTACAGACAATCGTTTTTTACGATTGCCTGAGAGTTAATTAGCCTTTTATTATGCCCAAGATTATGATAATTACCTGGAGAGAAAAATTTGGTACCGCAATTGTTGCCTAACGGTGAAATTATAGTCAGAGCTTTTACCACGAACAAAAAAGCGCTAAGAAATTTATGATTTTTGGGTATAAGCTTTTCAGCGGTATTCAAGATGTAAAAAGTGAAAATAACATTTTTGTTTATTGTTCTCGAAAATATAATGTTTCGATGAAAGGAGAAGAAATTTTATATATCATTTATGAGTGACAAGAAATACGAAACGAAAAAGAAAGGTGTCAATCAAAAGACATTGATCGTTTCAGCACACATGATCACTGAATCGTGTTGACCGAATGAAATCGAACTCCAGGTTAAATTTTGTCAGAGATAATATAATGACGCGGAGTGTCTTCAACACGTACATCCGTGTAATAACTCAAGTTGACCTCGAATAGTATGGCAGAGCGTTGGGCTGTAATAATACACAGCCCGTAGACCGCGTTTAAGAGAATGTTAATCTTCTCAATATTTCTGCTCGTTTTTGCAAAATAAAGAGTAATCATAGAGCTACGGCAAATGTACACCCCGGCCGAAGACGTATATCAAACTTGGCGCGTCTCGACTGGTTGCTATTCACAAATCTTCAGTTAGTAATCAGAGTTTGTAAGTATAAACTTAAACTGGCCATATTTTATCGTACCGATAAAAGTTTCAATGTCGCTTTAATTTGCCATAAAAAATTGACAACTAAAAAGTTTAATTGTATTTTTTGCCTTGTTTTTCAATCATTAAAATTATACATTTTAATACCAATGTCAATGTCGTTCTGTGTCGAGTTTAATAACAGGATGAAAAACAAAAATTACAGCGACCAATGACCAATAAAAAAGATATGAAACTTGAATATTATAAAAACAAGTTCTTTTATATGTTATTTTGTATTTACGGTTGAATGTCATTGCTCGTAGATTCAGTCCTAGACCCTGACCTCGGCAAACTGTTTTTCACGATTTTTTTTATGCGGGCATACATATAACTGAAAGTATACTTTCAATATTGATGAAACAACTTGGTTTGTAATTTTTGACATCCATCATTGGCATGGATTTATATTGCGTTTTCATGAAACCAATGAGACATGTTGAAATAAAATTGAAACAAAAATAAAAATTAAATCTCAACTGCATTGGACAGAGGTCGTTACTTTTACATTACAATTCGTTTGGAACTGAAATTCATCAATCTAAATGTGTAACAACTTGAAAATTTTTTCAGATACAAACGAAACTTGTTGCAATAAATAAATTTTATTTGAAAAAACATAAATAAAAGTTGACAAAACATTTCGTTGATCTAAAAATTTTTTGAGACACTGAATAAATATCATTCTAATTTATAATCATTCTAATTCGCGGGACTTCGCCTACTCCTAGTTGTGTAGACACGAAGAAACAACTTGCACATTCGTGTCTCGCCCTCGGGACTCGTCTACATCTCGTTCTGTTCAGCCGTCGCTGACATATATATTCTGTGCATTTATTTTGCCTTGTCATTCTACAAGTCACGGAAAAGACCATCGATATTGCACCGTAATTGATACTTCATAACTCAGGCTCACCGCCAGGCAATATTCCGTCTAACATTTCACGTGTTGTTTGAACGCATTCAATTTTTATATTGATGCGACGAATAGAAAGTTTCCGATAAGTTGCACCGATCAGTTTTACGGCTTATTTTATAGCTACTCAAATCGAGCTTTTGCCAACGGACAAAAAATAAACTTAATTAATAAATTGCTCTGGCATTAAGAGTTTGATTCGAGAACAAAAAATTAAATCGAAACGTAATGAATAAATGAAAAAAAAAAAAAAAAAGAAAAAAAAATAACGTGCTTTGGTTTATTAGTAGTCTCACGGATGGCAAGATAATGACGTCTGGAAAATCGCTGAGTTCGTGTATATAAAGCCGAGTCGAGCGTCACTAATAAGACTGGCAGACCAGTCGCGCAAAAGGTAACCGGAAGTCATGAACTTTCATTTATCGCGACCTCTTTGTCCGCCGGCGGACAATCGTGATGTGTGCGCCGTCTTCGATGCTGTCGACCTATGTAAGTGGGTCAACGACTTTAGCTCACTTCTCTGTCTAGCGGAGATTAGTTTTCGAGATTGACGCGATGGGTATCGCGCAGCGTTTGCGAACGAGGTGCTTACCTCGCCTCGCGAAAAAAAAAAAAAAAAGTGAAACCGCAATGGGGACAGACCTTTTCGCATAATGACACGATTGTTCGCAGCCTGTGTTATGTTTATTAGCTTCGTTTTTTCTTTCAAACGTCTTTGCAAAAATTTTCTTCAGAACTTACACTTTTTAAATACTGTTTTTTTCTCCATTCCCTTAAAAATAAATCCACTGCTACAGATGCAATCTAAAATGTTGAATAATTTTGATTAAGTTTTGTAATTTCAAATGAAACAAAAATTGTTTTTCAATTATTGAAAAAATTGTCAGATTAAGGGCAGTGGGATTTTAATATATAAGTGAGTCCAAGTTGGCAGGAAAGAGTTTTTCTTGGGGAGCACACGTGCACGTGCTTACATCCCCAAGGCGATGAGTTGGCTAGGGGTGCATTTGAAAAAAGCGGGTTATGTCGATGCATTTCTTCCCCCGATCCACTCGGTCGTGAAAATGCTTCTTTTTTTTTGTTCACAAACTCTACTATCTTCTTTGAAAGCCAGGCGTTCGCTTCTCATCCGCTTCCTCTCTTAACGTCGCGAAAAACTTGAAAGAAAAGTTATACAAATTAACAACATCAGCCATTTTTCAAATGCGGGATATAATAGCTCGGGTAACATTTTTACGAAGAATTTTCTTCACTTTGCTTTGCACTTGAAACTTTCGTTTACCAAATTTTGTTCTACTTTCTGCATCTTGTAAATTTAAATCATCTCTAAAAATATAACTTTTAGGGTGCAATTTTGATTGCGTGTCATCCGTTATGTGTGGTGAACTTTTTTTTTCGCAAACCAGGTCGTGTCGGAGAGGAGTCGTGATTATTTTTTGAGTATTTTTTTTGTCTCAGCGGAACAATCGGATAACATTTTTAAGGTTACTGGGCTAAGCGGTTGTGGGCGCTACGTGCCCGGGTCCCATGTTTAAGTGCTTCTGAACAGTCCGTTACTTTTTACGAAGCCAATTTGAACGTGTCCACGACGATCCTTTATGCACTCAGTGTCAGCGACCTCGACGGCCGTCAATAGCGCGATACCCTTCCGCTCTTTTGTCCGCCGCTCGTTTAATTCAAATCCGCGCTCGCGCCTTCATTTTGCGCACAACAATTTATGCCAATTTGTCCGTCTTCTTTCATCTAAATTAATCAAAATGTTCATCATTAAAATTTGTTTTTCATTTGCACAGTCAGGAATTGTTCTTTTTTTTTCGAGCAATTAATATTTACCATTAATGAGATCCAAAAAAAAAAAAAAAATTAATTTACATGAACTCGAAATCTCAAGTAAAATGAAAGGTCGGACATTATATATGATGTTTGGTATCAGTTTTCGGATTGCTTCACCTTCGACGGCACATGGACATCAAAGGACGCTATCAAATTTATAGTTTCTGGTTTGCACAGAAATTTTTTTTTTTTTTTTTTTTTTCATTTTAATATGAGTTTATTAAGTTTCACGTTTGCAATCACGGTTAATTTATTGAGATTAAGAGTATAATATGAATCATCATTTAATGACAAAATTTTTTCCTCCTTGTGATTTGATTTGTGATGATCATTGAATGGATTTGTGACGCAACAAAAATAACACCATGAGGTCACACGCATCGGGCACTTTCGTTTGCAGTTCAATGACAAAAATTATTTCAAGTTTCAAGTAATCCAACGCCTCGCGAGAAATTGAATTCTTAATTAACGGATATGTTTGAATGAAAATTAATTTTTTCATCCACGGTTTACTTTACAGACGGCGTATTTCTATTAGCTACGACTAAATTACCATTGTCGCCTGTGCTCGTCTGTTTCTCTTTTCTTTTTCTCTATTGAAATATCCACGATAATTACCAATTGCAGTGCGGTCGCGGATTCGGGTCAGCGATACAATTTTGCCCGACAGCAATTCCAGCAGGAAAATGAAATGTCATTGGATTTACATTATAGAAGAGATGAACATTCGCTTCGAGTGCTCGGTCACTGGGCTACGTACATACACATACACATACATTTTTATCCGACGCTGCTGTCCGACCCAGATCTTTCTGAAAGATAAAAAGGTCGTGGTAATTGCTGAGCATTACAAAAACTCAAGTTTTGCATTTTTAATTCAAATTACTTTTTGCATAGTTACACAATCAATCGAGATAACCAGAGTTCGTACGCTACAAATTGGTTCTTACTCATGCAGAAAAATGACACATGCTTGTATAGTTGCAGTTATATATGTTCCAGATACGGTTCTTTCTGTCTGAATTTCCGACAGGGATAAATATAGTGTATCCTTTCAATCTTCGCAAAAACCGGACTCGTGAAAAATCACAAATTCCCAATCATCTTGGAGCCATCTCACGAAGAGACATTGAAAGAAACTGAACGATCGTGTTCTGTTCCTGAAGCAGGCGTAAAATATGTCCGCAAAGTTGTAATTTGTGTGACGAGCTATTATTTAAAGCTGCCAATAACTAAAGTCTCGTCTCGCGCATTAATTTCAGTGCCATCACGCGAACCATCGGCGTCGAACATTTTTGCTTTCGGTCGGTCCAATCGAAACCCGACTGGCGCAATCAAATAAACATCCCCCGCTTAATGGGCGATGACTTTGCGGTCGAGCGCTGGAAAAAGCGCGATCGATATCACGCGGATGTTATCAGTGAACTGCGACAAGACATTTTTGCCGGTGTTTACGTCGTTTTAAATGGCGTTGTATCGATTATAGCGCTCGGTTTATCGCTCCCGAGTCGCGTCATGTGAAGTGAATGTAAAATTAAATTGCATGTGCACACACCACTGTGCGATTCCTTGGATCCGTGTGGCCGAAGGTACTGGTTTACCTTCGAGCGCGCGGATTTTACGCAAACCGCCTGCACGAATCAGGCTCCCTCGCTCTCCCGTGAGACAACTATTCTCACTTTGCCGATCGATATCGGTCCACAAATTGGGAATACGGGCGGAGAAATATGATGCTCCTTTTGTTTATCAGACAAACGCTCGCTTGTTTCGCGATTCCATTCGTTACGGATTATACATCACGTCAATTTTGAATCAATCAAAACAACATTGAATTGAACATTTGTTTCAAAATACTGTGCACTCTGTTGTGCACATTTTATTTTGTAAATTGAAGAAACTCGAAAGAGAAAATTAAACTCGTTATTTGCATGTTTATCTTCAGTTCCAGAATATGAACATGAATATGAATGATTTCCGTTTCATAATTAGCAAAATTCTCGAGACCAACAAATCGTGCAAAGTTATAGATACAAACAATAAGCATCGGAGAAACTTCAGTATGTTTGTTCGAATGATACACACATCCGTGAAGATTGCATCGTTGAAAAATGTTCGAAACTTTCTGGGTGTGGGTGTATAGTTTCAAAACACCAATCAAAATTTCAGTCTCGTTTGAGCGGAATTGATCATGCATGATTACCAGATGACAGTGATAAAACCATTCGCCTGTGCATTTTACTTCAGCTATAGTTGAATAGTGGTTTTTCAGTAGCGATCAAGTGGTCGTGGCAGTAGGCTAATCCTACAGCCGTCTCGACTTACATACTTCGACACATGATAAAGTTGCTCCACTTTTAGGGAATCAACGTGATCCTGCTTGCAAAATTTGTGGCGTGACATTTTTGTCGATTATTTCTACTAGATATTGATCATTTCAACTGTCTCTTGATATTGCATAACGAAATAGAATTTAAAAAGTGATATAAATTAATGAAAAATATGAAACTGTCAGAAACATGGGTTCAAGATTGGATCTCTTCTGCTTGACAAATT
Source organism: Trissolcus brochymenae (assembly GCA_030523145.1). NCBI lineage: Eukaryota > Metazoa > Arthropoda > Insecta > Hymenoptera > Scelionidae > Trissolcus > Trissolcus brochymenae. The sequence goes on from JAQQRF010000374.1 coordinate 62,790, forward strand.
TGGAGAAGGTTGTTTCTGGAACGTTGACTGTAATTGAGTACGGGGGATCCGACGATCCCGGCAAATGGATAAATGGCACTTGTCGAGAAAATTGGATTTTGCAAAGATGTAGTGGCGAAGGTCAGTCGAGGGGCATTCAACGCTTAGAGAAAACTCGAGACCTCTCGGAACAATCGACCCTCGATGAGGCACGCAAAGATCGTTCCGCGCTTCTGGATCACGAGGTGCGGTTTCGAACCGCATCTAAAAATAGAGCCACTTTGTGCGAAACACCGACAGATTTTCCGACCACTATAGCTGCGACCATTATGTTTCTATTTCAAGCGATTGCGCGCTTTTATTAAGGGGACAATAAAAAAAAATGAAGATCCAGTTGGGACCAAGATCGAAAAATCCAGCACCAAAAAAAAAAAAAAACCTCCATTTAAATTGCAAATCTGAGTGACAAAATTTGGTTCGAGCTAATGAATTGTCGTCTATATCCAAAGGCCATTATAGATTCCGTTTCAAAAGCAAAAACATGTGAGGATCTTGTGCATTACACAGACACAGATAGCAAAATTTTCGTGCCGACAAGGATCAGTTGGCAATATAAATGATGGATTTTTATATCTCGAAACATGTATCTCATCGATCTGAACCTCTCACGTGATGGCACTTGGACCGAATAATGGAATCCGCTTGCCGAGTCTTTTGTGCGCCGTCGACGAACCCGACCTTGACCATTGTTACCATCAACTAAAGTGTCCCTCGATTCTGCCTCGGGCTGATAAAAAAAGCAGTCAGCACGTGGGTAGCAGGTACCCGCGCGTCTTCCGCAGACAGACAACTCGAAAAATGTCCATTCAAAAATGAACTCTCGTATTTTTGCAGATTTTTGTTTTTTTCCTTTTTTGCTGTTCTCTTTTGTTTTTTTTTTCTTTTTTGAATATATAGTTCATTGTTATTATTGCGCTCGGGTTATGTGTCCCTATCTGTTGGTAATCGCGGGGAAGCACCAGAACGCTATATGGGAATCCGATCCCCCGAGGGTCTTCAGCCGATTTTTCTTCCTCGGTCTTCAAATGCGAATCGGTGATCGCTGAAAGAAGGCTTCGCCGGTCTATCCCGACTGCACGCTTTGATCAAATAAAAGGGAACTCAACGGTTAAAAAAAACGGAAGGATTCCTGCGGAGCTTTTTGTGTGCGAGAGAAAGTGACGCTTGAAATATTTAGCTCGATGAGAAAAATGGGTCGTTAAATTAACTACCGGGATCCAGAGACTAATGATCCTACCGGTGAACTGGTGGGTTGACAAATAAAATAGCCTTGTAAATTTGTTGCACGCTAGGTACGTGCTTTTAAAACTGGTTGCACGATCTCAATGAGTTAATCAACTGTTTTTTTTGTTTCCACCGATTACAATTTAAGTAGATGTGAATTTTGTCTCTTATATTCCTGAAAAAGAGGTATACTTTGATTCAATACTTTTTGCGATAAAAGAAATATCAGATTTTGTCTCATTTTAAAATGTTATAAGAGATTAATTTTTATTTACGTTCAACTGTTACATGATAAAATTAATGAGTTAAATAAGCACCGTAGATTATGTTCGACATGAATGAAAGAATGAATAATATCTAAAAATAATTATACCACGAGCAATGAATGTGAGTTGAACTTCTCAAATGAATGAGTTTTAACAATTGTCTTATCTATTATGATAATATCATAATCATAAAGCGAACAAATAGACACAAATCTTGTCATATGACAATTTTCAAGAGTGAACCATTGTCTTGAAACATTTTTATAATAATTCCAACTGACAGAATCAAATTTTAGAACAAAGTTGAAGTCAAAAAAAAAGAAAAAATCTTGGCACGAAAAAATTTCTTGGCTAAATATGTTGTCATAGCTTTGAAGACACAAGAAACTGTTATTCTAAGAAAAGTATCTTTGTGAAAGTGAAAACAAAAATGCGTAGCAGTATAAATTGAGTTCAAGAAATGGAACAGACGAAATTGAACCCATTTTGCCAAAAATTACTTTCAGTTAATAGGACCCCCGTGTTCAACTATTTTCGGTCACTTGTTGGCAAATAACTGTCGTGATTCAGCATGGAACTGATAGAACAAGTCGGAATAACATCGGCATTGTGGCGTTGCGGCAGTAACTGTCGCGCGGGGCAAGTCAATAAAACTTGGCATTACTTCTGTAAGAGTGCTTTCACGGTCGTAGATTTGCATAATATCAGATCTCGATTCGGCAGTTGAAATGCTTCACTGACCCCTGCGAAACTCTGCCCCGCTTTTGTCTTCCCTTCGAATTCGTCATTAATATTAAAATATTCTTCATATTCGGCGTGGTCGCTCCATCAACCGCGAATAAATTACCGTAATCATTTTGTACTGTTGAATACACATCATGCCCGAATTGCTCTATTTAGCGATTTACCGAGCGACCTCTCGTTTCACTGCCATTTGATATTAACTTTTGTGCATTGCTTACAAAAGTCACGTTCAATAGAAATTCTCGTTAGCTGATTATTTTATTTTTTTTTTCGTTTTGTTTTCGCCGCCGCTCATTTCGCAAGGAAAGTAACTTTTAATTAAAAGTTGAACAAACCGTTATGGGCTCGTGTTTTGCATCCGAATGCGTTTTCTAACAGACTTAACACTCGTGGTTGTTGAAAATTTCTAAAACAACGTCATAAATAGTGACGTTTTTTTTTTTTTTTAATTCCACACCGTGCTAATCAATTTCGATTTAAAAATTAAAGCCGCTCATGAATAATTAATGACCGACGTTGGGAATACAGTGCGAGAATAAAGTTCGCCGCGTGCACAAGCGGAAGTCGCGCAGAAAAATCGTCGATCGTTCGGTGTGTGTTCCTCTCCGCGTCTGCCCGTGAAAGTTGTGCGCGTAATGCAGTTGCGACGCATATCGAAAGCGAATCGAATAGCCAGCCGGAGGTAATACACGGCCCCCTCAACGTGTGATAAATCTGGGACTGAAAAATCGTAACGCGTAATCATTAGTGACCATCGAGATGACTTCCTTATAATTGACGTCGGTATTAAATACATTTTGTTGCGCCTCTCACGGGGGGTTTTTTTTTCCCACAAAGATTGATTACAAGGAAAAATGTTGGCTCGTGATATATTCGCGGCTCCATTCATCAGATTTCCCTGTAATGAGAAATAAATTGTATCGATTCACAATCGGCGGAATTTCACTGTGCACATAATAAACAAAAAGCCCATTTCTCTCGTCTCGAGAGAGTCAAACATGGAAATTAAATTGATTCGGCTGCTTATCCGTGCTATTATCTTCCATTAACCAATCATCGAGTGTTGTTCCATCGGGGGGAGAAAAAATTGGCCCGCACGCCAAAGCAACGTCGGCGTTGAGTATAATCGCGACTTTCTCGCGATAACAAAACGCTAAATGAGTTATTTAACCGACGAAAGAATAAATGTACGCGAATTATATTGCCGTTAAGTATTAGGTATCCGGATTGGCTTCTCTGCCACCAAAACTTTCTCCGCTAAACTCTAAACGCTGAGCGTACGGCTTTGCCTCGTCGCGTGCAACAATGCAGCGCGCTACGTCTCGGCCTTTTTGCCGCATCCGCGGAGATTCGGCGGATGATTTCGGTAAAAAGCAAAGGAGTTCTTTCGCCGTTGCGATTTATCATCCTGGTTGTCGCATTATGCTTCTCACTGTCCGTGATTATCTTCTTCTAATATACCAGCTTTTTGATCTACGGATATTCCGTTCCTTTTTCTTTCACTCCTCTTGCTGTTACTCATGTTCTCTATCCAGATAAACGCAATGTTGCGAACATAAATTTTCACTGTCCTTTTGCAAGCTAAAAATATAAATTAAAAAAAAAAAAGAAATTTTTAATTCAAAATGTATTTGAATTATAATTTTACTGGATGTTAAGTTTGTTTGTTCATTTATATACCGTTGATTTTGTTGGTTGTTTGTTTTATATTGTTTGTGTCATTTGAGATAATAAAAATGATCATCGTTGAATTGCAAGTTCAGTCTGAATGAAGCAATTAAAATGCTGCTAATCAATCGATTATTGTTGCAGAAACCGTTTATTGCATAAATCATGATGATACATACGACCGAGTCATCGTCGGCGATTTTGTTGTCACAAATTGTTCAAATGAAATGGCAAATCAATTCAAATGTCACGTGAAATTTTTCGACCTATCCGCAATTGCAACACGCCGTTCACCTGTGTGTGCTCTTATGTATCTATGAATATCATTAATAAACAATCGATGAAAGACTAATTAAATTTTCTGAACAAAAAAAGATCGACGGGAATTTTCAAATGCACCGTAAAGCATCTTTCGCAATGCATCGAATGTGCGTTTTTTCTGTGCGCTTGCCAGGGAACAGATCGTTACGTATACAATCCGGGTGAATTAATCCATTAACGGTTGAACATTAAAAGAGTTCAGGGGTCAACATTCTAAAATCAAGTTTTGTTTTATGACTTTGTTTATAGCAAATATAAAATAACAGTATGATTATATATTTTTGCATGATAATCAAGACAATTTTATTAATAAACAAAATAATTAATAATAATTGTTGCACTTATGAAACCGAAAATCATGGAAATGTCAAAGCATCATTTGATGTAATTGTTTGTCACCGTCATTCCCACGATCTTTGATTCGTGACATAATTCATACGCAGATTACATTCACATGGCGCATTTAAAACTTCAGCGATGAAAGTTTCGATGATTGTTGCCATTTGTTGACGATTATCATTCTCAGTCGCATCGCGTTGCGTTTTGTAAATCGTACAATTCTCGTATAATTCTCTCCTCAATCGAACGTTCACAATCAACTGCTAAAGTTAGAGCCCAGAAAAATCGCATATCGTTTATAATTCTATCGCAACAAGACACAATTTCACGTGATTTCGCGAACATTCAAGATGACCTGCGATTTGCAGGGATGCTGACGAAATTGCGCTAATGCACGTCTCGGATGACACATTCGTGAAGATTTGAGCGCAAATACAAAATATATATTTCACAAACGAGCGCGATAAGAAATCGGACTTTCGGATCAAAGCCCGTAATGCTACTGGGTTGGTTTTATCTTGTCATGTTTGCAGTGTTGCACAACCGCGCGGATTTCCACGTTTTCTACTTTATAATGCCACTGTTTTATAATCCAAAAATTTCTCGACACTTTTACGCTGATTGCGGGCTTTAAGTGTTCGAGCGTTATCGTTTTCCTATAATTTTCTCGCGATACAGAAAAGCCTGTCATTAAATTCACTTCGCGAATTCTAATAATTTTTCTTTTCCTAGCGAAAATAAACCGTCATCGCGGTGTTTGCGAAAATGTCTCCTCGGTTGTACTTATTACTTTAGCATAATACCACTGACGGCGAAGACAAAAATTAATAACTACGGAAAAGTCGCTGAGAAAGTGAGAAAATATAGGTGTGAAAGTGTAATCAAAGACCAACGCGTATCGCGTTTCGACGTACAAAACGTGATTGATGTTGTCAGTTCGTGATCTTGACAATTTTCGAAGTAAATTGCTGAGAAAATATGAATAATTCATCATGTTTAATCATTCATTTTTATCAATCGAAATTTAAACAATGTTTTTCTGAAAACTTGTTTCACATTGAGAAACAAATTTTTGTTTCACATACAGTAGAATGTATCATCTGTATTTCGCTTAATTTTCTTTTTCAATATCGAAGGGGAACAGTTTTTGTGATTGTTGTAATTTACGAAAAATTGAATTACTTTAATCTCATTTTCTTTTTTCATCGGAGATTGCAAACCCCTTGTCGTTTCTTTAGAATAGCGTGCAATGTTATGTGATCGACACATAAAAACGGTTTAATCCCATCAACTGAAATTAGCCTTTCTTCTTAATAAGCTTCCTCGAAGCAAATAGCAAACAAGACAAAGTTGTTGACCATTTAATCAGCAAACTAACAAGGTTAAGCGTTGCAAGTCGGGAGGTCCGGAAGTGCCAGGTTCTGCGCATCCAAAATAATTTCTCGATCACGTTACACTTTATCGAACCGTTCGAAAGTACATTAATAAGGATTTTCATAAAACGAGTTTCATTTTTTTACCCTAAACCAAAAACTTCATTTTATATATTTAAAGAAAAAATAGTTCTTGCTAAACATTTATAATTAAATTAAAAAAGAAAATCTCAAATGTAGGCTATACTTTTTTGGATCGATTTTTATCGAAAGTTCCTTTAACGTTGGAATTTTTCACCTCAAACTTTTTGTGATTCGCAAACCGTGGTAGATTAATTGCCGTGCGCAAAATACGCTGATTAACGGCCCCGTCCGACAATTCGCGCATTAGAAATCGTCTATTAGGTGAGCAATGTGCGATCATAACTCATTCAACTTCTTCGGGGCTCTTTGCACTCGACTTGTGACGTCCGACATTACTCTTGAAACAATTGAATGAATCATTATTTGCCAGGCGCTCTCGCGGCCAGACCGCCGGGGAGCGCGTTTAATCAGCCGCGTTATGTTTTAGGCCGTGACTTTCGGATAATTTATTCGTCTTTCGAGATGTTTTTTTTTTGTTCTCTTCATCATCGCAAACACAATTCACACTCGATGAATTTAATTTGACGTCAAATGAAAATAAACACGTTGAGAAAGCAGACGGCCGAACAATAGAAAACAAAACAAAACCGCAACCGGCGTTGAGATAAAATGTTGTCGTAAATTGTTGAACGATCAAATAACTAATCAAGTGTTTGGTGGTTTTAATTAAAAGCATTATTTATAGAACGGTCGTATTATTTATGGACGCATGAAAGTCGAGTAGCAAAACGTTTGGCTGCTTCGTATATATCTTTTGGCTTATGAATATGTATGTGATGATTATAAGGTGTTATTATTGGATGTTCGCAGGCTGTCAAACTGGAATCGGTTCATCCAGGAAGGACGCGATATCTCGTGGTCGTATCCTGTACTGGACGACAGGATGCAGAGGAGAGCTGCTTGTTGGGAATAGATTGCAACGCTAGGACAACCGTAGGACTCGTTCTACGAGTTTTGGCCGACACAGCCATCACTCTCGACGGCGATGGGTACGAACAACGTTTTATTGCTCCCTTATTTTCACTGCCAACACCGACACACCACCACCATCATTCGATCCCCCGGTAGCCGCGCGTATCCTTTTTGAACCGTCAGTTTGTTCAAACTATAGACAAAACAGCTCGTCCCTGTACCAGCCTTCCTCCTCGCAACCTCTTTCGGCATTAAGTTTTACAAATCTTTGCATCACACTTGCTGAAAGCTAACACCCTGTTGTATTTAATTGTCAATTACTTGTTTTCATACCTGAATAAAAAAAAAAGAATAAATAAACATGTATATAATTGCATATGACAAATAAAATAACTGCATATATATTGTACAGTTTGTACAAAATTTGATAAAGAAATAATTGTGATAATCAAACGACTTTGATATCCGGGAAGTCAGAAGTGGAGAGGCTTAAGATGTTTCATGACAGGGAAGAATTTTTTGTCCATTTTTCTTTGGATCGGCAGCTTCTTAATGTATCCGTCATTCGGGCGCAAATCGCAACGCCTGAAACAACGCGGGCGAACAAAATTACGATCTCATCCTTTCAATTACCTGACAGGATGCGAATCATCGTGGTATGCTCGTGATAATAAAAAACAGAAAACCTAACGAATAGACAAAAAAAACTATAACAGAGAACTAAAAATAATAAACAGAACGAAATCAAATTGATGTGTGATTCGTGTTTAAGAAGATTACTCGCTTACCGTGTCATTATGCTTACGTAATATGCAAATGTACTCGGATGTCTGATCGGTAATTCGTGATCGAATTACAAAGACGTTCAGAAGTTTGCAACCAATCAAAGCTGAAATGATTTAGTTGTAATTTTAGTAATCGATAATTCGATTGGTAAGAGATTTTTAAAGAATTTCTATAAATAAGACCGTACTTTCCTTTTGATAGAAAATTATCAAACAAACGACGACCCACATGTTCTGCTATCATCTTCACTTCCGGTTCTTAAATTCTCGCATTTCAGTAAAATGTACACCATCCAATTTCCATCTTTTTAAGAAAAGGCGGATCGTTCAAAGGAAAACGTTCGTAAAGCGTTTTTGAGTTCTTTGCTTGATTGCAAAAAGGTTGAAAATTTTAACATACAGAGCAATACACTGAAATGACACTCTTTGGTAGCTCCGGCACGTTTCAGTTGTCGGCGAGTCGGAGACCTCGTTTTCGTAGGGAAAACAGCGTCGTATTTAGGAAACATGAATTCTTCGTGCCGAGGAAACAAAATAAGGGAAATGGAGCACGCTGCAGCAAAGTGCGCGTCGTTTGAATGGCTCGTCGGTTTGTGCGGCATAATGTGTTGCAATATCAAAGAGGTGTTCCGAAAGCAACAAAAAGAGGTTAAGGGGACTACATCCTTTTTGCAGATCAGCTATTAAGTTTCGTCTCAAATGTGTCATCACGGTGACATAATCTTCACTTCTTTCCTTTCATTTTTGTTTCCGCCAATATATTTCCGTTACGATATTGTTTCAAAATGTGTGCTTCACTTTCATATCGAACTCAATTAAATAACTGATCTAAAATGTTCAAAGCATTTCAAAAATATTCGCCCACGTGCTGAATGGGAAAACGTTTTAAGATTTACAAACTACTTCACAGATGACATAAGTGTATGATTACCAATTTTATATAGTCGCCTAAAGAATAAAAACACGTACTTATAACGGACCCGATATCATAATCCTAGTGATCTCATAAGATTAGAAGTTCACCGTTTCGTTATGTATTCGAAAAAACGATAGAGAAAAATAGCGTTGATCAGCGTCCAATTAATCTGATCCAATCTAAATAACTTTTCGCGGTGCATTTTTGTACTTGGTGAAAATTTATGACTGAGCATGTAAAATCGTTAATAGAACCATTTGAATGCCGGTGCTGCCGCAACTTTAGATGTGTGTATACTTAATCAACGCCGCGATAAATGATAAAACGAGACGTTTGCCTCGAACAGGTTGGTCGATGAATCGACGAATAAGGTGCGACCGTTTATAAAAGTTGAACTGAAAAATAAAAAAGAATCATTTTCCATTCGCGGATCGATTAATCCGACTGAAAATGCAAATTGTCGATATAGTCGTGCGAGTTAGCAGCGTACGTGTGTTGCATCAAAATGTAACCGCGAACTGTCGGAATTATCGATGCGGATATGTATCACTCGAAGAATCGCGGGCATCGGGACGCCGTGCATCCAAGAAATCCGCAATCCCGGTTTATATTTTGCGTTGCATAATTGCCCCCGAGGAGAAATAATCCGAGTGAAAGGGACGACATGTGATGAAAAATGGGAAGAAAAAAAAAAAAAGACAAATGTCTGTACTAACGAACATTTTTCATCAACGGAACGAAACGCCAATTGGAATTTCGCGATGAGTGTTCGAATTCCTGCGTGAGAAATGTTTTCTATTTCAACTTTTTCGAGCACGAGAGTTAGCTTCGCTTCTCAGTTTTGAGATCTACTCTGCTTTTTGCTTGGTTTTCCTGTTCCATTTTATATATCTTTTATTTTCAATGCGGAAATAGTAAAAAAGGAAAGATGAAAAATTGAAGATGAAGAGAAAAAAAAATTGAAACTAACTATCGAGTCTGAAAACACGAAAAAAGTGTAATAAAAGACGAACGGATGACGGAGGGACGGGCTTTAGTGGGACGCTGCATGCACGGCTGAGAAAGAGAAGAAGAAAATGAACAAGTGGCGAGCAGTTTGCGTTCTTGTGGTGTCAACGACCCTGCACTTTCTTCTTCTTCTAACGTGCACGCCGCGATTTGCTGCGCCGGGTCTGTCACCGACTGACAATCGCGCGACCAAACTCTCAAGACTTGCACCGATGCGCGACTGACACCTGCCAGAAGGCGAATTGCCGCCTTTGATAAACATCGACACTCCACCGCCAACGTGAAAAAGCACATCCATGGTAGCCACATTGTGCTATTCATTTTTGCCGATAATCTATGACTTGCAGTTTTCACCAAATTGTCAACAGAATGCAACAATTTTGCATATTGCAATTTTGTAATATGCAGTCATGTGGTTTTATAGATAGTGCAACAAATAAATGGTCAGATTTAATTTAATTTTTTTTTTTTTCATCTAAAAGCAAACTCCTCGTACACTGAAACAACTGATTTTTTTAAAATCGAAATATTTTACATATTCATTTTGACGTGTACTTAACTAATAACAATGATTTTTTTTACAGAGGTTTCAGCGTCAGCGTTTGTGGTCGCCAACACATTTTCAAGCCAGTTTCTGTCCAGGCGATGTGGTAAGTGTTATTTGTTATGAAAAAAATTGGGTTCCATGTAACTCGAGTACGTATGTACTTTTACACATCAGATGTCTGTTTGAACAAAAAAGAGAGCCTTTTCTTTTCCGGTCCAACGAACAATTAAAATTTCATTCAACACAAATAATCAAATCAAAAAGATATAGATCTCGAGTTTAATAAACAACAATGCACGAAACGAGGCGAAAGTAAATCATTGCATTTATCGATAGGTTCAACGGAGAAACGATAAATCTCATGAAATTTACGACGATTCGGGTGATCTGATTATGGGAATTGCAATAAATAGGATATGAAACAAAAAAAAATTAAAATTAAAATTAAAGAGAATTTAAATTAGAAATTAAAATTGTATTATAATATTATTTTAAAAGTTTCAATGGTTACCCAGAGAGTAATGTTTGTCGGTGACAATCGATGCTTTTTGATAGCGCGATCGGGTTAGTTGTGTCATTGTGTCGAACTAATAACCGTGCCTGATGGATAATGTCGTGCAATTATATCGGATGGTCCGTACACGCCCACGTGTGACATTAGCCTCACGACGTGCGCAGATAATAATGCCAGGAGATACGCTGTGAGGAAAGTCCGCGTGTGGGCGATACGCGTGTGATCGATGACCGATTTTCTGCATGGTACTTTTACAAAGCCAAAAATAAAACCCAGTTGTCAAATTAAGAAAATATACATTACCTATAACCAAATGCGAACAACATCATTTCATTAAAAAAATTTTTCAGTCTGCTTTTGACAACAAATCAAATTCAATCAATCATATTTAATGAATTAAATATAACCAATCAAGTTAATTCAAATTAAAAAGAAAAATTGGCTGGTTAAATAGAATGAAATGGCAATAAGTTTTATAAACGCAGATGCTGGAAAGAAGTGCAAAAGTTGATTCTACTTCACATCTGACGCGCTACCACCACGATTCCGTCAATCACAACGAGATACTGAAAAGTGTATTGAAAATAAATGTGAGATTGAGTATGATGTTTTTAGCGATGTTGTGACGGGCACTAAATGATTTAATTGTACACAACCATGTCTGTGTCTAATTATATTTAATTGGACAGTGAAATCGACATGCCTATCATTATAACATTTAATTTGATCGTTTTCGATTCTAGTGATAAAGTACTATCGGACTTTGGCCTGCCTGTCAAACATTGCCCGTCAATTCATTCGTAAAACACTTATAATCATAACCTTCAATCCTTTTCATTTATTCGCATTTATATGAAAAAGAAAAGTGTTTTAGAAAAAAAAAAAAATAAGTTTCATAAATAATCACTAAATCACAACTTCCTGGGCTATAAAAATGTTGACGTGATCCTTTCAGTTTTTTTTTTTTTAATTTTTAAATTTTATTATTTGCTTTTGCCATTAAGGATAATCAGTCTTTATAGGTTGTCACGAATCAGCAGTATTGACAGCGTTTAAAGATGTATGAATATGAACAGCGTGAAAGTAAGAAAAAAAAAGAATTGGAAATCGACGCGTAGGACGACTGTGGCGTTTCGATTGGAAGCTGGTCCCACTTCCGGTCGTGTCCTTTGAAAAAGGAAAGAGAGAGAAAGAGAGAACGCGTGAACATCTTGGATTTATCTTTGCGCGTAATTGCTATCGATGGTCGCTGACTCTGGCAAGGGCAACCATTTCGCAATGTATCGTGGCGACCCGTGTGACCTCAGATTTCGTAGAGGCGTCTTGCGTGCCTGGAAACAAGGATCTTTCCTTTATGAAAATCAACGTAAACAAATCAGCTGCCCATCTGCCGGACGACGCCACACGCAATTGCAATTTCGCGACAAACCGCGCGCTCGTGATACAAACGTGGGCGAGTTCAACGAGAGGAAATTACCGACAAAGCGGCAGTATTGTGCTTCAATTCAGCCTATCATAAATGATTTTTTTCTTCCATTTTTTTTTTTTATATTCATCTGATTAAAACTGACAACGTTGCTGATTTAAACCAGCAGAGAATTAATTACCCAGACAAAAAGGAACATAAAATATTTGTTGTTATACATATATGTCGTGTATGTTTGAAAAATTAAAAGAACAAATGTTGTAATTTATTCTGTAGTAACAGATTTTCTGATAGATTCAGTTTTAATGATCGCGCTAAATGATTTGGATGTGAAAAATGTGCAATGAAAGTTTTTGTGACTTACTGTCGATTGCATAATGAGTATAGAGTATTGATATAAAATTAGTAACAGAGTTGCGTTACGATAATGAGTTTAAATATAAACGTACGAACTTTCTATTTTTAATAGCTGGCTAATTTTATAAGCCGTGTAATGAATCTGGCCAACACATTCGAAAACTTTCCTATTTAAATCATAAATACGTACGCTATTGGATTTATGATACAATAACTTGTAATAGTTCATTAGTCGTCTAAGAAAGAACTATACACGCGCCCCGTGTACTTATTATAAACGATGATTAAATTTGTCGAGTAATTAAATCTGAATTTAAATTCACGCGAAAATGTATCGCAAATTTGATGCGTACTAATTGATTAGTCTAAGTAATTAATTGAATTGTAATTATGTTGGGATTAATTTCCTGTTAAATTAAATCCCATAATCTGTTTCAAATGGTATACACAATTTGGTTACAAAATTATCCGTAAACAAATTTGATTCAACAATTTTACATCTGTTTTCAAATTTAAATTTAAATGTTTGTTATGCATTATTCATTTTTTGCAATACTACATCAAATGTCAAAGGTGTGACTATGCTTAATTACGAAATGGAAAATCTAATTGGATTATAAAGTTATCTTGAATTATTTATCAATTAATCGCGACTGTTGTAAATCGGAGTAATGATTTCCTGAACGAGACATCAACACGCAAGTGTCTCGTAATAACGGTCGATGTTGAGATTGCCTTGTCAGGCGTCGCGACGCCACACGCACGCGTCGTGCTCGGCATGGTCCTATTTTTGGCGAAGCCTCGTGGTCCTAACTGACTCTGGCATGTTGGGCAAGATACCACAGACCAACGCCCGCGCCATTTATGGGCGCGCTGCGTCGTCTGTTATTGCCAAATTCTCGCGCTCTCTACCACGAATTTTCACATTTTCGTTCAATTAGTCAAATACACACTTATTCCATTTGCCTGCTAATGATACCGCGTCAACCCCAATTTCGATCTTTCTATCACACAACCATTTTAGTTGAATGAAAATAAATGAACTCAAAAATTTCAACATCCAAATGATCTAAATCATTTCAAACAAAAAAACCGACAAATGTTAATTCATTTATTAACAGATGAACAAAACGATAGATGGAAGATTTCAAAATGAATAATCATGGAATTCTTTGCTTTGGTCTTTGAAGATTGTTAACAGTTGATTCTGAGCTTGTTTTGAAGCCGCGCTAATTAAAAGGCACGTTGTTTATCATGCAGATTAATTAACGGTGCTGTTATATCGCGAGTGAGATCCGATTGACATGTGCTTTAGTGTCAAGGTTTGAAATACCTTTCTTATCGAGGTCGATTAGTTTTCAGATCAGCATCCACCTGTTTTGTTATTATTTGTTTCATATTTCTTAACCCATCTCCGATCGAGGCTTCTACCTGGAATTGATATTTAAGCGCATTATTTATAGTTCGTCGCATTTGATATGAGCATTCCTCTTTAGATTAATCCCAGACAAAATGAAATCTATGCGTGACACATATACGGCCACTTATGTGTCACATGTTCTGCATATATGCAAGCATATATTGCTCATGTAACTTTGTGTTTCTCAGATTTTAAATTCAAATATTCGCAATGTGCCACGTTTATCCGGGGGGAAACAAACACAGAGAACTCGGTTAATGTAAAATGAAAAAAATTTTGCTCATTGATTCTGTGAATCGCGATATCATTATTGTGTATTATAATTGTGACGAAGGATTTCTCACATTCCCCTTTTTCCCCTCTGCAACATCCCGGGGAAAAGAGAAGCGACGTGTATAAAACATTATTCTACTTTTTATATAATCAATTTCTCGGTCATGTACCAGTTTGGATATTGGCTTACAACAAAATGTTTACTGCCAAATAACAAGAAAGTAAAGCGTACATATCTTCGCTACAATGATAACCAATCAGGAGCTCGCTCGCGATGACTGTCGTAAAGTTGACTTCAACTCATAAAGCTGACCATCCTGCAGGTGAACGTAAAAGTCAGAAGAACAATTCAACTTCAAAATAAACCTCCTTACGAGTCAATCCGGCAAGTATTTATTGGCTTTTGGATGGCTTGTTTCGTAATGCTAACTGCATCCAGAAGTGGAACAAATAGCAATTTTGCTTCCGTATCAATGAGACGCGTCGAATATTCGCGGGTCAGCTTCCACGAAGCGACCTGTGAAACGAACTGTTGCGACATTCTTTGCCCGATTGACCGATAGGAATTTTCTGCTAAACAAAGAATGCGAAAATAGCTATTGTAACCAACTGAATTATCACGAAGAAATACAAAGATCGATGATTTGATACCAAAAATCTGTTTAAAATAAAAGACTAATATTATCATTTTTAATTATTTTCGATTAATTTTATTTCAATCTTTTCAAATTGAGTCACTCAGATGACTCGGTTTAATTTTTGTTTAAGACTTAAAATCAGTTCCAACAACTTACAAGTATTAATGAGTGTATGGTAAACAAATTGATATTTAATATTATAATCGCATCTCTTGTTATCTTATCTCAGCGAGAACATCAACGTTGCGATTTAGTTATCCTCTTCACTTCTTACAACTTTTCGTGTAATGTTAATGAGTCAATAAAGCGAGCTAAAGAGAAAAGGTTATTCGCAACTTTTTTTTCTTTTTTTCTCGTAACGGAGAAAAATTGCACCAAACGTGGAATTATGTTTCATTTACAGGCTGGCCGAGAGTGTATATTCATAAATTCCTGAAACTTTTATAATGAACCCGTAAATCATGGCCATGCAGCGAGAGATCGACTTGTCTTTCCATATTTGATCGCTCCTCGGATGCTTTGTTTTTTGTGTACCACAAACGATGCCAGACTCGACGTTTTCTTTTTCAATCAAATTAGTCCTCGGGATTAACTAACTTTTAACGTGCCCGTCATTTTTGTTCTTTTTTCTTTTCGAAAATACTAATGGGTCCAAATTATTCCAATCATTTTCATTAAACTCATGAACTGTTATGATTGTGAAAATTATCTGAAATGTTCTCTATTGTTCTTTTAGCTTAGCAAATCGTACTGAGCGAATCGCTATAAATACTTGCAGAGCAACTCCGAAATTATATATGAAAATAATTTCGAACGTTCTGTAATGGAATCGAATCTATTTTTGCGCAGGACACCAAAATTTGGGCTTCACCGCGTATTAAAATAAAATTTGTAACAGTTGCATGTGACTTGCATTCAATTGCCATGAAACATCAGTATCATCAATTCTCGATAATTAATCTGCCAATAAGTTATTTATAAATACTTGTTTATTCTTCACATCTGCTGTATGTTACGACTTCTGAATCGCATTCTATTTGATTGAAAATGAAGAAATTTCTGTAAGTGAAATTTTTGTTTGAGATGAAGTAAATTTCACATGTAATAAATATATTCATTTTTATTTGAGTAATCTTGTGATTATGTGAGCATTTGCATGTTATAATAGAGTGTTGAAATCACGACGAAAGTGTAACTCTCAGATCCTGATGCTGATATTTTATCTCTTATTTTCCGAAAATGTTCGGTTATCATGTGCTGTCCGAGTTTATTGATTCTGCGATAAATCTACAAGAGCAAAAACACAATGCAGCGAGCACGGCGCCTTGACATAAAAAGAGTGACAAGTAACCGCTCGATTAAATGTAAAACATAAAAGTTTTATGCTGAACTACAAATATAGTCAGCGGCATATTTATAAGCCGGCGATATCTAATAATGCAAGGTAACCGCTTCTCCGCTTGGCTTTTAAGTATCTTCGTGAATCATTTCGCCTGCCTTTCCACTCCATTGTATCGCCGTGATTCATTGTCTATCGCGCTTCAAACTGACTTACTCTTAATGTCACGTATCTCGCATGTGTTATTCAATTGAACCGTGCCCCGAAACAAGACTGTTTGCCCGAGTGCCAAGGACAATTACCGGGACAAACCTTAACTTTTTATCGCACTCGGCCGAATCGTGAATTTCAAACAGAAATATCATCGTTGCTCTGAGAGAAATATTATACACGATCATCACGCTTTCCATCAACAAGAACAATTGATTTTTTCGTACTCCCGGTTTTGTAATAAAGAAATAAAATTGAATGATGGTTCTTAATCACGATTGCAAATATATAATTAAATACCAGTTGTTATCTATAAATGTATCACATTTTAATTCGCTTAAAAAATAATTGCGACAGGTAATTCATTAAGTGATTAATAATAAAAGTGATGTGATTTTGATATCACTGATAAAAAATTGTTATAATTAAAATAATTTTAAAAACTCGATGAAAATGTTTATCTCAAGGTAAAATAGGTGGATAAAAAAGCGATAGAGAAAAAACATGTTTTATTTTGTATTAATTTTTTTTTTTCATTGGACAAAACGCCAGCAAAAAAATGTACTGTGGGAAATAATATTGAGCGTTCCACTAAAAGAGGATATTAGTTTTATTTTCAGCACTCGTTTATTCGACCGTGGATAATTGTTTAGCATCAGATAGCAAGCTGTTCGATTGACCTTCGATTAAATATAAAATCATAGAGAAACAAAGTGAAATGAAAAAGGAGCACATCGGCCACGGTACGTGCTCATCGGACGAGAGTTCGCGTGCGCTCAATGACGCTCGACGATCCTACTGACATCGCCGAAAGCACGTACTGTTTCTACGGATCGAATAGTCGCGAATGTGTGCGATCGGCTGCAAAGTTTGAGATTTTTCACGGTTCAACTCAGTAACAAGATCAAAACTCACGAAATCAGTTTTGAACGGTTGTCAATCAATATGCGATATGATGTGTTTATTTTATTGTTTATGTGTCAAAATTATAAAAAATATCTCGAACATTCGAATTTGAGATATTTTATTTCAAATTATCGTCAAAATGTATATCTCATATATTTATAAATAATTTTTCCCAATTTCAAAATTAAATATCTCAATTTAGAGATATTGATGTGTCCCACTTTTAAAAATTAACATTTCATAAAATACACTGAAATAAAAAAAACAAAACATCTTCACTACATCAAGATTTGAACTCTTACCTCCGAGATGACAGGTCTTCTTCTTAACCACTGGACCACGGTAGCTCTTGTAAATTCAATCACAAATATGGAACAGAATCATCTCAAAAATGTGTTTCTACGCCCCATCTACGTTGCAAAATTGTTGGCTGTTAAACTGATTGCATTTTTTTTGTTAATTCAACTGAATTTTCCATTGTTATTTTTGTTTGTTTATTGTTATCGATACTCAACGTCATCTCATCAGTGCTCGGAGCAAGCTTGCGATTAGCTCAATTCGACGTCAACATCGTTACGATGCAACACGGTATCGCTTGCGATACCACCCTGTCACGGGGGTTATCTCGATTGAGCTATCGTATCCGCGTCTTGTTAGACGTCGGATGCCAGTCAACGTACAAGTACATATTGTTGAGCAACGAGCGTTTGTTTACGTTGGGAACTTATGACTGTAAATAATTATCGATATATATTATCGGCACTCGATTCAATGTTATTCCTAATGTACGATAGCAAACTGCAAGCAATTAAATTGATTTTTCTTATCCGGCCGCTGCGCTCGTTATTTATGCCCCTTGCTATGTCGAAACGAAAGTTTATTGATAATGTTAAGTGTTTAAGTTATGATGTATAATTGTGGGCATTGTGGGTATGAAATAAAATATGGCCGTTACAGTAAAGCAAGTGTTGGGCATTGTGAATCATTGTAAATATTATCGTCGCGGATAAATAATGAAAATTGCTAATCTTGGTGTTAGTTCGATCATAGATAAAGTCGATAAATTTTCGCTAGAATTGGAAAAGCTGTGCCAAGTTTGATATACTTATGTTCATGTTTATACAAATGTTATTCTTAAAAATCATATTCAAGACAAGATTCCCCTGAATGCAATTACCAACCTCAACGTTATTATAAAATGTTAATTGCCGGATAAAAGTGTTGCTTTTATATAGAATGAGTTGCATATATCATCGGCCAACATGCTTATACATGAACGTCATTCGCGATCGATCACATGTACATACATACGTGAAAATCCTCCTCGCTCGACGACGGACGTACAACAAATCGCGATCGAAGGGACATTAGCGATGCATTCTCACGCACACACGCTCGTTTCGAAAATGCGTTAAAGAAGCCTCCGCTGAATCGGTTTCTCGTCGCTCGCGGACGGTGTAAAAAAATAAAGAGAGAAAGAAAAAAAATCATACAACTTTTTACAAGGCATTAATCAAATTAATCGCGATGATAAAACACCCGGCGAATAACATTTGCATACATTAACGCACAAGTGAACGTGGTGCTTACGTCACGCGTCCCGCGATCCGAACTGATTTATACATCAAGTAATTTATGATAGCCGGCCGACCGAAACGTCAATTAAGCGGGCTTTTTCCGAAAGCGATGCAAAAAATATTGGCGAAAGGGAGAGTGGGGGGGGTCGCTTTTGTTGGACAAAAAATAGCACAAGTTTCACCGTGCCGACAAGCGGTAATTTACTTGTCAGCGGCGACGTGCCTCCGAGTGACGTTCGAGGTGGGAACAATAAGTTGCCGGCGGAGAGCGAGCATGCAGATCGCACGGGCTTGTCGCGGTCCCGCAGATTGGCCGGTGGGAGCACGACCGCGGAGGTAAATTTCGCTTAATGGCCGATAACTCTGGAGTCCTCGCGGATCCGGACAAGCGCATTCGTTTCGACGGTCAAACGCGTAAACCTGCCGGAATAAGCCTTTACGCTCTCACAAACACGGAACCAAACAGTGCTCGCTGGCAAAAATCACGCAGGGAATTAACGTTCGTCTCGTACAAACTAGCGAATATAAAGTACCAATTTTTTCCGCTGGCTGGTTTGTAAAAATTAGCAAGCCCTTTTTTACGTGTCCATTTATATATACATCAAATTAAAAAAAAATCTTTATAAAAATATACTCAGTAGGATTTTCAATTTGGAAAAAAAGTGGAAGGTGTACTTCGAATTTAAAAATAAAACTGACAGAGCAATTCAAGGCAACCTGGAAGTGTTGCCTTTGCAGTGACAACCTTTTTATGTTCCAGCAAAAAAATACTGCTGAGAGAAAAGAAAAAACATCGATTAAAATATATGCTCTCCACAAATATTTCATGACATTTTGCTAGAGCTAAATAGCGTGTAGAACAGATTGAAATGTTCTCAGATGGATCTTAATGTCAATAAAAAAATTTTTTTTTTCTTTTCTGAAACATTAATTTTTGCCTTGATATATATAATTTTAGTTGGTTCAAGTTCAATAGAGAGTTCAAGCAAAGATATACGACCATTCATTTTGCAAGTAGGAATTCATTCGGAACAATTTTACCGTTACAAATTGACGCCCAACATGAAACGTTTTCTAGTAGCCGTGAATAGAAACGCGAGATTCATGATTCAATATACACTGCTAAGTTCAGCGGAAAACATTCGTCACACCGTGTTCCTATTATATCAAAAAAATATCAAGTGCGTTTTTTGTTTTTTTTTTTTTAAGTTCTCTGAGGTTTTACTATGCGAGAGCTATTTTAAAAAGACTTGCACCGTTGAATGTCAAGAATCAAAGACAAGAGCGAAAAACAAAAGTTATTCATTTCGCAAACCCGAGTCTTCTCTTCCTGTTCCTTATATTTCGTTATCGGTTTTTGTCGATCGATGTACACCTATCGGAAATATTGTCGTCGGTATCGTTTTGTGCAAGCAAGGTCGGGGGCAACGAGCCAAAGGTCTCGCGAGATACCGTTTTAGGACGAATTGCCCATGCGTCTGGCTTTTGTACTCTCCAACTCTTAAATAATTCATGCTAACTCGAAGACACCGGCAGGTGCAGTGTCCGCGGACGTTATCCTCCGTGACTACTTGTTCGCGATCATTATGACAAGTCCCCAGAGGTACTCGTCCTTATAACTTGTTTCCTCGTCGCGCCGCAAATATGCGCTCCTCGAATCATTCTCGCACCGCAGCCATAAATCTTCCTCAGACCTATCCAAGTAAAACCTAACATCACTTAATTTTTTATATCCTCTTTATTCTGTGGCTTAGAAAACACGTTTGCATGATTTTTTTTTGTTTTTTGTTTTTGCTGAACTTTCATCCTAATAAATTCGCAACTTCGTTGCAAACATGACTTTGTACATTTTATGACCGAGATTATTGCGTGGTGAACCGTCATGTGGAATATTTCTCAACCCTGTCATAAGAGAAGATGTTTTATATGAAAATGAAAAAATGAAAAATGCATCAAATTGTACTACTGTACCGTTCGTTGTACGTTTTAAAAGTCAAAAAAAAAAAAAAGAATTTGCTTTTGGTGAAGCATTTTTTGGTGACAATTTTTCGACAAGGTTTTCGCCAATGAGAGATGAATGTACTTTGTTTACGTCAAAACTTATCTCTGCGTCATTGCCCGATTTATCAGCGCCCAAACACGTCACTATAAAACGGCTCTGACGTGGGTTTCATCGCCAGTGCTCTCACCGAAGACATAAAAATAATTGACTCTCATCTTTCTTTCTGTTGATTAGACACACCCCTTAGTGTTTTTTTGACATAATTGCAATGTTTTTTTTTTTTTTTTTTTTTTTTTGACAGAATTGCAATTTCTCGACAGATTTGCAATTTAATTTGAATGAAATTGTTTCCAACCGTAGCCTTGGAGTTGTTAAAAATCTGTCAACATTGGAAACCAGTTTTTGTCCCTCTAGCCGGCGCCGAAAGCGTCTCGCAAAAACGTCATTGACGTGTCGAACAATCCGGCTTGATATTTTTCAAACGCGTATTGGGAATAATTGACATGAGTAATTACGAGTCATAAAGATACACACTAAATCGCCAAAGCTATATAAGGTTGAGTTTCGTCAGCATCCCCTACCACGCGTCTTTTTGTCCCACGCGCCACACTATTTTCTGATCTCACGCGACCAAACGCAGACACTCTTTCAGTTGGTTGTCGTTGTCGAATCGCGACACGACATGTCGCGTTCGCAACCTACCATTCAAATTTCATTTTTAATTCGATCTTTCAAACAAACAAACAATTGTTCAAAATTGTGTCCCAACATTTGAACCTATACCTTTCGGTTGTCCATGTTTTTGTATCAAAGGCTTAACAATTTTTGGAGACAAACTTTTGTTTGTGCCATCGCGTCACGTGGTACCATGTATGCTCTTGTGCTGCTCGTGTTGCCGGTGTTACTTTGGATCGCAGGCATCATACGCGGAACTCGCAGCCTTGACGTTCTCCATGGCTTTTTCCGGCTGACTCGGTGAGATTCCAGTCTCTATAAATGATCAACTGTTTTTGCTCAATCGATGCCTTGAAAATATTCTGAAATCCCAATCTTTTTAGACTAACAATTCAGATGTTATCAGCTTTTTCACTCTTGCATATTAACATTTTTCATTTTGTTCTTCTCTGAGCAGATTTTGTACTCCGCGTGTAATAAAAATAAAATAGTATTTTTATCTGGAAGAAAGCCAGTGGTATGAATTTTTGCGAGCGAAATTTTGACGGAAGAATGTTTTGAGAAAAGTTAATAAAATTTCAAAATAGAATTCAAAATAAATAATGACGTTGAAGATTTGTAGGGTTAAATGTACTCCAGTCGGTTCTGTATATGTACCGACAGTGATTCGCGAGGTCAGTGGGACCATGACAGAAATAGATTAGGAGAAGTCAAGAGCCTCACGTGGTTCAATCTCTTTGTCTCGCGACCAGATCCGCACAATTATACTTCCACAAACCGACGTGTAAAAAACTGATGGCTTCCAACTCCAGACGAGTTCGACGTGATACATCAACTGTCAGAAATTTCTTTTTCTTTTTTTTTTCTCCTTCTCCGACGCATTGTTTCCGACAGGTTCAAATATAGGTTGTATATGATTTGCGTTATAGAAAGTTGAATAATTTGCATGATGAAGGAAAGCTGCAAACGTCGGTTGAGGTTGATTGATATTTGTATTATAGAACTTTTTCACGAAAAAATTGCTATGGTTTTTTTCTTCATGATTTAAATTCAATTTGAAGAGAAATTTATTTTATTTTTTCCCCCTGGTTGGTTTCATATTCAACATTCAATCACTTGTAATTTGTAATAAGAAAATGTAAACAAGTCGCTTGAAAAATTGATAATCAAGCAAAAAATGGTGTTTTATTTTGAAATACTTTGTCCTCACTTGTAACACGTTTTTGGGTAAATATATAAAAAAAAAAGTTTTCAAAGTGTGGACAAAATGAATCATATTTTAAAATAAAACGCCACTTTTTGCAGCGTCCACTTGCACTTTCAGTTTTCGGAAGACGAAGAGACTTCTAAATTTAACCTCGCAAATCGTACGATTTTTAACGCCATGGACTAAAAACAGAGCTACTCCCACGCTTTCACTGATCTTCAAATTCGAGAGCTGTCACTTGTCTGAATACTGATCCTTTCTTCCTTCTACTCATTTGTCGTTCCTGATCCTTAAAGAAAGATTTTTTTCAAGACAAAAAAATTCCCACCTCGAGTCTTGTGTCATCTCGACAGTTTCTCTTATCGTCCTCTCCATAATATTTGCATGATAAGACAGAGAAAAATGAAACAAAGAAAAATGTTACAAAATAGTTACGACCATCATTGCAGTTGGACCTGTCGTAAACTTTATCCTCTCAGAGCTTATACTTTACTTTTCTTTTTCTCTGGCTTTAGTTAACGAGAAAATAAGTACATACAAATCTTTAACAAACGGGCAAATTTTATCTTGATAATTTTTTTAAAGATTTTAAACCTCAGAATAAGCGATAATTGAAGTTAAACACCAAAGTGTGTATTTGCTTTTCAAAGGTACTAAACAGTGAAACACACATTGTTTTGAAATGATATCAATAGATTCTCGTCAGAATAATTAAGAATTGCTCATTGTGCATGGTGAAAAGAATAATTTATTTCATCTTACATTATTTTTTTATGCTTCCTTTATTCTTATAATCTAATACCGTGTCATTCGTGCCGTAACGATAAACCTCATTCTCTAAAACAACGCAAAAAATTTTGTGTTTTTTTTTTTTGTTCAAGTTCTAATGCTATAAAATCATCAGTAAAGAACGTTGCGATATAAATGCCTCTATAAAATTGTACAAAGAATAATGTTTTGGACCAAAATTTTTGTCAAAGAAATATTATTGAACATTTCAAGTGCATGATTTCTTATCAACTTGCTGGACAAATTAAAAGATGACAAACAAAGTTTTCAAATTACTCATCGTTTGTTTGAGCTTTCATAATGGAGCGTTTTTCAAGCGAAAAGTTTTTTTTTCTTATAACAATGATTGTTACTAACAGAGTGCGACAAGAAAATGCAACCGGTTCCTTTAATTAAATCCTAATTTTATTAAAGCTTAACAAAAAATGAACAAAAAGAAAAATCAACAACTTGTCGACGAAACTCTCTTGATCACTGTTTACATTTTCGTCGATGCATTTCTCGTGGCGTTTCTGATCAATCTTTACTAAGTTCGTTCAGACAGAAAAAAAATTGTTCAAAGCTCGTAAAAGAAAGAAAGTGAGAAAAGAGAAAAAAAAAAAAACTTCGAGACACTTGGCGATTCGGTTTAGCGAGTAAAGACCGGTGTTAATAGCCGATTGCGTAAAGAAGCGTAATAATATCAGTATCGCGTGTCTACATCGGCTTGATTTGAGAACCACACGAGCTATTCACGACGATACGTACCGCGGACTTTCTTGTTTTATTGCTCCCACTGTCACGGTCTGATGATAACGCTAAACGATATGACGATCAGCGTTTTCCAGATCCAAACCGACTGTGGCTGGTAACTGTTTTCGCATCATTTCTTTCTCAGCCGAGAGACGAGTTCGTGTACCGGTACTCACTTTTATTTTCGACCTCACAATGTGAGAGATGTTACTTTTACAAAATGATAATGGAAAAAGCAAAACAACAGTTGATTGTATAATTTCAAAGTTGTATCCTTATTTCCTCTCTCTCTGAAAAGCCGTGGTGTCAATCATGGTGAAAGAAGGAATCTTTGCGTGAAAAATTGGCAAAGTGGAAAACATCGTCGACGATTTACAATAATCAATCAGTTTTATTGGTGTCGTTAATTTTTCCTACGATGGTTCACTCGGCCGAGAAAGCAACGGGCAATTCTGCGCGACTGCATCAGGAAACATTTTCCACACGCGGCTTCAGATAGACGCGTTTCCTCTCCCACCAAAGATCGTAAACATATCGCGAACGCGCAGTAGCTGCCAGTGTTTCTGTAATGTTAGGCCAGGAGGGACACTCGTAAATAAGCATTACAAAATTACAATCGACGTCTCGACTCGCACGCGGAATCACTCGCGTCTATTATTTCTCATCGACACTGTGAACGCAAGACACACTTTCACATCGGTTATTCACAGATGTATGTCTAACGCGCACACAATCGACATTATGTTCGATTACAAAACTCAGAGAAATACTTGGCGAACATCAAAAGAGGCCACGATTTGTAAATTTTGATATCCAACATTCAATGTTTGCAATGTCTCGTTGGAACATGTTTTGTTGTTTCAACACACAAATTTCATTGAATACAATTTCATCCACCAAAGTGCAAATTTATGTTTACAAAAATGATCAATTAATAATTAAATAAAAATTGGCAGAAAGTTTCTCGAGAGCAGGCCATTAAGTTGAATCCGCCTACGTGATGTATACGTACCTTTGAAACCGTAAAGTGTTTTAGCCTAGCGAGTGCCAATTAATATTGCAAACTGCGAGGCCCGGCGCGCCGCTCGATGTCAAAGGTGTGACAATAACTATTACCAAGATTGTTAACCTAAATTATGTCGTGAGAAGTTCAGGGATTATTTAACGGCTGATGCACAAACAAGTGGGAAAGTCGCTTCTCTTACGGCAACCTCTTCGAAAGGATACTTGAAGCAGCGAAAGCGGCACCACTCTCGCTCTTGAAATCCGCTGATCTATTCGCGTGCTGTATGGTTCCTGTTAGACCTCGTGTCACATTTCAGACTCGTTGAATTTGGTTGGGTTTCAGTTTCAACGCCGATCTACTTGTGTTCGCTCGAAAGTGATTCGCGTTACAGGCAAAAGTTCAACGGATTTATTCTAACGTATTCTCGTGATGCAATGAAATCTTGCTTGAAACTTCTCTTTTGATTTGATTATTTTCAAGTGTTGGATCAAGTTTTTAAAAAATACTCAATCCTGAGCAAAAAGGAACATGCTTTCGCAAATGCAGTAAATGTGTTATCAAATGTATCACAAGTATGACGCAGTTTCATTGTTGAGTAGGGCATCTTGTAATTGATTCTACGAGTGTATTTTGTAACAACTGATGAAAATGACTTTTTGATTTCAGGTCGGCCCTACAAACGCTGCACAAGGTGTCAAGCAAGGCTCGCGAGCAAAATTACTTTTCAGTAGGATTGTCGCACGACTGGGTCAGCTACTATGAACAAAGAATCGAGAGCGAACGCTCGTGCCTCAACGAATGGAACGCTATGGATAATCTCGAGTCGAGAAGACCACCATCGCCCGACAGTGTGCGCAATAAGTGAGTCTCATCAATCCTGTAATCCAGCGACTTTTCAGTAGGCCCATTCACAAAGCGCACAAGCGAACCGGCAGTCATAATATAAATCACACGGACGAGCAATTTGAAATTCTAATTTAGCAGTTGCCGCGCGGTGCCCTTTGTTTGGGCTATCTTCAGGACGAATTAGCGTTTTGTAAATGTGTACAGCAGCCCGAGAGTTGAATTTGACTCGGTGCCATAAATATGGCACTTAGTCAAACGCGACGCTGGCGGAAAGCGCAATCACGTTTACGGAATTCTCTGTCCGCGCGGTGGCCTTGTTCGTGCAGTTTTTCGTAGAACAGCTGGCTCTTCATATTTAGCTTGGTTGTATGCCAAAAGCGGTGGTTTGTTGACGCTTCCTCGGTCCCAAGCTTCGTGAACAAATAGGGAGACGCGTCGTCGGTTCGTTACGTGAGCGACTTTTAAACAAACCATGAAGATTGACCGAACGCTGATTAGCCCGGCTGATAAAACTTTTCAAACAATACTTATGTAACAAAAAATTTATCCCTCATGTGTCAAGATGCTTTTAAAGATCTTGAAATGATTGTAACATAAAAGTTGATCATTTTTATGATTGTATAAAACAATGCATATATTGGAGTAACAATGCGAAATTCGAAATCATTGATAATCGATAAGGTGGACGATGTCAAGGTACCTGACTGATCTTTTGTTGTGATAAAGGCCCAGCGAGAGAGAAGAAACGGAGCGTGTGATTCGTTCGACGCTGAAGGAGATCATGATGTCTGTTGACCTGGACGAGGTCACATCCAAGTACATCAGAGGTCGCCTTGAAGAGGATCTAGATATGGATTTAGGAGAATATAAGCCGTTTATTGATCAGGAAATGCTCACTATCCTTGGTCAGATGGACGCACCGACTGAAATATTTGATCACGTTTACTTAGGCAGCGAGTGGAATGCGAGCAACTTGGAGGAACTGCAAAAGAATGGGTAAATGGACATTCGCTGCTATGTAGATGGTTTATGTTATATATCTTTGTGTTTAAGCGATAACTGACGAGCGAATTTTATGTTTCAGAGTGAGGCACATCTTGAACGTAACTCGAGAGATTGATAACTTTTTCCCGGGTATGTTCAACTACAAGAACGTGCGGGTCTACGACGACGACAAAACGGACCTTCTCAAGTACTGGGACGACACGTTTAAATACATCAGCAAGGCGAAGAACGAAGGCTCAAAGGTGCTGGTACACTGCAAAATGGGCGTGTCCAGGTCGGCGTCCGTCGTAATTGCATACGCAATGAAGGCCTACAATTGGGATTTTTCGCAGGCTTTGAAACACGTGAAGGATAAGCGAAATTGCATCAAACCGAACAATAGCTTTCTTTTGCAATTGGAAACTTATCAGGGTATTTTGGACGCGATGAAAAACAGAGAGAAGTTGCAGCGTTCGAAGTCAGACACGAATCTCAAGTCTCCGACGACGGCCAAGAACCCGAACAAGAAGGAAGAAAAAACGGACACTGCGGAAAATCATTTAACGATAAATGCAGGCGCTGAGAGCAAAAAAAACAGTCAAAGACCCAAGAGCTGGTCGCCAAACGTTGAAGTCGTGGAAAATATTCTACCCTCAGGTGATCTATCAGTTCTTTATGTGAATACTTTATGTGAACTTTTTTTTCTAACACTACGTTCCGATATCTAAGTTTTGTTTGTGAAAAAAAAAAAAAAAAAATCTTATGACCGAGTTGACTTGTTGAAAAAGTTTATACTACTTGGTACATTAATAAGTGGATAAAGTTTTCCGCGAATTACCATTTATCATACATTTATTATACCTCAGTAATGAGCAATTCAAAATTTAATGCTGTAATAATGTCTATAGACATGTAAATTTTTCAGTTTTGTTGAATATTTATTTTGTTCAGTAACTATAGAAAGTTTTGCTGATGATAACTTTGAAACAGAGAGTGTGATATTAAATTATCTTTACAAAATGAATAAAATATGTATCAAGAAACATTATATTTTATTCATAAATATGAATTATGATATTGAGGTTTAAATAAACCAGAACGTTTTCATAACGAAGAAATATAATGCTTTTTTAAACACACTTTCACTTAATAATGTACATAGAAGTAGTATTTAATTCCACATTTTTTCTAATTTGTTGGTTCATTACTTCGTGTAATTTGATGGGGTTTTAACATAAAACAAAAGAAAAAAGAGACTAGTTATAATCTTCTTCTTTTTAAATTACACTAATTTTGCATTTTGTAATATTGCAATTGACTACGGTATTGAATTAATAAATAAATACAATCTTTAAAAATACTTTCACTATGTTTCAGCTCCACTGTCTCAGTCGCTCGAGAGTATTGACAAATCTGGAAACGCCGAAGTTACACGAGAAGATCTTATGCGCGCGACATCTCAAAAGCCAGCGGTTGTTGAGCAAGAAGCACGTAACGTTCTGATGCCCTGTAACAACGGCCAGTCTTACAGCGTGTCACAAAATAAAATCGTACACTTGCCAGGACCCGAAACGCCCACTTCCAAACACTCATTTTTACCTCCGATACTTGAGCCCCAAGACCAAAGGCGCAAGGGACTCGTGTTAAACCTCACGAACCAGTTTGAGGCTGCGTCGAGCAAGCCATCCTCACCCTTGTCTGAGCCGGAACAGGCGAAAGTTGACAAGGTTGAAAACATGCAGAGCGTCGCAGCGATCGAGGTTCCTTCGAATGCTTCGCTCCGTCAGTCCATAAACACCGTTCACTTAAAAAAGGAAACTTGGGATCCGGGGGAACCGGATAAAAAGTCGGAGGAGAAAATGGAACCCGTGAATCTAGTCTGGAGAGCCCCGGAGGAGTCGAAGTGTGACACGATCTCGACACCTCCAACGACTGTGTACACCGGTTTGGTCCGCAAGTCGAAGGGCGATCCGTTCAGCGCGCAGGTAGACCGAGTTTTCGAGCGCGAGGAGCGCCGCGACTCGCCAAGCAGACAGAGTTCCTGGAGCAGCTACGACAGCGCTGTCGTAATGGACAACAACTCTGTACACAGTTCCTGGGCCACGCTGCCTTCCCGAAATAGCTCCTGGGGCTCCTACGACATGCGGCCAGCAGACCCCTTGGGTTCCAGTGGTCTCTTCCCTTATGACAAAGAGGAGATCCCATGGCATCCTGGAACCGTCAAAAGGACCAAACAAAAATTGGAAGAGAGCACGACGGTGAAAAGAGTTTGCACGCAAAATTTGGAAACGGAGGACAAAACTGACAGGGCATCGATAGAGCCCGAGGAACTCGTTGTGGACGCGTACAATCCAACTGACATGTTGCACTACAATGCGAGGAGAGATTCGACAGAGGAAGAACGAGTCAAGGAAGCGCCGAAGGTAGAGATGTTTCAGCAGGGTGACTCGATGAAAGGCATCGACATCTCGGTGATGGCTGTGAGACCAAGCGGTAGACTGTCGACCAGCGCACCAGCGCCCTCTTCTTTATCCCAGGACCCTGAGAGACCTCTGTCTCTACGCAGCTGCAGATCGGAGAGCGAAACGTCGGCCAGTGTCGTCAATACAACGCAATGTCCGTCGGTCAAGCTACATAAGATGGCGCTCGAAAAACTCAACAACAAACAAAATTTCAATAAAAGGTAACTTTGTTGTATAATTGATCGATTAATATTGTTAACAATTCTTCAGAGACCATTCTTCTAATGATGGGCATTCTTTTCAGCCGCTGTATGTCTGTAGACGACTCTCCGGAGACCGAGTGTCCGCGTAGCATTCCCGGCATCGTGATGAATCTCAAGAAAGAATTCGAAGCGAAGTCGTCGATTCGTATGGAGAAAAGTCCAGAGGGCAGCAACTGTGATTCAGAATCTTGCATGAATGGACGACAAAAGCGTGACGGTAAGATTCGAAGTTTGCCGTCGTCGCCCGTGATCGGACACGGCGAGTCTAAAATGCAATCGTCGCGAAGCATCGGTGAAACCAAAGACAAACAACCTGCTACCAGGACAGAGAAGGAGCCGAGCATGGAGGATATGTCCGTGCGTGTGCTCGTCGGCAAGTACGAAGACACGAGACGGGACTTCGATGTTCAGCTGCGCAACAGGGATGGATTGGAAGCGTACCCACCTGCCAAATCAAAAATCGCGCCGGAATTCGCGCGACGTTCAGCACCCATGATCATTCACCACCCGCCAAAAATTTACGGAGATGCCGAGGCACCGGGTAGGCCGCCGGTGCCGTCGCCAAGTGTCGTGGTAACGAGTGTCGTTGCCAAAGCTGCTAGTAAGAAGCAACAACAGCAACACGGCAGGACGCATCCCCTCGCAAGGCTACAAGTGAGGCCTAGACACAGTAGCCCAGTATACAATACGATGTAACTGAGCTACATTCGGTTAAGAGTTACCTACGGTATGTATCGAAAGGTACAGTCACTCACAACGGTTGTACTTGAGTCGTTGTCTAATTTTCAATATCTTTTTTGTTACAGCTGGCACGAAGGAATTATCATGACAACAAGGTCAAACGAAGCGCCAAATTTTCACTAGGACTGAAAATGTTTGGATCTAAATTGTACATTAGCATTTGAGCTGTCAGCATCGTCAATTTTGTACATACAAAAGACAGATCTTCGATTGATTACGAAATGACCTATATTTTATTGATCAATATAATTTTAAAGTCAAATACTCAACTTGATTTCATTTTTCTCACTACCATGTGACTTTTTTTTCCAGTGGAAAGATGGAACAGCGTATCATTACTTCGATCCGAACTTTTATTTGCAATTTTGGTGAACGTATTTGAAAAGAATGATGAAATAACGAAAACAAAAATGTGACATGTTAATTATTATAATCAGTGGCGCAAATTAAGTATTTTATTGATCAATCAAAATACACGAGTTCCCGGTTAGGCTGTGAACGTAACATCTGGGTCTCGTGTTCAACCTGGTCTTTACACTTTCAAATGTACTCATAAACTTGACTTTCCCAGACACAAATGATGAATCTGATTGACAATTGAAATGAATCAATGCATCAACACGTAAACAGTCGTACATATTTAATTCACTTTTTTTGTAATATTTAATTCGCACTTGAATTATAAGTTTATCATTTGAAATGTGTCGTAAGCGAAAAAATTCAACAAAACAAATTTTTTTAAACATGTTTCAAATGTTTGGTGTATTTGTATGTATGAATAATGTTTATTCACAAGATTCAGCCAAAATTTGGGAGAGTCAATTTTAAAATTTGAAAGAAAATCAGCTAACGAAAAACATGTCGACTGTCAGGTGGAGTGTCTTCAATCAATTTTATTACGTGGTCTTTTCGTTTACCGATACGATACCCTATGAGATCTGTAGTAATGCTAAATTACGATTGTAGCGATTTATAATAAATGACATTGTGATTAAACGCACCTCGAGGTGCGCAGTGAATGTTTAGTGTGACTGACTAGTGATCTTTGAGTGCGTGGGTCTTTAAATGCATGAGTGTATAAACTCATGGAAAAGAATTACTGAGATGAAGATATTTCGTTTTAGTCTACGTTAATTGTTTACATTTATTTATAGATTCGCAGCTTTATTTATTTATCATCTAAATTTTTGGTGATTATTTGATTATAGAAACTTGGATGCAAAATTATTGATTTCTCCGACACTATATCGAAAAGTTATATGATCATGCAACCGCGGAAGCAATTAGATAACTTTAAGCGAAAAAAATTACTGTATTATAGTTCCTGGCTGTAATATTTTGAATTGCAATATTTGAATAAGTAAAAAAAAACATCGTTTCGATGTTAACTAATGAAATCACAAAATAAAACTTGAAAATTTATTTTATAATTATTTTGATAATATATTTTTGTAACAAACTGAAACTGTTAGACCAAAAATATACTTACGTTTAAAATAAAGGGAGTTGATCATTTATGCAGTAAAATATAAATTGATTTTGATAATTTCAGTATGCAAGTTGTATACTTTGTATTCAGTATTTGTGCGATTCACGCAATTCTTAATGTTTTGAATAGATTGAGTTCTTAATTCTGATTGTAAAACTGCTTTTACTTTTCACAATTTAATTTATTTTTTATGCATCAAACTCAAAGTTTCATTATTGCAGTTGATTATCGTGTTTTAGAATTATTAGTTCAAAATACAAGCGAAATAATAAAAATGGACATCACGGTTAAACATTCATTTGAGTACTGCAATTTTTCAACGACTCATTAGCAACATCTCAGTTTCTTACTCCATAAAAACTAACTGTGTTTCTGCTCTTTGTATTGCGATTCTCTGTAGTTGTCGTGTATATTATTAGCTATATATACACATATACTCATGTATATGCGTGTGTATATATGTAGATATTAAATAGCCAATTCGGTTCCGTAGTTTGGTTGACCGTACAACTTTTCTAGTTGAAGATGCAGAAAAGGAGAAAACTTTAACCGCGATTCTCAAAAAGCCAAAAGTACAAGTATGACTTACGCGAGGGTGCTAATACGTGTATGGAATTCGAGTGACTGAAGTTCGTTGTGATGCGAAAAAAAAGAGCCCGAATTGAGTAGAAAGAAAGAAAACGTACAAAAACAGAAAGAAAACAAAACGAATGGGAGAAAGAAGAACTAAAATATAAATACATAGGAAACAAAAAAGTTGATGTGTATCAATATGTTTTAGATTTTTAAAGTGTTGCAATGTGTTGTCCACGCTGCTGAGAAAAAAAAATATATAAAGATGTAGATCAAAGTTGAATCATGTACAGACATAAATTTGACCAGAAGTAAATGTTTCCTAATCGATTTTTCAATTATATTTTTCGAAACATATCATCGAATGCTTTGCTCGCTGCGCCTGCCACGTGTATGTTACTATACGCATTGTGTATTTCGAAATGAGTAAGAGAGCTCACCTTGCAGAGACAAATATTTTTTGACGCGGTGTTCGCAAAGTGCAAAGTTATTCGCATTTCACGCAAACAGTAATTTTATATTTTATTACTGCATTACTTCTTACCATCTATCAATCTAAATCGACTGTCCATCAAGGTGTAGAAAATCATATAACTGTAAAATATAACCGTGACGGAACAATGAAAAGCGATCAGTGTTCAGAAAACAAAAACTTTGCAAATACCCTGAGAAAAATAATTTTTTATATTGCCAGATTTATTTTAGTTTATAACTTTTGTAAAACGAAACAAATACCAAATGTAAAAATTGAGTTAAAATTTTCAAACTCATAAATTAGAAATATAAAATTAATTATTAAAAAAATACGAAACGCCGACTGTCAGTCTGGAGCTTATTAATGAATCAATTATTTTTCGAAGCAATCACTTTGACAGCGTTCAACCTGCCCCAAAAGTTTGACAAGTACAATTTCTTCCGCGATTTGTCGTTCAATAAACTTTTTAAGACTGCGAACTTCATCGAGTCAATTGTTAACAATCTCTATCTGTCACACGTCTTTGTAAGTTTGTATAATTGGCGCTCTGGGTGAAATAACGACTTGGCTCATTTGATTTTCATTGCTCTCAAGCCATTATTCAACCCAGAGACTCAATTGCAAATGGATGTGCTCATCTTATAGTTTATAATCCATAATCTTGATTCTGCAATCCTTAATGTACGTGTTTAAAAACCAAACGAGAAGCTGAGATGTCAAGTCACCGTGACGCGGTGAAAATGAATGACAAAACGTGTGTTAATCTGTATAAATTTTGTACAATAGTTTGTATCAAATAAAAATTGTTTATCGCTTGAACATTGCAGGTCATTTATAACCCAGCTAAATTACAATTATAAATTATACAAATTATAGAAACTTTGTAATTAACGATGCTTGAAATTTAATTTACATTATTTTTCAGAGTGAAATTTCCTCGAGGATAATTCATTTTTTAGTTATAACATTCAAGATTGGTTTCAACTTCTGAATTGGCCGTTAACTTCTTAGTGTGCGAGTCGACGATCCTAATTAGGTTACTGTGGGTTCTACCGCACACGATAAAGAGATTATTAATGTATTTCCCTCAGTATAATTGACTGCCGTGGTTATCCGGCTCCAGTGTAACTATCAGTTCACTATTGGCATAGACCCAGGTTTGTAGAGCATTTTCTTGTCGCCAAGCATAGGTCTTCATAAAAATATTCATTACACGGAATACATTCAATTTTTCTTTTTTTAATTGTTAGTCATAAAATATATCTTGAGCTATTGCAAATTCAATTATTTTTTGTATTAATATGAACAAAGTTGAATTAAAACAAAAAAAAAAAAAAAAAGAAAAAACCAGAAAGTACATGTATTTCACTTAACAGACGAGAAAAAAAATTGTACAACATAATCTTAATGGTGTGTGTTGTAACTCACATGATATGAAGGAGTTTAAGCAAACTGAAAGAGATAAGAAGCGATTAGAGCTTGAGATTCGAAAAGGACGCACCGCAATCTCGAACGCAAAGTTTTCGTTCGAAATTTGTTTCGACCTGGGAGCTTTCTTTTTTTTTAATTACCAACTTGATTAATTAATGGAACTTTGCACGAGCTTTCAGCATAATTATATATGAAACATCTTCACTCAAATAATTCACGATAAAATTTGGTGCAAATTAATTAGTTTAGATTAAAACCAAAGTAAACAGATAAAAGCTTGTACCATCATCCACTTGACTAAAAACATCTCTGCTGTAAAATTGAATTCAATTATCAAACTGAGTTTAAATTATTATTGCTTCTTTTTCGACGTTAATTACATTCTTAAGTAAACGCCGTTTGACCGTGAAAGATTAACGTGCAACAATTGAATTTCAATTTGGATTAAGATTGCGAGACACCGCATGGATTTTGCGAATGATCTCAACGTACGGCGACGTTCTTATATACACAGTTAGGAATAATTGAGCCATTATTTCTCGGTTAAATGTAATGGAATTAAAACAATTCCAGGCACGTAAAGCTTATTCCTGATGAGATTTAAATTAACGCAAACGCGTTGTCTAGCATCTGTCGTCGTATCTTTCATTAAATATCACTCAAGATCGCTTTATGGAGCCCGAAGGAAGGCGTCGGAAGTGAAATTTCGAGCCCGCATATAATCGGGCTGCTCGAAATCAACATTCCTCATATTATGCCTCACATTTTTCAGCGTTACATTTCGTTCAATTGCGCTGCATTTATTGCTTCCACTTGACCGGAAGTTTACTTTAGATTGCAAAAGTACCGGATCGATATTTCAGTCTACTCAAAAAAATGTGAAGGGAAAAGAAATAAAAATTGAACTGCGCGATTCATCTTAACACTGTAGAAGGATCAAGGTAGCCAATTTTGCTCCGCGCAACTTCCCGAATCGCTATCATTTTAATGGATACGCCGGGCTCGGAATAAAATCCTTTAGTGACTTTTTATCATTTCCGACGGTTTCAAGAATTTTAAACAGAACTCACATGTTCGAGGGTTTTATTGAATATTTTATCAGTTTCTATTAAACGCTTTTGTTAATACAAATTGAACAAATAATGTCGATAACATATCAACGAATGTTGTCAATTCATTAAGGTTCCGTCCAACTTGATTGGGTGTAAGAAAAAAAAAATCGATTTTTATGCTCAAAGTGAAACTTGTAAAAGAAAGTTATGAGCTTTTAAAGCCGGCCGCTTACTTTCAGCTTAAAACACGCAACTTTCTCAACAAACAATATTTTTGAGCTGGCGGAAATTCTGCCGAGATACAGTTTTAACGAATCACATCGGATTTTTATTGATAGCTATAAAAAAAATGTTTCCTTTATGGAATGAACCAGAATCGTATGGATATCTATGAAACTTTTTTCTTC
Organism: Trissolcus brochymenae; assembly: GCA_030523145.1. Lineage (NCBI taxonomy): Eukaryota > Metazoa > Arthropoda > Insecta > Hymenoptera > Scelionidae > Trissolcus > Trissolcus brochymenae. Next base: position 98,870 of record JAQQRF010000374.1, read on the forward strand.
GTTCCTCGGTAAAAGGCTTTTTCCATTTATTCTTCTGGTCTATATTTCAAAACCACAAAAATTTTTAACATCCCGTATTTCCATTTTTTGCGCTCGAGACGATTTTTATGACCTGCAAGTCTTTCGCCAAAAACTAACTTTTCTCTTAATGCAGCCCCTTGCAATTCTTCGATGAACATAATGAAACAAGTTCAAAAGCTTAGAAAAAAAAGAAAAAAAAAATGTACAAACTCATGGAAAAGAATTATACCAAAGTGAAGATATTTCGTTTTAGTCTACGTGAACTATTTCCATTATTTATAGATTCATAGCTTTATTTATATATCATCTAAATTTTCGGTGATTATTTGATTACAGAAACTTGAGTACAAAATTATTAATTTCTCCGACACTATATCGAAAAGTTATATGATCATGCAACCGCAGAAGCAATTTAATAACTTTCAACGCTTAAAAACACCATTTTGATGTTAAATTGTAATATCACAATATAAAACTTGAAAATTGATTTTATTTTTCATAAAATCAAATGATAATGAACAAATTGTTTAAAATTTTTCTTCAACCTTTTATTTTTGTTTAGAACAAAACTTTGTTAAATTTAATGTCTCGAGAGTGATAAATTTCGAAAAAGTTAATTAAAAGTTATTTATTGAATCACCTATTTTCTTGCACCTTCCTGTAAATTCTAAACAACGACTTGAAATTACTAAGTGTTAACTTGGTTGCTGCTAACGTCAAGTCACAACAAACTCCAGTGTTTGCCGCCTGTAACGACAAAATATCTCAGCAGGCATGTAGTCTCATTCGATCCATCATAAGCAATCCATGTTCAGCGAGAAGACAACTTCGTGGATAAGAAAGGTCGTGCTTAAATGCACTGCGACGTTTAGAGGTGCGTTTCGAGTAGACATTGTGAGCGCGATTTTGTCAGTGGACACGTCGAAGAGAATCGTAATGGACGGATACAGGACGAAGTATATAAAGAATGAAAAAGGAAAACGGATATGAAAGAGGTACACGAGCATCGAGAAGGCGGCTTGTCGTGTGCTTTTCGCAAAGTCTCGCTGGAAAATACGCTTTTTACCTCTGGCACAATTTCGCGCGCACAATAGCTTTGTCGCGGGACCAGACGCACGGAAGCAAAGCACCGGAATCCAATTTAATAATAGTCTCCTTTCCCGGCGGAGCCGAGAGGAATTGAGGATATAAACGTAATCCGAATCCTAAAAGAAACTGGAAGACGGATACCTACTTGTCGTTTCTCTTACGAATTTTTTTCCGTCCTTTTTTTTCGTCATTCTCGAAGCTACACCCTATCTATCATCCTCTTTTGAGCGGCGAAATTTGCGGACAGCGCGCAATCGAGCCATGTACAGACAGACCTCGCTTGAGATAATTCCACGGAACATCGTCAAATATCATTCGATACATGAACGAATCCAAAATTAATTTCACCATCCCTCAAATATATAGCGACAATGCAAACATGGATATGACCGAAGTTTGCGAGTTCCAGTTTCACTCGAGCTTTGAATATACACCTAACACTTTTCTCCCTTGTTTTCTGTTCCCTGATTTTTTTTTTTTTTTTCATCGAACACTTCTTTAACAAAAGTTTAAGCTTGAATGAAAAACGAAATCGCAATTTAATTGCTAGAGCAAAACGTCGCGCGAAGGAAAAAAAAACCCGAAGGAAACAGTAGTGACAGCGAATGTTCTTTATTTGGCGTCAGTGTTTTTACTCTGTCTCAGTTTTGTGTTTTTTGTTATTGGCCGGGGAACTGGCCATATAATGAAATATATGAAATGCCAGCCCCGTGCGACAGCTCGTACGAAGAGTAGCAACTATGTATATACATACACTATTGTAGCGCACACCTTTGCAACGTTTTCCTGCACCATTGATTCATAACACGATAAACATAGCGCATACACCGTGTGACGCAATTTTATTTCACTGAAATTGGTGCATGTTTTGTTGTTGTGTTTATTTATTTTTTTTCATTTTTTGAAGAATATCTTCATTAATTGAAAAAATTTACTGAAATTTGCGCAAACTTATATTTCTATTCATAATGTTTTGTTTTGTTTTACTTTCGCACTAACCTGAATCAGAGTTTATGGCACGCGTATACTAGTGCAGAGATAAAGTTAACATTGATAAGAGATAGTGCACGACGTTCTGACGAACCGGAATGAGTGATAGTCACGTTTTGGATGATTTGATGTAAAAATTTTCATGCACTTGTATGTAATTCTTCATGTAACATTTTTCATGACCAACCTTATAATTATAATCAAAATTAACAAGTCAAATAAAAACTAATTGTCGAAAATCACCTCATAAAACATTTACAATAAGGACTGTAAAATGAAATGTTACATTTTGAGAAGAATTTTCTTTTATTTTGTGTTGATTATATATATATATATATAAATTAATATTGAAAATTGATTGATTGGAAATGCTTCCAGATTGAAGTTTATAATTCCAACATTCACTTAATTAGGATTTTTCCCGGTTTGCACCCGATTGGAAATTAAGCAGGCCAGACGCAAAAGTGGTGACGCTATTTTGAAGAGGAGGAAGAGCCAGACCCTAACTTTATTCTATTTTGGCGTAAACGAAATTGCTTTCTATGTCTTAACTTGGTTCGATTGGGGTTGCCCAATTAGCCCGGTATAGAACGAGTGTGAGTTCCAACGTATATAGCCAGCCATGATTTCAACTTTGTCTTTCGATTCAAGGGTCTGACTGAAAACAAAGCAAGCCAATCATGTTTTGAACTACATTTATATTCTAGTTTTTTTCATTATGTCTTCTGTTTCGTTTTTATTTTTGTTTGCTGCACCAAAATGTCGTCTTCAAAAATTAAATTGCATTTCAAAAGATATATTAAATTAATGTTTTCCAGTAAACACACCACAGGATGTTAACTTTGGTGCATGCAGAATGGCATATTTATTCACTTATAAGATTTGTTGTTACGTATATTGTCCCGGTTGGTTTACGTGCAGAATAGTCCAGGACCAAGGAGCTTTTGGCCCTGTGGTGTTGTGAAATATATACGAACGCAAACGGAATCATGGAACCAATTTTCCAGGGGAAAATTATATCAGCTCTAAGAAATTCCTTTGTCGAGAACCAGCAAAGTCTTGCTGGTTCGCAAAAGTATTGATGACGTTGTTGAATAGTTCGTTTTTTCATATAACATTTTTTGATACACGTGAAATGCTTACTCTGTGGTCCGGTCGCAAATAAAAATGTGTAGTAATGAGCCGTTGGATTTTCACTGCCGGTTTTATGATTGGCGTTAAAAAAATAACAACAAAGTGAAATTGCAAAAAGTGAGATACAAAATTTAGCTGCAATAAAACATTTACTTCCACAGCTGTGATCATACTTCTATATCTGTTTCATTTTTGAGATAGAGCATCTAATATTTCATTTAGAGAAGTTACTACGAAAAGTCACAGAAACTAACTTTGCCGACAACACATTCACGACATCAAATTCACAGGGGTCTACTAAAGATATCGCCACTTGTTCTTCGGGTAATAAATTGGTAATGATGTCGCTTAATTTTTAAAGATTTTTTTATTCACAGTTGAGATAAAAATATCAAGAACAATGATGTTTTTAAATTTATTCTGTTTCAGAAGGGGTTACATCAAGTTGACTTTCTTATTCAAGATTATAAAAACAAAAAAAAGGTTTTCAAATTTTATTGTTCCACCTTATAGTTTTTTTTATGGGAAAACTTGAGATGTTGGAATTACACTGAAATTTCGGAGCTCGAATTGTGATGACCACAAGGACAATATGCTTTTGTTCAAATTTGGAATGATTGAATCTTATCTACTGACAAGTACGTCAGACGACTACTTGATTGCGCCTTCTAAATTTTAGTAAATAACTAAGATCCAATCACGGTCGGTGATTGAATAGATTCAGTCATTCAGAAGACATCATCAGCTCGTTTGAATGAGGTTTTGACAATTAGACTCTCTGCTATTAAAATCCACTGTGTTCTACAGATTAATTATAATTCCGGTGAAAACTTTAGCGCGGCACTGAATATTCATTTTTCACAAACGCTGAATGAAAATAATGAATGCCACTCTATAGGTCAGCCTGCACAAATGAAAAATGAGAGGACGATTATTATTAGAAGGCAACAATGGTTACGTTTATATAACTATACGATTTACTTCGACTGAGTCTCTTTCATTTAAATTAGCGCTTCATGTTGATGCAACAAACGAGACCGAGTAATATGGATTGAAATCTGTGTTTTCAACAAACATCTATTAGAATATCGATCTACGCTCTAGGGGCTCGCCGAGAAGAAAACGAAGTTCGGGGTGGAGAATTGAACATGGAAGAGCGAGGGAAACAGTTGATGGAGAGGTTTGATGTGGGAACTAATCTCAGGCAGCTCGCTAATATAAACTTTGTTTGTCTCGGTGTGTGCAGGCATTGCATCAAGATAGAAGGAATGCACTTTGGAGAGCTTATAAATCCTCAAATGGCAACGCAGCTTTTTTGAGATTTAAACTGTCTTGTTTGAATAATCTCTTTGAACGTATTTATTAGAATTAAAGTGCTATAAATAAACATTACGTGAATTCCTTTGGTAATTATAGTATCTATGAAAATACCCCTTACAAATAAAACATAGCGGACGACCCAGAACGAAGAATCATTCAGAAAACGAATAATTACATGTTATAAATATACTGCCATGATTATTCACTTAGAAACAAATGTTTTTTATGGAACAACTTGTTAATAATAATAGCTTGTCAACTATGATTCATAAGGCGAGTGATGTATTTTGTATAATTCCGGCGAAAAGTGTGATACCTAACATGCGCTGCATTTTAATTGGGTCACCCATTATAATCCGTCATGTTGCTAGACGGTGTGTTGCAGCTGTTACCGCTTTTTTCAAATGTAACATCGCTACGTCACTATTTCTTTGCTTCGTTTGGGATTATTGCAGACGTAGTGAAATCCAGAATTTCAGCGCATCAGCAGATTTTTTACTTTTATTAAAAAAAATAACTGCAATTTTCGGTACTCCTTTTTTTTCCCCCTCACTGTCATTTAAGATAAAACTTTTTACATTATTTATTTCACGTCGCACAATGGCTAGAGCCGAGGTTTTCACAGTCCCTCAAAAGTTTTTATCAAGTTCATTAATCGTTTTTTTTATAACTTTTATATGTGTGCTCATATTGAACAAAAGTTGAAAGATAAAATTTTGTTATGATGAATTAAAATTTTTTCGATTATAGGAAACCCGGCCAGCCAATAAGAAACATATATTTACTTCATATATGAGGCCTCTGTGTCACATATGGCGTGTCATTCATGCGCAATATATGTTTCTTTGACCGGTAACTTGAATTGTGAGCGATTTTCAATCAATTATAAAAAAATCGGTTAAGTAAAGATTGCAAGACGTGACTAATGTACAATCAAAACCAATTCTGTGACGTAAACGACACGTTTCCGTATCCGCGGAGGAAGACGTGCGATAGACGGGCCCCGTAACGAAGTTCTTGCACTTGGATGAGAGGCCTGATTGCAAAGTGACACGGCTCCATTAAATAATCAAGTTATGTCGGCGACTTTTCGTCTCGTGCCAGCATCTTTCCAGACGTTACTTGCTTCCTTTTTATTCAACTAGCTTCCAATCTTGCTGGCCCACTCTAGACGTCGTCGATTTACCGTGATTACTCTGCGGAGGAAAAAGACGGCGCAAAAGAACGAGCAAGTTTCGGAGCTTCAACTTCGGCGTTAGAGAACGATGTCAACGCGATTGTGCAATTCACGTCAAATCCATAGGCAAAAGGGTTCTTCTTTCTTTTTTTTTTTCTTTTTTTTTGCAATCCAAACTTTACGAATTTCCAATTAGATGAACTATTTGTTTCATTGTTTATGTCTTAATTCAACTGGTTTTACATTCTTAGACCCCGAGACAAGTGCGTGGAAAGTCGTTGACGCAGCCAAGATTTTCGTATAACTCCGACTCTCTCCGACCACTTTAGCTCTGTTTCTTCTTTATATTCCAGACCGCCGAGACAAGCAAGCGAGATAAAAAAGCCACTGATTGGTTACTGTGGATAATTGCTGGCTCTTCGTTCTCGCGTCTGAGTGCTACAAAAGCATCAGATATATTTCTGATACTGCTGATAGTTAGAAATAAGAACGTACGGACATAATCAGCGCGCACACACATATCGATTTCAGAGTAATCATCGCCATGATTGCCACAGTACAATCGAACTTATAATAAGCTTTTTTATCGTTCCTTTTATAATGAGCAAAAAATATAATTTCAAATACAACTCTTGTACGAATATATATATACCACATATATGGAAAAAAAAACTGTATCACATATATATATATACTAACAAGTATTTTAATTTTTGTGTTGCTTATATATTTACATATATGTTTCGCAGTTTGTATATAACACATGTTTATTTTTACCTGCAAATTTTTGGCTGTAAACTTTGTTTATTCGATCACTATTGTAGTACAAAGTGACAATCTCACTCCTAGATTTCACAAACTGACAATGAAATTTAAACTGAAAATAGTGTGAAATAGTTTAAACTCAGTTGTTGGAATAATTTTTATTATCAAAGTGACTTCTCGGTTCAGTGACCTGAATTACGTTTGGTGGCCTAACTTACACTGACGCATTGCGTCATTACTGACCTGACACTTTCGTGTGAGTTGTTATATGTTATATTCATTTTTCGTACCCTCATTACTTTTCAATATCTCCACAACAATATCATTATGATAATTTATAATTTCATTTTCACAATTTTTCGAGTATTCTTGAAAAAAAAAAAAAAAAACGTGCACATTGCTTCCTGACGAGTAATTTATGTATGAATGAAAAGAATATAGCGCACGTCACATCGTTCATAATATGTATAAACATGCCAGTATGATCTTATGCAATCTTTTTTTAGCAAGAGTTATTCTAACTATGTAACTCGTGCATTCGTAAAGAATCTTTACGTACACCCATTAAATATGGAGTGCAAAAATCTCCGAGTGCTCTAACTCTGTGTTTTCATTTCAAAGCATATTAAACGTGTGTCTGTATATGTATATCGACGACGAACTTTATTAAAGTCTTATGCAAGGCAAACTTTTCTCGAAAGAACGAGTTTTTTTTTTTTTTTCATTATTTTTATTGTGTATAAAAAATAATTTGTTCAAAGACGTGGGGGTAAGAGTGAAAAAAAAAATGATATTTATCTCAGCGTAAGTGATGAATTAAATTGAAACGCAAAAACAAGTTTGAGACGAAATTCGCGAGCGATCTGCATTGCACCTCATTTTTGGATTTTCGTCAGCGTCACAGACAAGACACCAACTAACGGCGTAAATCATTCTGGAGGACGGATAGAATAGAAGATTTCTCAAAGGTTTCTGTCCCTCGCCTTCGTAATTGGGAATTTAATGCTTGCCGAAGCGCGCGTTTCCGGTAAAAAGATTTTTCCAATTAGCAGAGTAACTTCGGATGAAGATAAGACACGCCCTACCACACCGGCACGATAACATCGCAAATAACTAATGCGTCCCACGTACGTCGATACTCACAGCATTGGCCACTTCAACAGGCCTGCAATTTCAGGAGCCGTAGTTCAAACGGGTGAGAAGAAGCGTCTTCAGATTCAATTACATATACCACGTAACGAATATATGGATGCGAAGTGGACGCAAAATGTGGAACAATATTTTCACCAGGGGGTTCGCTTGATAAATGAATTATCGCTTCATACTTCTAACCGAGTTACAATCGTAATTCCAAAGAAGGGCTGGATTCGAATTTCCGATTATACGCTTTAATTGAAAACAAAGTTTGCTTGTTCATTTTGACGAGGCACGAAATAAAAGACGCTCGCGTATTTACCGAAAAAATTCGTTCCAAAGAGAGTCTCATTTGGAAAGTAAGGACCACGGCCAACTAAAATTGTGTGAATGTGTTCCGCCATCTTGTTGTTTGTGCAAACTCAGTTCGGGGCTTTGAAGCCTGGGGAAGTACGGAGTTTATACCCCTCTGACTGTGCTGTCCGACTTAATCGCGATTTACATCTCTTTCTCTCGCGATAAGGTGCTAGTGGATTTTCCGATTTCAAATGACACGAATACATTTCCAGCTTTAAAGTCAGATGTCGAAAATGTTCATCCAAATTACCAATAGGTTTCAAATCCAACGAACTTTGATTCGTTATCGGTCATCATGAATCCAGAAAACAATTACGATTGCGGACGAATTTGGCTAAAAACAGCCGCGGGGGTGGAACGAGAAAAAAAAAAAAAAAAGAAAAAAAAGTTTAAAGTTTTGCCGCAAACATATTTGTTGCCCATTTAGACATTTTCAATTCGTTGCATTTAAATTATCTCGGTGTGTCGCTGTTTACAACTGTCACTTCAAAAGTTGTCGCCAGAATTACAATGTGACGTATATTTGTCGCTGACGTAGAATGTACTCGATGGAAAGGAGAATAACATTTCATGAAATACTAATTTTCATCCCAATTTCATGTGATAATATTCTTTCGTCATCAGATTGAAAACGACATTAATTCCTGTGAACGTGCACGTTAATGTGTGGAATGAAAATTACTAATTGATCAACCATTGATCTGTAATTGATATGTACAAGGATAAACCATTTGAATTACATTGAAACCAATTTAATGGATTCGAAGCATTATTTCACAATTAAAGTCTCGTATCATTCATATGGAAATTTATATCGGGACGTATATTTTATCCCGAGAAATTGGACCAGGGTTTCAAATCAAATTTATTTATGATACTGGAGAATAAAAAAGATGAAACTTTCGTTGAACGTTAATTAACTCGAATGAAAGACTTATAACTGCAACAATAGAATGGCGATGACAGTAGTTATAACTGCGTAACGTCAGCCGACGGTGCGAGACGATTAGCGATTCTTAATGTTGTATATCACCCGGAGGACTTATAACATAATCTTATAGCGTGATTGGCACAATGCTTTTATAATCCACTTCGGCCCTCGGAGGACTGTAGGTGACGATTTGGTAGACTACGTATTTAACGGAAATGTCATTATAAGCAAAATCTCCTCGTGGACTCGAGGGGATTCGCCTTGTATCAAAGTCATTCAGACAAAATCCCTTCGTTAATCATCCGCATTCCACGCATTACGTGACATCAAAGTTTGGGCCGTGGTCAAATTCAATCCCGACATTTGGAATTGGAATATGAAAATATCTGACCAAACACCGTGATAAATCGGAACGAGGAGATTTGTTGTTGCGTAAATCCGAATAAACATGTTTTCAAAAACATATTTTGTTTCAGCAAGTTGGCGGGTCATCGATTTCGGCAACCACGTGTGTTTGTGTGTGTGTGTTTGTGTTCATTAATCTTTGTTATTCGATCTAATTTCCCATCCCCGCGGCAGTTCGCCGAGCCCGCTGCGTACTTTTATCATTCTAGTTTATATTCCGCGTTGTATTATCTATCTCACTCTCATTTTACAAAAGAGACAACGTCACTGCGCGCAATGCGTCTTCATTTCATTCCTGTTTAACTGATTCGAAAGTTTATCGTCAACTCAGCAAGAGTAACAAGAGCCTTTCTTTCTTCATCGAGTTACTGCGTTGAAGAAAGAATAACGACGTGACTGAAAATGGAAGTCTGAGAATTCGGATGGATGTTGCGCGCGTACGTATACCCCCGCGTTGCCATGAAATACTACGTGGTCAGTTCGGCCGGATTGCGGAAAAAGTTGTGCATGATACTCTCAAGTCGCGTTGCAATCACTCGCACCGATCGATATTATACACACCTATACACATCTCTCACGAGCCGCACGCATTATTGCCGCGGCGAGCCGACGAGCTGTAATCCGTATAAATTGAACGTAACTCGAAGTATTATATTTTGAGACACGCTCGTCGCTTTAATTGGAAAGTCTTAAAATGGAATCATTCATTAACATGCTTTTACTCTTCACCAGGCTCCCAAAACCTTTTAACGTTTCGAGCGTCATTCAAACTTTTCGGAACCTTGCCTTTCCACATACCATTGTACTATAGCTCGCCCGAAACGGTTATTTCTATCCAACTTTAGCCATATTGGTTGTCCCAAAATCGTTCGTCGTAAGATAATTCAAGCCAAATGTGTGTGCACGCATAATAACCCAGCCAAAAAGGAACATCGTCCAGCCTGTATGTGCTTGCATATATCCAGCATGCATGACGCATAAATGCAGCCTGCACTTTCAGATGTCATATGCGTCACATCTATGTTTCATATATGCAATCATATATGTTTGCAAAAGATATATGACTCAAAAAAGGATGTTTTTCCTTTCTCTCTCTCTCTCTCTCTTTTTTTTTTTTTTTTATCGAGTACATCGCAAAAGGCGTTAATTGTTTTATTTCTGGTCTTACGCGACGTTATGATATTTGAGTTTGAAGTCGCGTTATTTTTGTTACAGCGGATTGTGTCGGCTCTATAAGTTGGTTTGGAGTAAAAGTCAGTGCATCGCATACGTGTCGCTGCCAGGTTAGTCGGCTGGCTCCTCTCTTTTTGGCGAGTTCGTCGTTTTTCAGCAGCGACGGTTGTCGTTGTAACGCGACACACAGTGTCAGTGTACACGATGAGCATAGGTGATTCAGGAGGCAGTAAGGCTGAAGGGCCTGAGTTGGCAATAGTGGAGAGCACCCACTCGTGGCGACACTTGTGAGCGGCCTCATTGTCTCTCGAGAGGCTCCGCGTTTCTCTTCGAGCCCCTTTCCTCCTATACCCTCGACATGCTATACTCTGCACCAGAATGCCCCTTCCCTAGAATATGCCTCCTCCGCAGGCGCAACTCCACTGTGCTGATTCCCTTGGAGAGAACCGGAAGAGGATGACGTCACACCAAATCAGAGCCAACCCGACTAGTCCCCTCTCGGTGTACGTTCACTGGGCGATACGTAAGTGTGCAAAGGAGGGCGATATATGCTCGAGAGAAGGTGGGAAACTGTGAGGTACTCGACGATTCCACAAGATAGCCCAGTTGTATCGACTGACGAGCGGTACCAAAACGGCCTTAATAAGCTTATGCAGCACTCTCTTTCTCGCTCCCTCTCTCTCTCTCTCACTCTCTCTTTCTGTCAGCCCCCCACGGTTTTCAACATACTGCCGATTCTTTTTTAGACGACCCCTCACCAACGATGCTTCACGCGTCTTTTTCACCTCGCGGATATATCAAGATCCGATCCGTGTGCTCCCCGCGACTTGGAGTGTTTCGCTCAGAGCCGCCTGCAGCGCATTATAAATGCAGATGCGTTCTAATACAATGCGTTTAGTTGCAGATGCATAATCAACAGGGATCCCTGTGTCAGGCAAAGCACTTAACGACCTCGTTTCAAGCTCAACGAAAATGTTCGCTTCCAGTGGTAATTAAAATCTCATCAAATCTCGCACTGCAAATACTCTCGAACAATAAAAAGCCATTTTCTTAGCCAAGAGAGAGAATTAGATTACGAAACGGTGTGTATAAATTTGTGGTGGCAAAATCACTATACAAATGGGATTCTCTGCTGAATTATCCGCTATTGTGTTTTATATCAAAGTGCCTTTGATACATTATATGGAAAAAAAAAAAAAAAAAAGAAACAAAATCTAAACGTCTTATTGGTCCTAAGTCGTTGGATCTTCATTTTGCAATTATTTTCTTTTTCACGTGCAACCTCTTTTTACGTCTTCTTCAATCCGCTTCGTCTCTGTACAGCGTCTCTGTCCCCACTTCTGTCGCAAAAGACTGCGAACCATCGTCACTGCACTACCCCGCATGAAAGGAAGTGTCTACCCAGCGTTACGGCGTTTTCACAAAGAGAAGATGCAACGGCAGTCCCTTCTTCACAAGCGTTCCCCACGTCTCATCCACTCGTCGGCTCTCTGCCTCTACTGCTGCTCTGCCCCGCGTCCCTACCTCTGTCTTCCGCTTTCGAGCCCCTCGGCACCACATCTTCTTCTTTTTTTTTTCTTTCTTCATCTTCTACTTCTATCTCCACAATGGCGAGTAAGGAATTTAGTTGCCATTGTCTTGTGACTCGCCCGATCACGCCCCACCATTCTCTCCGGCAAACGCTGCCAAACGCTGACTAACCCAGCCGTGCAACGAATTTTATTTGTACTTGACCTGCGCTCACTTCGGAAAATGAAAAATATCCATCCTAACGATTGCTGTTCATCGAATACTTTTCGAACTCAAAATTATGAAACATTCTGCGTTGAAAACAATTTATGATTCGTTTGCGGATGAATGATGAGAGCCGAGCTGCTCGCTACAGTCCTGGCACTGGAGGTTACAATCCGAAAGTGCAAGACTTCTTCTTCTTCTTCTTCTACTTATTTTTTGTCCGACCCGTCTCGTGAAAATTTTTCTTTTCGAATCATTTCCCGAGCACACATCCTTCGGGTTGAGACGCACGACTATTTTGTTCGTTGAAAATAAAGGAAAAAATACATCCATTGTTTAAAAGACGGGCCAACGTACATTCGTTGCAAAACGTTTTAAGTATAAACTTTGGTGCACAAAAAATTGTTAAACTTTTAATGCACTGTGCGGAATTTATCGTCGGGAGGTTTTGTGAGGAATATATGTCCCGTTAACCTAATTTTTCTACTTCTTGAAATGTCCAAAAAATAAACCGTCCAAATGTTTTACAAGACCAAGTTGAGACGTTACATTATTTTGAGGGGGCGTTCTTGTTTATTCCCTCAACCTTTTTTTTTTTTTTTTTTTTTTTTTTTTTTTTTTTTTTTTTTTTTTTTTTTTTTTTTTTTTTTTTTTTTTTTTTTTTTTTTTTTTTTTTTTTT